>CM031242.1:420484059-421084059 GCA_018340775.1 Taxus wallichiana var. yunnanensis | reverse complement strand
TGATAGTGGGGCCACCCACAATTTCATTGATGCATCTTTGGTAGAGAAGCGGGGGCTATAGCCAGAAGACTTTGAGGGTTTTGATGTAGTGGTAGCCAATGGTGAGTCCATGAGATGCATGCAGCGAGTTCCGCAATTGAGTATCACCATGGGTAACCATACAGTCACCGATGACTTCTATGTGGTTGGTATTGGAGAGACCAACCTTGTGCTGGGTGTATAGTGGCTCCATTCTCTTGGAGAATTTCGGACTAACTTTCAGACCATGGAACTCAAGTTCAAGTCCGAGGGAAAGAATGTAACCTTAAGAGGTTTATCTTCAGAAGCACCCAGAGTTGTTTCAGCAAAGAGGATCGAGAGGATTCACAGACACAATGGGGTTGATTGGGCAGTACAGTGCTTGGTTTCTACCAAGAACTCAGAGGATGGACAGCCAGAGTATCATGTAGATATACAGGGGCTATTGGACAAGCACAGTACAGTTTTTAGCGACATACCACCTGGTGTACCGCCAGAGAGGGGATTTGAGCATGTGATTGAGCTCGAGGACACTAGACCAGTGGTTACTACTCCTTACCGTCACCCCAAACGGTTTAAGGACGAGATTGAGAGGACCATCCATGAGCTTATTGACATGGGACACATTAGGCCGAGTTCTAGTCCTTTCGCTTCTTCAGTAGTGTTGGTGAAGAAGAAGGATGGGACCATGCGGATGTGCATTGATTATCGGGCATTGAATAAGAAGACAATCAAGAACAAATATCCAGTGCCGCGTATTGATGAGCTACTAGATGAGCTACAGGGAGCAATCTATTTTTCTAAAATAGATTTGCGATCGGGATATCACCAGATCAAGGTTAGGGAGCAGGATGTGCATAAGACCGCTTTCAGATGTCATTATGGACATTTTGAGTTTTTAGTGATGCCCTTCGGATTGTCTAATGCACCAGCCACATTCCAGTCTTGCATGAACCACGTGTTCAACCGCCACTTGCGGAAGTTTGTTTTAGTCTTCTTTGATGATATATTGGTTTACAGCAGGACTTGGGAGAGTCATATCCGCCACCTTGACGAGATATTGGGAATACTAGGAGCTAATCTGCTATATGCAAAGGCTTCTAAATGTGAGTTTGGCATGACAGAGTTGTTGTACTTGGGATATGTGATTGGCGGAGGGGGAGTCAAGGTGGACAGAGTGAAGATACAGGCAATTTTGGATTGGCCTCCACCCAGGACGTTGACACATTTGAGGGGATTCTTAGGACTATGCACCTATTACAGGAGGTTCGTGAAGAATTTCTCACGATTGACTGCCCCACTGACAGACTTGACCAAGAAGGGAGCCTTCGCTTGGTCAGGAAGCGGCACAACAGACTTTTGATCATCTCAAGGAGGTGATGAGCTCATGCCCCGTCTTGGCATTACCAGATTTTGCTCGTCCATTTGTTCTAGAGTGTGATGCATCAGGTGAGGGGATTGGAGCAGTGCTTATGCAGGATAGGCACCCCATTGCTTACGAGAGTCGGAAATTGAGCCCCGTGGAGAGGGGGTATTCAATCTACGACAAGGAGATGTTGGCCATCATGCATGCTTTGGCCAAATTCGAGACGATGATACCTTGTGGGCAGCAGGTTCGTGGTACGTACAGATCACAATAGTTTGAGGTTCTTTTTGGGACAGAAGGATCTCAACGACCGCCAGCAGAGATGGGTGAACAAGGTACAAACATATGACTTTGATATAGAATACACTAGAGGTAAGAATAATGTTGTTGCTGATGCTTTATCTAGGAAGCCTTACCTTACTACTATGTTGAGTTCTATGTCCGAGATTTCAGCAGATTGGAAGGCTCACATACTGGTTGAGTACTCCAAGAATCAGTTTGCATGCGAGATCATGGATGGTATTATCAAGGATGACCGATACAGGGTGGTAGATGATCTCATTTTTTATAAGGATCGGATTTTCCTTGTACAGGGGTCTAAGATGAAGGACAAGATCCTTCGTGCAGTACATGACACACCACTAGCTGGACACCCCGGATATTTCAAAACATACAGGTATATCAGGGAGAGATTCGCTTGGAAGGGGATGAAGGATGATGTCCTTAATCATGTTAGAGAGTGTATGGTTTGCCAGCAAACCAAATCAGAGCATTCTTTTCCTGCAGGTTTACTTCAGCCTCTTCCCATCCCTGAGCAAAAGTGGGAGAGCATATCGATGGACTTCATCACAGGACTCCCTATGGTGCATGGGCACAATTGCATTTATGTGGTAGTTGATCGATTGACCAAGTATGCGCACTTCTTTTCTCTACCCAAGAAGCATGAGGCAGCTGATGTGGCTCAGGTATTTTATACAGGGATTTTTAGGCTACATGGGTTGCCTAAAAATATTATTAGCGACAGGGACAAGATCTTCATGAGCACTTTTTGGCAGGAGATTTTCAGACTTGCTGGTACCGAGTTGACTCCTAGCACGAGCTACCACCCTCAGACTGACGGGCAGACGGAGATTGTCAACAAATGGATAGAGGGCTATTTGCGGAGTTATGTGACCGGACATCAGCAGGCATGGATCAGATGGTTGCATATGGGTGAGTATTGCTACAATACCACATATCAGATGAGTATTGGCATGACGCCTTTCAGAGCTTTGTATGGATACGATGCCATGTCATTTGCTGATTTAGTATTATCAGATAGTCGAGCTCCCAAAGCTCGGGATTGGTTACAGGAGAACCAAGATATCCTGCGAGCTCTTAAGGAGAATCTCGGAAGCGCGAGAATCAGCGAGAAGGTTTATGCGGATCGACACGGGGTAGTAGAGGTCCTTCGAGGCGGGAGACTTGGTGTTCTTGCGTCTACACTGGCCGCATGACAGTCATCACTCAGCGAAGGGGCGGAAAAGTGAAGCCCGGTTTTATGGTCCATACAGGATAGTCAGGCGAGTGGGTGCGGTTGCATATGAGTTGGATCTTCGAGCACAAAGAAGATACATAATGTTTTCCATGTATCATGCCTTAAGAAGGCCTTAGGACAACACATTGTACCTTCTACAGAGTTGCCACCACTGGATGAGGAGGGGAAGCTGGTTTTAGAACCGGATTCTATTATTGAGGTCAGACAGAGGAAGCTCAGGAACAGAGATATCACAGAATATTTGGTGCGATGGAAGGGTTTGCCTCTTGAGGATGCTACTTGGGAAGGAGAACAGATTCTACGGCATCCTAGTTTGCATTTGCTTGGGGACAAGCAAATTTTGGGAAGGGAGGACTGTAATGTCCCTTTTCCCTCGCCCATGGCCTAAGGGCCAATGCGTGCCCTAACCCTAGTCATGCCCAAGGGGTTACGGACACTATTTTGCTATTGGGTATGGGCATCTAGTCCAGTTATTATTTTTTATTTGGGTCATAAAGTACTTTTAAAAAGGGACTAGATGTTATGTTTCATCATTGGGGCCACTTAAAGTACCTTTTTGGCGACTTGAGAGGACATGCATGGCATTAAATGTTATATTTCTTCATTGAGGTTACTTTATGGGCCTAGGCGCCTAGGAAGGGAAAAGCAACTTAAAGTTATTTTTAATAAGGCCCTCTTTTTGGGAAAGTGCGCCTTGAGTGGTTTTAGGGTTTCTTTGGCATGAAAAGGTTATAAAAGGAGGTGAGGGTGAAAGGATAATCATTCATACATACACTCATATTTTCTTTTCATGGTGCACTGCTGTTTGCAACTTTTAGCTTGTGGAGTAAGATCCCACGGGAACCCTAGCTTCGGTGGTGAAAGATCCAACCCTAGCTAGCAGGGCATTCTTCGGTAGTGAAAGATCTACCCTAGCTTGTCATTTGGAGTGGATTTCAGGGCTGTTTACGAGAGGTATTTTCAGGATTTGCGGAATTAGGGTTTGAAGGGTTTTGAGAGTTTTGTGGAGATTTTCAGCCGGTTTTCGGATCAGACCTACGGCAGCCATAGAAGAAGGATTCGGCATCATCTACAGAGGGTTTCACAAGGGTTTTGGCTGTTTTCCAAGGGGGCGACTTGTTTGGGAATTTGCAGCCCTAATTTCTAGGGTTTCCAGCAGTCCTTTTTCAGATCTGAAGGTTGGAGAGTTATCTACTATTTTTATATATATTATTTCCAAAGTTTCATCTTTATTGCATTTGTATTCGAAAAGATATTAATTTTCGAAGTTTTCCGGCTATTCTAGGCATGCTGTAAATTTCTGGCAGCATTCTGTTATCTGAAAAATTCCAAAAATATTTCCCTTGTGTTCTACATATTATTATCTTGTTCCAGTTAAAATTTCAAGTATTTTGGACGGGTATTTTAAGAGTTATTCACATTTTTCTGTTCGCTGCCCTAGCTGTACTTTTCTGTGTAAAATCTGCAAAAATCAGATTTAGTATATTGCTGCAATTTTCTGTGTTTGTCATTTTTTGTGGAAAGATCCCAATAAGGGATAATATAGCAATGACTCACCCAACAGGCAGTGGCATAAAATGTTATAGATGTGAGAATATCACCATGAGACGGGTGACGTCTCTCTATATTTGAAAGGAGCAGTTCCCTCTTATGATAGGGATTTTTGGTGCTTTTGACCAGAAAGCACAGAGGAAGCAAGATAGGAACTAAAATATAAGGAAGCAAAGGGGTAAATGAAAGGAAGATAGAGAAGGGTTTGAAATCCACCTATATTTGAAAGGAGCAGCTCCCTCGTATGATAGGGATTTTGGTGCTTTTGACCGGAAAGCACAAAGGAAACAAGATAGGAACAAACATATAAGGAAGCAAGGGGTAAATGAAAGGAAGATAGAGAAAGGTTAGAAATCCACTATGGAATGAATGCAGAGAACCACTTAGATTGCTCAAGAACAAATAAAAAAAGGGAGATTGCATCATCTCACAAGGAAATGACCAGGGCAAAGAATGTGCAATGAGAACAAAATATTTTATTAGAAAGCACAAAGTATTCATCAAATTAGATTACATACACGTGACACAAAGTTCACCCTCCAAAACATAAAACACAGCTTGTAAACCATGAAATATTTATATGCAACAAGAAATGATCTAAGAACATAATTCATCTACATTCACAAATGACAAATCAAATCACGTAAAGAAAGAACAATTACATTCAAGTATAAAATATATTTTGTTCTCATACACTAAAATTTCATTCCATTTACATAGTTTCAATAGTGTACAGAACTCAAAGTTGCAGCAATCCCTCACCTAAGGCATAGAGAAGAAGAAATCTTGTACAATGAATAATTATGCCTTTTGTACACATTTTCCCCTCCTAGAGTAGTTGGGAAACCACTTTGACCTAACTCAACCTAAGACTCAATTTGCCCTAACTTGAGTTTGCCCACTTTTAACTTTTTCTATATTCGTGCACTTATCAAATTGTTTTCTGCATTTATGACTTTTACACTTGATAATATAAATTAATTCGAAAAATAATTAATTTAACTATAACAAATCACTTAATATTGGCTTGGGCCCACACAACACTAGCCTCTTTAACTCGACTTTACTTGCCCAAACAAGAGTTTGTTCACATTTCATGTTTAATATATTCGAGGCATTTTTATAAAAGGTTACCATTTGACATAACATATTAGCCATTTCATATTTTCATGACACTGCATTTTAATAATATTAATTGATTATAGAAAGAAATAATTTAGCTCAACCTTGCCAAGTCATTTAACTTGGGCCCACGCACAACTAGCCTCTTTTGACTATCTTCGATTTGCCCACTTCTGGTCTTTTCACATACTCGGGGTATTTTACAAGTGATACCTCAACCTAAGACTCAATTCGCCCTGAGCTTGCCCACTTTTTACTTTTTCTATAGTCAGACACTTATCACATTGTTTTATGCATTTGTGACTTTTACACTTTAAAATATAAATTAATTCCAAAAATATATTTTAATTAAAACAAACCACTTAATATTGGTGTTTTCTATGAATAAGGGAAATGTGAGCAAGATTTGGAAAGTTATGGATAGTAATCTATTCTCGGTCCAACAAGGAATAAGGAGTCGGATTTGTGAAAGGAATTTCAAATTTGCGAAGTTTCGTATTTCAATTAAGTCCAGAACAAGGAAAGTTCAAAACATGAACATAGAACGCTGGAAATTTCTAAAGCAGAAAACAAACGTGAAAAAGTTGAATTGGAGATTTCAAAAAGATACAAGTATCAAAAGTGTGAAATATAAATTATAATAGCTAAAGCAAAGGGAGTAGCGCAGACACATAGAAGCGGGAATCGTACATGAGCAATATGTTACTTCGCTAACGGCTAGTTGCCATTAAGGAGAATCGTAGAGAGCAATATGTTACTTCGCTAATGGCTAGTTGCCATTAAGGAGAAGGCAAGTGACATAGGAAAAATAAAATTGAAAAGGACAAAGGAAAGAGTAGTCGAATTAGAATTAAATGCCCAAGGTAAGCGAGGATTATAAAAGGAGAATGAAGCATTTATTTTGAACACCTTGTGCATATCTATAACTCGAGCAATAAAAAAGAAAATCAGTCGCAATCCTCGAAGCTACTAGGATAATGGAAAGAAAGATATACGTTTGAAAAACAGCTAGGAAAACAACAAAGTGCCCAAAGCCAAACAAAGAAAAAGGGAAAGATCCAAAGGTCTTAGAAAAAAATTCCAATGGTTGACCCATTTAGTGAACGATCGGATAAAAACACAAGGAAACATGGACGATACTTGTGTCACATTTTTATATCTGCTAGAGGATGAGAAAGAGGGTGTAGGAATTGGACTACCACTCCAAAAGCAAAGTAGGTAGATCAAGATCCGTTAGACATAGTTGACATGGCGGAAGTAGAATGGTTCACCACCGCCACCATCAATTTGGCCCTAGGACAAACATTAACATGGCTCGTCCAAAGATGAACCCTTCACGGATAAGGTGCCATTATTCTATTTTTATATTTGGTTCTTTACTTCTTGGGAGTTCTTTCCACATTTTAGGCCACAAGTAAACCTTACATCCCTAGGGTATGTAGGTGCCCTGTGAATGTTACTTTCTACATATAACAATGAAATAATATCTAGGATACCAGATGCAAGGGGGCCTAGAAACCAGTATGGATAGGTTTTGAAACGTCTCGTGGGAGCGAGCAAGCAAGCACGTCCGGTACCCTAGGTATGTTTGCATTTGTACCGAACGTACTCGCCCGCTCCCACCCACATTTCCAAGCCAAAAACATGTTTTTTTGTTTTTGTTTTTAACATCTTTTTAATGACATTTAATAATAAAAATATAAGTTTATTTTATTTAAAACCCTAAAAGTTAACTAGAAACAATAAAACAAAAGTAAAACACAAAAACAAAACATAAAAGCAAAGAAACTTACCTCTCCTTCCTCATTTCATCTTTGCCTCTCTAAACTTTCATTTTGCTTGTCTAGGGTTTGATACTTCATCAACAAGCATTGCAAGTATTTTCCTAAGCTAGTAGGAGTGTGTATTCGTTGTCAAGGCCATTGAGGAGCTTCAAAGGAGGAGGATTTGTGGATTATTGAGTGAAGGTAAGGTTTTAAGTTTTATTATTTAACTTTTAAGTTTGTTTTTCATTTTATTTTTGTTTTGTTATTTAATCTTTCACACACTTCATGTTTTTGCTTATGTTCAAAATTTTATTTTTTCTGTTATGCCCTAGGGCAAAGAGTTTAACTTTTAAGTTATATTTTAAAATTTTAGCCATTGTTTTATTTGCTTATGTTGTTGGTTTTGAACCTTGTAGGTAGAAGTACAATGGCAACAAGTTCCACCTCTTTTGGGCAATCTTTGATCAAGGAATTTGACCCAAATTCACCATTATGGAGGCATGTCACAATACTTGAGCAACTTCCAGGTGGTGGGTGTTTTGTTTGGAAATGCAACGAGTGTGAAATAGTATTCAAAGGCTCTTATAGTGGGTGAAAAGCCACTTGTGTGCAATACCGGGTCATGGTATAAGAACATGCAAGGGGAAAAATAATGTAGGGGTGCCAAAAGCACAAGTTTTGGCATATATCAAAGAACAAGAAGATGCAGAGGCAACTTTGGCTTTGAAAGCGGGTCATCCATTGTCCAAAAAAGGAAGTTCATCTCGATCGAGGCCTCCTGTTGCCCCATCAAGTATTGGATCCCCAATTGTGACCATGCCACATCCATTTGTGACGCCTACCTCCATGCATGATGAGGATTCACCTCTTTCACGAAAGAGAAGACAAAAGGACCATTGGAAAAGGCCTTTCAAAATGAGAGCAGGATATTGTAAATGAGCACATTGCAAGATGTGTGTATGCAAATGGATTTTCATTTAATGTTGTGAGGTCACCTTATTGGCAAGAGATGGTGAAAGCAATCAATGAGGCCCCAAAAGGGTACAAATCACGTGCTATGAGAAGATTCACACCACCCTATTGGAAAAACAAAGAAAATATGTGGAAACCTCTTGCAACCAATTAGAGACTCATGGGCCAAAACAGGTGTGTCCATCGTTTCTAATGGATGGAAAGATGCAAGAAACCACCCTTTGATCAATGTGGTTGTAATATGCCCTAAAAGGGCAATGTTTTTTAAAGCAGTTGATTGTGAGGGGCAAGTGAAGGATGCCCAATTCATTGCCAACATCCTCTTCGAATCCATTGAGGCGGTGGGGCCTCAAAATGTTATCCAAGTCATAGTGACAACACCAAGAATTGCAAAGCCACAGGGATGTTAGTTGAGGCAAGGTGTGGGCATATTTTTGGACACCATGTGTTGTCCATTCACTCAATTTAATGCTAAAAAAGTTGGCCAATAAAATAGAGTGGATTCAACAAGTGTACGCATAGTTACAGGACAGGGGACGGTGGGAAGGCGGGACGGGGTTTCCGGACGGCAAAAAAATTTCTAAATTTTGGGGACGGCGGGGGACGATGATTAAAAATATATAAATATTTAAAATAAAGATATAGTGACTAAATTATATAAATAAGCTGAAATAAAACCATTTGAGATTTAAATAAGGTGAAACTTGAACTCATAAACATCAAATACATTCCTTAATACTATAATATCAATATGTTAATGTCATAAATTGAAAATTCATAATACATATTTGAATTTTGAATATGAGACAAGTTGAAATTTGAAATTTCAAATATATTAATATTACAAAATATAAAAGTAAAACCATTCTAAATTACGATTGATCAAGTGACAATAGTTAATATTCATATCATTAATCTCATAGCCAAATACACCAACAATTGTCTATTGTCAATATTACAAAAAAAGAGGACAACTACAAGTATCAACCTAAAAATCGAATCGTGATCATCAAGCAATATCCATGAACTCCTCCTCGCCTGGTACTAGCATCCTCGTCCTCAAAGGTAAGCCTAATCAATCCTCGTTGCACAGTATTGTCCTCTTCAACCTGCCTCGGCTCCTCGGGATCTACATCCCACCGTAATGCTGGAGTCTGTTTGTACTCAGGTGTCTTGCGATCTATAAGACGCAAAGCACTGTGTACAACTACAAGTTTCTCCGCTCTCGCAGAGGTAAGCCTATTCCTCTTAACAGAGTGTATCCAACCATACGTAGACCAGTTCCTCTCAGAGGCAGAGGAGCTAGAAACCTGGGAAATGAGGCGAATGGCAAGTGGTCGCAGCAATCCTGGAAGCCCATACAGTCGCCACCAACTCACTGGCTTCTCCTGTGCTAATGTTACCCTGTCTGCCTTTGCTGATGTTTTGTACCCATCAAGTTCAATGAAGTCGAGCCACTCCATTCTGATCTGTGAAGCCTCTTGTGGAGTGTACATTTTTTAAAAGCCTTCATAAGGCCCTTCTTCACCTCATCATCATCCAATGGGATAACTCTGCCTGGCCTCTCCACATACCATTTGGGATTCAGTGCATACGCAGCCATATGAAGAGGAGTGTTCAACTTCTCCCATCTCCGTTGAATAATGGGCTGTATATGTTCATTATAGAACTCCAAAGTGGGGTCCCTCACCCGAATAGCTGCCTTCATTTGCCCAAGCATGTTGTCAATGCACTCGTAGATCTCACCAAGATTGGGGCTGTTAGAATCCCCATATTTGATGACACTAAAAACTGGAGCTATAATTGATATGATGTATTTCATATCAACCCAAAATGTTTCCCGCAACACCACTTCCTTCACTCTTTTCCCTTGATCTGTCTTGGACTCACGCCACCTAGTCCAATCTTGTGTCATAATCATAATTTGCAGGGGCTCCTGCAACTCAGACATCCTCTCCAACAAAATAAAATAGGATGCAAAGCGGGTGTCAATTGGTTTCAAAAATTCCTTCTTCGAAAAATTTCGAAAAAGTGCCAATGATGTGTGGTGATTGCATATGAACTTCTACACATCTCTGGCCTCAGTCACTATCTGGTTAACCCACTGAATCTTCCCTATGTCTTTCAGTGCATTGTTCATGGCATGCACACAACATGGAGTCCAATAAATATGCCTATATTCCCGCTCCACTAGCTTGCTTGCTCTCGCTCGCACACATAAGTTGCATCTATGACAACCTGTACAACATTTGAAGGTCCAACCTCCTCAATGGCATCCTTTCAAAATCGACATCGAAACTCAAGATCTTTTCGCTTCCTAGAACAATCAATTGCTCTCAAGAAGTACGGTCCATCTTTGCAAGAGACAATGATATTGATGAGAGGACGGTGTCTAATATCCGTCCACCCATCCATGATAATGCTACATCCATGTGACACCCATGTCACCTTCATCTCCTCCATCAATAGATTAACCTTGGAATAGTTTCTATCCAAGATTGTTGTCCTGAGTTTTGTGTCTCCAGGAGGCACATAACTTGTACCTGCTTTTGCAACCTTAGCCATAGCCTCCTTGTAATAAGGAGAGCGAGCAGCATTAAATGGAATCCCAGCAGCATAGAAAAATTTCCCAATAGCATCATCTGCCTCTTCCCTTGCCTTTGAATCAAACATGTCAATAACTGAATTTGGGGCTGCCCCCACGGCCTTTCTCTTCCCTCTGCTTTCCACTTCTGACACTTCAAAACTAGAACCAGCCAAAGTATTAGTATGTTTGCCAGTCCTATGAGCGCTCAATGGAGTATTAGCCGTAGAACCACGAACTTCTGGCACTTTGTCCGTGGTATTTCCATTGAAGATTCTCACCATCTCAGCTCTTTGCTCTAGTGAAAGGCCCTTACAAGTGCCAACCCCCCTTCCTGTAAGATGCAACAAGTGTGCATTGGTCCTAGTGATACTACCATGCCAAGTCAGTGCACATATGTTGCACTTCCATACTTTGCTCCCCCCTCCAGACTTGGGGTTATCAATTATTTGGGCAAATTGTTGCAATGGCTTCTTCTTATCAAATGGTCCAATGGCAAATTTGGACAACATTTGAGAGGGGCAATTGGTAGCACTACCACTGAACTACTATTGCCGTTGCCACTACATTTTGTGTCCCTTCTCCACTCTCCCCATTGTGGCATCACCAACTCTTCCACGGCCACCTATCTCAACTTCCCGTTCAACCCTCTCCTGCTCTGATTTATGCTCTGATTCATACTCATACTCAAAAAGAACTCATGGTGATGATTGCTACAATGAATTAAAAACAACCATAACTATATGATTGATTGATTATGTAATGAATTAATTTTAAAAAAAATGTAGCCAATATGCATTTTTTTAAATCGTACAAACTATATGCATGATTATATTGTGAATGTAGATGCAAATGCTAAAAAACAACCCCTAAAAAATGCAAAATATAATATAAATTTTAAACTAGAAATAAAATGTAATTAAAAAAATGTAACCATTTAAATTTTAAATTTTACAACCAAACCCTATGCAAGATGCATTTTTTTAAATCCCACAAACTATATGCATGATTGCATTATGAATGTAGATGCAAATGCTAAAAAACAACCCCTAAAAAATGCAAATATAATATAAATTTTAAACTAGAAATAAAAATGTAATTAAAAAAAAAAAGTAACCATTTACATTGTAGTTTGTATAACCAAACCCTATGCAATATGCATTTTTTAAATCCTACAAACTATATGCATGATTACATTGTGAATGTAGATGCAAATGCTAAAAAACAGCCCCTAACAAATGCAAATATAATCTAAATTAAAAAAAAAAAAAAACTTTAACATGTATTGTAAGCAAATAAAATTATAAATACCTCTTGCTCCCTCTTGTTTTTGCTTCTTGCTCTTGCTCTTGCTCTTGCTCTTGCTCTTGCTCTCACTCTTGCTCTTGCTCTTGCTCTTGCTTGGTGTGAATATGAAATGAGCCCATATTGTAAATTTATAACATAAAATAGCACTTTTAGGGTTAGGGTTAGGTTAGGAATGTTACTTTTATGCTATTAGTCATATACAATAAAAAAAAAAAGTGTTTTTGTGTATTAAAAGTCTGTTTTTTTATTTGAAAATCCGCAACAGCCGTAGGGGACGAGGGGACTTCTGGACGTCCCGGGACGTTTCCACCACCCTCCAGCCGTCCCCAAGGCGTTTCACGCCATCTGCTCAAAGAAGGAAATGTGGGGGAAACGTTTCCCCACGTCCCCAGGACGTCCGGGACGTCCCGGACGTGTTAAAAACGGGGGGGACGCGTCCCCGCGTAACACTTGGTATGCAAAGGGTGAAGAGATCCAAATGTTTGTGACCAACCATCACCAGCCGCAAGGCATCTTTAGATCATTCTCGTATTCAATGGGAAGCTCCTCTCAAGGAGAGGGAAACTACCTTTCTTTTTCTTTAATTCATATATAATTTTTTAAAATATAGTTAATTAGTATTCAAAAGTTTTCAATTTTCTTTTTAATTTTTGTTTCTCATTTCTTATTAGGTTGTTGAGACTCGATTCGCATCACACACAATTTTTGAGACGACTTGTGAAGGTGCGAGAGGCACTCAGCAGCAGATGGTGACTTCCAACCTATGGGTGTATGAGGCAAAAAAAACCAGTACGGGATCAAAAAGTGAAGACCATGATTTTAGATGACACTTGGTGGGATCGAGTAGACTATTTGTTGAGTTTTACTGAGCCCATTATGAGCATGATCCGCTTTTCGACATATAGAAACATAGAATGATAAAAGGATTACCTTATGACATGAAAACAATGAGGTCCTCCAGGCAACATGTTTGGCAGGGGAAACAATGTTGAAAGCCTTTTGATGATCCACGGCCCAGAGTTGACATGGTGTACAACACTCTAAATGGCAATCTAGATCTGTTATATGCAGAAAACACAAATTATAAAGACCAAAAATAGATCTCGAGTGCTTATGCAACAAAGAAGACAATCGATACTAGGATGTAGAGTTCTGTAATGCAAAGTTATATTATGGAAAGTCATGCGATGAACCTTCTTACAAACATATTAAACTAATACCCAAATATAGACAAAATGCATTGCAAAATGAAATGGAAGATAACTCTTACCGCATTAAAAGAGATTAGAATGCATTACAATTTCGTTTTCCGCTTCAACGGGGTAACCTCCTTTGGCGAGAAAGCTCAATAAGATATAATTCGTGGATACCTTTACACTAGTTTATGCTCCTCATTTATACTAGTTCTACTCTAGCCAACTACTAATTCCCATGTATGTAACTTTATTCGAAATAGCTCAAGGGACAACTTACAAAGTATATGCATTTGTGGCTTTTATTGATAACAAAAATTATAAAGAAGCACGTCGGTGATGAAGGGATCCTAACATGCCCTCCCCTTTAAAAGCTTTGCCCTCTTTATGAATATAAGGAAAATGCAGCTAAATTTGGAGAAGGGGATCCCAAGTTGCATCTTTTGATTGCATTTTTGTGCCACCTGGACCAAAATCTGATCTGATGGACCAATTGCGAAGCTAGCATAAGTGCTTATCTAGGATAGCTTGTGCTCGAGAATGAGAGATCCTTCCGCATCAAGCTCGGGAAGTATTGTCTCGAGTCAGTAACATGATGTCCAAGGACTATCTTCAAATAAGAGACATGAAAAGGTGGATGAACTCCGAGCAAAAGGCAAAAGTTCTAGCTTGAGGCTACACGACCAACTGTTGCATGTGAAACCATATGAGTTCCATAAAACTTAGGAGTGATTTTTGGTGACCCTTCATTCTCAAGGAGGATTGCTTAAAAGCAAGCAATTTGAGGAAAATCATATCCCCTAATTGGAAGGCACATTTGGAGCGATGTTGATCAGCTTGTTGTTTCATGCAATTCTAACCCATGATGGGATTTTCTTAGATGACTCAAAGAACATTCCCATGTGCATTAAGGGTGGTGTCAACTACTTGCACCTAAGGACCGCATTTTAAAGATAAAAGTGCAAAAGAGGGCGACTTTTGACCATAAACTATATCGTATGGGGTCATTTTGGTGGATGTGTGATATGTGTTGTTGTACCACCATTTAGCAAATGGTAACCACTTGACCCGATGATGTTGTTGATTAGAGGCGAAACATTGGAGATGTGTTTGACTATGTCAATTTGAACATTTGTTTGTGGGCGATATCCAAAGCTCATTTTCAATTGCAATCCTGTTCTTATGAATAATTCTTGCCAGAATAGCTCGTAAAAGTTGAGTCAAAATTAGACAAGAGAGAAGTAGGAAAGCCATACAAAGGTGGAAGAATTGGTTAAGGTTTTGGCAATGGTCAAGAGGTGTAGGGATGGTCAAGGCACAAAAATGGGCTAATTTAGAGAGCTAAATCCATTTCCACCATGATGACTGATTTTCCCCTGTGTTTCTAAAGGCCCTCAATTAGATCCATCAAAAATCTATCCAGATCTCTTGTAGGAATGGGTGAAGTGGGTGTAACAATCTTGGTGTTGCCATTGTTTCACCCTTGAGACATTGACATGTATCACATTCTTGAAAAAAAGTTCTTGATATCTTGTTTGATTCCTTGCCAAAAGAAATCCTACAAACCCACTCTTATGTTTTCAAAATCAATGACAACCGAGGGTGATGCATTAGTTCGAGAAGAATCTTATTTCGCAACCTTGACTTGGAAATGAAAACCATGTGTCCTTTGTGTTATAAGTATAGTTTTTCCCAAGTATAGTTTTTCCCAAGAGTAGTTGAGTGAGGAGGCGGGATTGTGTAATATCCCCTTTTGAGATATTATCTAAATATGCAATTTAATTTATGAATCGACTCTTAAAGACTAAACCCTCCTAGTTCGACCTCAAATAATCCAATCTTAGTTTCAATACAACCCAAATAGGGTTGGAGTGAGCCAAGGTGGTGGATTAGATGGGAGAATCAATTAGGAAATTAATCACTTCAATTCTGAAATTAATTACAGCGATAAGTAATTAATTGATAAATGCACTAGACTATTGCAAATTTAAAAAAATTCATATCTTTGGCTAGAGAAGTCCAAATGAGCTGAAATTTTGGATATTGGACCACAAAAATATGAAGAATAATATGCAAAAATCAGATTTCGCACAGCCAACACGAAACCCTAATTTTTCCCTAAAAAGTAGGTCGCCCAGCACATTTAGGGCACCAAATCTACTCCAAAAATTATAGAATCACCTTCTCCTTATTTCTCCTAATTGCTACAATCACATTCAATATTAAATTGATCCCAAACTGCAGATCTGAAATTAATATTTAACAACAAGCAACCAAAATAAACAAAGAAGATGAAATCTTCTAAAATTCATAACTCCTTCAATATTCCATATTTTCCCTTCAAATAAAATGCAGATAATTCTATAAATTAAGATCTTTCCAAAGAACTAAAGATCTGAATTTTATGACAACTGAAACCCCTCCAAAACAACCCCCAAAATCCCCAAACCAGTCGCTAGGGTTAGCATAAAACATGTAAATTATTTCCAGCTCTTAATAACCCTTCAATACACTCAAAATGGCTGCCCAAACTTAGCAAAAATAAGCCAACACAAATCAAATCTTGAATATAGATGATTTACCCTTAAAACATGCCAAAATAAGACCCATATCAAGTCGCCATGGTTGGAATAAAACCAGCAATAACCAACAGTCTACAAAGCACCATAAAACCCTTCACAATATTCAATAACATGCAGATTTTACTCTCAATAAAATGCACCAATACTCTAGACAAGTCGCCAAAGCTAGAAAGCATAAATCATGCACAAAGACACTTCAACACAATGAAACACAATGAATGGAACAAGAGAGTCTTCAATGTCTTCAACAATGGCTTCCAAATGAGAGAGAGCAAAATGCAAGAACTAGGGCATACATCCCAATACTCCAAGCATGGAGTGAAATCAAATGATCATCCAACATAACCCTCTAAGGAAATGCGACCTCCCTTTTATAGAACTAAGGGGTGCAATATCCAATAAAGACCGACCTTTCCTTTTGGAGGAAAACATAAACTTTCATTAAAATATTTAATACTAAGACTATGTGCACTTTATTTATTTTTTAATTAAATAAATGAAAGTAACTAACCTATGTGCACATTAAACTAACTAAAGAGACCCACTTGTAGCGCTAGGCATGCCAAGGGGTTATAATGCAAATAAAAAATAAATATTAATAATGTCCCGAAAAAGGGGACATTACAGTCCTCCCTCTCGGAAATTGTTTGCTCTCAAGCAAGCAAAGCAAAGCTCATAGATCCATGCATCACGCCCCAAAGAGAAGATGTGGGGTGGTGCATCCAAAGTCTCGATTCGGTGCCTATCAAGTGGCGAAGAGTTGGAAAGAACAAATTTATTTCCCTCATGTCAACCCAAAAAGATGGGTCATCACTCCATAACATGTGCTCCAAGAGATGGTGTCCTCAACATGGCATAGTGAGTCATCAAAAGGATGAGTTTTCCTAAGCTCCAAGGCTGCCCACTCAAAAATGGCCTCATGAAATGAATAGGACAACAATCTTCCATCACATGTCTTCAATCCTGAACATGAAGCAAACTCATTAGAAAAACAAGTGTTGAGAAACACTTTTCCTGTTTCTTTTCATGTCTTCAAGGCATGGAGAGCTCCCAAATCTTCTTCATGTATGGGATGTTCCCAAAATCTGTTATGTGGCTCCCAACACTGTTGTAATCATGCATTCTTCCTTCAAAAATCAGAATTAAGATGGCTGGTTTCCACCCCCAAATAGTCACCCATGAGCCAAAATCAAATACCAACAACCATGTCACCAAATGTATGTAAAAAATCTGAATTTTGGAAGTGATAGTGGAGCTGGTCCTAATAGTATTATCCATAAAAATGAGAGGACAGCAGCTAGCATAATTCAGAATTTTTTTCCAACATGAATGATCATCAAGCTAGTGAACAAAAATGGCTCCCATGTAACCGAAATTTCATCCTCACCCATAACCAACTGAAAATTATCCAAAAACACAGCTAATAATGAAGTGTCTTGAGAAAAATTCATACCATGTTCCTTCACTTTTTCCAAACTTTCCATTGAAGCCCAAATGCAAGCAACAACAACCAAACATTCCCAACACATAACCTTTGGAAGCACATCAATCAAACATCCAAGTGGAAGACATAACTGTTGTTCAAAATCTGAAAATGGACTTCTTACCATGCAAGGTGTAGTCCATGTGATCCATCCTTCCTTCAAGGCTTCCAAGGAGATAGGAGTTAGCATTATTTGAAAAAGAAAGGAGATGATATCCATGTATCCAAATAAAGCTTGTAAAACTCAAATCCTTTCATCCCCTTATTACATGAAGCAACATATGCAAGATGACACCACAAATTTCCTCTTCTTCTATACTCAAAAAGAAAGGAGAGAGCTGAAATATAATGCATGCTTTTATGAATATCATCATAGAGAAACCAAGGAGCCTTGTACCTTACTTTGTGCCAATGACTTTCCTTTATGAAAGGGAGCAAAACACTTGAAGCCTTCATACCTTTGTGCCTTCCAATGATGAATTCCTCATACGGACCAGCTAGCTTATTGTTATGACTTCCATCATTGGGAAGAGTGATAATCACTCTTTCTCTTTTTCCATCATGCACCCAATTGTTAGGAGCAAAAGTACCAACAAGAATGTGACCATTATACCCCATGTTACACACCATATCCATCTCCCTATCATGCTCAAAATCATACCCATCAAAACTCAATATGGAAGGAGAAATAAAATATAAAATATCATACCTTGGGCTGCTCCCAACATCTACAAAACTCAGAATTTTTGAGTTTGGAACAACACTCTTTCCTTTACCATTTTCTTCATCCAAAGCCCCTTTTTCTTCCTCACAAGCCTTCATACTTGGTGGGTGATGACTTGGGACATTCATAAGACTCATGCTTAGGTGAAAAACCTCATTCATTTGCCCATTAGGGCCTGTTGTTTGGAAAATTACAGCGAACTGAAAATTACCATAAGCATCCCATGGTGTCCTTCCTTCATAAGCATACCTCTTCACAAGCCCATCTTCCAAATCTGATTTCTTCTTGCACCCATTCAATTCCATGCAATCATTAGATGCCAAATGTGTATCATCAAAAACAAAAGAGCTCATACCTTCATATAGTTTGTCATATTGATGTCAAGTATGGTCTAGCAAAGAATAATTATGTGACATCTTATCAATGTTTCCTTGAAGATTCACCCATGGAGAAACATACCCATCATGCATGCAAGTAAAGCTCTCAAGGAATGATGACATAACTAGAAATACATGGGCTAAACTTACCCAATCAAAGGCTGCCATAAGGAATCTCTCAATCTGAAAATTATCATTAGTGCTCAAAATGCCTTCCCTTCTTACTTCACTAGGCATGCAAATATTAGAAGACAAGGAAATCTTTTCAACCAATAAAGAACTTTTACCTTGCTTCTCAACCGGTGGCTCTTCTTTCTCTTGGATCAAATTTGATTTTACCTTGCATTCATTCTCAACCCAAGTAGCATTAGTAACAACTAAATAATGACCATTGGTTACCTCTTGGCTGTCCTCATTTTGCTTGTCCATGCAATCTTGCAAATCAGATTTTTCTTCCCTCTTGGACTTATCTCCCATGATTATCTTATCAACATGCATGCAATCATACAAAGGCAAGGAAACCTCTTCAAAAAATAACTCTTTACCTTGCTCATTTGCATCTAGGGGCTCTTCTTCCTTCTCTTCCTTTTGAACTAAGTCTGATTTTTCTGTGCAAATGCCAACTCTCATGCAAGTATTAGATACCAAATTTTTATCATTAGACACCAAAGAACTCATACCTTGGAAAATCATAGTCTTCACTTTGTTCGAACATTGCTCTAGGACACCTTGGGCTAGTGTATGAGCAACACATGATGCCTCTTGACCCAATCCTTCCTCCAACATAGATAGCAAGTGTGTTGGGGGACTCTCATATTCATTTAATATCAAAGACATAATGGCTTGCATGGAAATCATGATCTCTTGAGCATGATCATTACATATAACATCAAAGAACACCTCAAACATGTGAGAAATAAGATCATTACATTCTAAATCCATCATTATAACACAAGATCTTACTTTTGCCATAGTGTTCAAAATGCTAACCCTCTTACCAAAGCAAGGGCTTGCAAGGTCCCAAAGGCCTTGGAAACTTCCCACCATGACCTCAAATATGTCCTCCATGATGGCATCACTATACGGCAATTTAGGGGCTGCAATCCTCATGACCTCACTAATGCAGAAGATGACCATAATTCTGACTTCCCCATCTTTGTGATCCAACAACTCATGCTTAGCCAACTGCATCACCAAGGGATCCCTTGCAAGAAGCATGGATCCATAATCATCTTGCTCTATTGTTGCCAAGCAACTTGTTGCTTCTTCCAGAATTTTGAGCAACTCATCCTTTGATGGAGGTAGGTGCTTGAGTGCTCTACCAAGTTTCCTGGAATCTTGCCTTCATGTTACCTGCACAAGATAAATCCATAATTCATAGTACTATCAAACCACACAAAAAGAACAACATGCTCCAATACCCTTTGTAATATCCCCTTTTGAGATATTATCCAAACATGCAATTTAATTTATGAATCGACTCAGAAGGACTAAACCCTCCTAGTTCGACCTCAAATAATCCAATCTTAGCTTCAATACTGACCCAAATAGGGTTGGAGTGAGCCAAGGTGGTGGATTAGATGGGAGAACCGATTAGGAAATTAATCACTTTAATTATGAAATTAATTACAGCAATAATTAATTGATAAATGCACTAAACTATTGCAAACTTCAAAATTTCATATCTTTAGCTAGAGAGGTCCAAATGAGTTGAAATTTTGGATATTGGACCACAAAAATATGAAGAATAATATGCAAAAATCAGATTTCGCACAGCCAACACGAAACCTTAATTTTTCCCTAAAAAGTAGGTCACCCAACACATTTAGGGCACCAAATCTACTCCAAAAATTATAGAATCACCTTCTCCTTATTTCTCCTAATTGCTACAATCACATTCAATATTAAATTGATCCCAAACTACAGATCTGAAATTAATATTTAATTGTTAGCAACCAAATAGCTGGCAGACAACTGAAAACTTCTAAAATTCATAACTCCTTCAATAACTCCTAAAAAGTAGGTCGCCCAACACATTTAGGGCACCAAATCTACTCCAAAAGTTATACAATCAACTTCTCCTTATTTCTCCTAATTGCTACAATCACATTCAATATTAAATTGATCCCAAACTGCAGATCTGAAATTAATATTTAATTGTTAGCAACCAAATAGCTGGCAGATAGCTGAAATCTTCTAAAATTCATAACTCCTTCAATAACTCCTAAAAAGTAGGTCACCCAACACATTTAGGGCACCAAATCTACTCCAAAAATTATAGAATCACCTTCTCCTTATTTCTCCTAATTGCTACAATCACATTCAATATTAAATTGATCCCAAACTGCAGATCTGAAATTAATATTTAATTGTTAGCAACCAAATAGCTGCCAGACAGCTGAAATCTTCTAAAATTCATAACTCCTTCAATATTCCATATTTTCCCTTCAAATAAAATGCAGATAATTCTATAAATTAAGATATTTCCAAAGAACTAAAGATCTGAATTTTATGATAACTGAAACCCTCCAAAACAGCCCCAAAATCCTCGAACTAGTCGCTAGGGTTAGCACAAAACATGTATATTATTTCCAGCTCTTAATAACCCTTCAATAAACTCAAAATGGCTGCCCAAACTTAGCCAAAAATAAGCCAACACAAATCAAATCTTGAATATAGATGATTTACCCTTAAAACATGCCAAAATAAGACTTATATCAAGTCGCCATGGTTGGAATAAAACCAGCAATAACCAACAGATCTAAAGCACCATAAAACCCTTCACAATATTCAATAACATGCAGATTTTACTCTCAATAAAATGCGCCAATACTCTAGACAAGTCGCCAAAGCTAGAAAGCATAAATCATGCACAAAGACACTTCAACACAATGAAACACAATGAATGGAACAAGAGTCTTCAATGTCTTCAACAATGGCTTCCAAATGAGAGAGAGCAAAATGCAAGAACTAGGGCATACATCCCAATACTCCAAGCATGGAGTGAAATCAAATGATCATCCAACATAACCCTCTAAGGAAATGCGACCTCCCTTTTATAGAACTAAGGGGTGCAATATCCAATAAAGACCGACCTTTCCCTTTTGGAGGGAAAACATTTTTCTCTCATTAAAATATTTAATACTAAGACTATGTGCACTTTATTTATTTTTTAATTAAATAAATAAAAGTAACTAACCTATGTGCACATTAAACTAACTAAAGAGACTCCCACTTGTAGCGCTAGGCATGCCAAGGGGTTACAATGCAAATGAAAAATAAATATTAATAATGTCCCAAAAAGGGGACATTACGGATCAACATATAATTCTTGGATAATTTGTGTGGGTGAGTTACTTGATGCCATTATTATTAGATTTCATTTATCCATTGGGGAAGGGGTATAGATAAAGCACATAGCATTGCATGTTCCTCATATTTGCAAAAAGATTGCATATGCAACTACAATCTCCTTTGCCTTATTATATGTGATTTCATAATCATATTCCATCGTTTAGTGACTCATTTTGTTGATCCGATGAGGATACTTTTAGACCGTAATGATTTGTTTTGATGCAAAAAGGTTTTCCTATGAGGTATGGCAGCCATTGGTTGACCACACGTAGTATAACCATTATAACCATTGGTTAACCAAAAGTTGACCCAATCGGGGCATTGTTGGTAAATGAAATGGGTCGTCCTTCCTGCATGAGGAGGGAAACCGAATCCATGCCACATGCATCACTTTCAGTAATGAAGGTCTTGGAAAATTTTGGCATTGCTAAAATTCGTGTAGTGCACATAGCCCTGTTTCAATACATCAAAACCATGTATTATTGCCTCTCACAAATAAAAAGTGTCATTTTGTAGCATTGTAGTTAATGGGCCAGCGAATTTTCGATAGTCCTTGAGAAACCTTTGTAGTACCTAATGCAACCCAAAAATCCGCAAAGGATTCTAAGTGTCTTGGGATTTGGCTAATTTTTCATACCTTCAATTTTCTTAAGGCTAACTCTAACTCTTGTTACATAAACGATATGCCCAAAGTACTCAACTTCATGTTAACCAAAAGAGCACTTGGATTGTTTGGAACATAATTGGTTGTTAAAGAGAAGTTGATATGTTGTGTCAAGGTGATGTAAATGCTCTTCCCAAGTTTTGCTATAGATTAGGATATCATCATAGAAGACCAAAGATGAATTTTCAAAGGAATAGCCGAAAGAGTTTGTTCATCGATTCTTAAAATGTTGATAGCGTGTTGGTAAGCCCAAACAACAACACCGTAAGTCCGTAGTGGTTGTCATAAGTACAAAAAGCTGTTTTGGAGATATCTTCTTTCTTTATGCATATTTGGTGATAATCGGACCGTAAATCTAGTTGCGAAAAGAATTGGGCACCATGAAGCTCGGATGGGAATTCATCAATCACCAAGATGGGGAATTTGTCCTTAATGAGTGATTTTGTTCAATTCCCTAAATATGATGCATAGTCACCAAGACCCATCCTTTTTTCGGATGAGAAAAACAAAAGAAGAGTACGGACTTGTGCTTGGGCGGATCATTCTCACCTTTAGGAGCTCCTATACTAGTTTTTGAATTCCTATTTTCTACAAAAAGGGTAGAGGTATGGCTGAATATTTGTGGGTACACTCCCAAAAGTAGTTGAATGAAATGGTCCTTAGGCCGATGAGACAAGTAATCCTTTGGCTCCTCAAGTATTGTCGCATGTTTGAATAAAATCTTTCTCAAGTCATCGGAGTGGCTAGAATCTAAAGGCATGTTAAACTAAATGAAAGAAAGTTGAGCGATGACCCCATGAGAGTCCTTACGGAGCTTCTCCATACAATGTGAGCTTACAATGTTGGTTGATCCAAGTATGAGGCCCTTCAACATGTACTTTTTCCCATCATTAGAAACTTGCATCCATAGTTCTAAAAAGTTCCACAAAATTGGTCCAAGGGTGTGCAAACATTGAGCCCCAAAACCTACATCACGTCTTCCCAAAGGGAAAACAAATAGGTTTGTTAAGTTTATAGTTTCTCACCGAAATACAAACATTTCGGCATTTTCCTTTACAAGACAACATTAACCCATTAGCAATCATAACCTATATCCCCTTCCCAATCGAAGACCCTTAGCCTATTTTGTCTACCCGACGGCTAAGGGGTGAACACAAGGGTGACTTAAGTTCTATTATTTTATTATAAAGTGCAAAAAAATAAAATAAAACATTATAAGAAACAATTCTAGAAGAAAGAGAAAACTTCGGGGCCTAATGGATTTCCGATTGAATTCTATCAATCGTTTAGGGAAATTATAAAATCTGATTTGCTACAGGTGGTGGAAGAGGCGAGAACAACTAAAACTATTTTGAAAGAGTTGAATAAAACCTTTATAGCCTCATCCCGAAAGCAAGAGAGGTTGAAGATATATCTGGTTTCCGCCCTATAGTTTTATGCAATGTGGTTTATAAGATAATTACTAAAATCATAGCAGAGAGATTGAAACCTTTTCTTACTAAAATTATATCACCTGAACAAGGTGGTTTTGTTCCAGGGAGACATTTTCATGATGAAATTGTTCTTGCTCAAGAGATTTTACATTCAATGGAAATTTAGAAGAAATCTTCAATGTTCATCAAGCTGAACTTGACTAAAGTCTAATATAGGGTGGATTGGACTTTCCTCAAAAAAGTTCTAGAGCAGTTTGGCTTCTCTATGGATGGGATTCAATGGGTTTATGCTTGCTTTTCAACAGTTTCTTTTGCTGTTTTAGTCAATGGTTCTCCTTCGGAATTCTTTGGAGTGTCAAAGGGAATAAGACAAGGTGACCCTTTATCTCCTTTTTTGTTTATCATTCTTGCTGAATGTTTGGGTAGAATGTGTCGTAAGGAGTGTCAGGAAAAGAACATTAAGGGAGTTAAATTGAAATAAATCTTCAGCCTTTGTCTCTTCTTCATTTTTTGGATGATTCTTCAATGATGAGTTGTGCCACTATAGTAGAAGCCAAACATATTCATAAGACTCTTCAATCCTTTTCTTCTGCTACAGAGCAGAGTATAAATAAAGGAAAATCCCATATTTATTTCTTCTATTGCTCTCAAAGACAAGAAGAACAGATCCTACATATTCTTCAATTCCAAAAAGGAGTTCTTCCTATGAAATATTTGGGTTTTCCTTTAGCTCCAAATAAACCCAAAGAATGGAAATGGTTAATTGATAGGTTTGAGCAAAAAATTCAAAAATGGACAAACAAATGGCTATCTTCTGGGGAAAGATGACTCTTATTAAGGCAGTTCTTCAAGCTATGCCTATTTATGTGGCCTCTGTTATGAATATTCCTGCTACTATATTGAAAAAGATAGATTCTATATGTCAAAAATTTCTTTGGAGTGGAGCTCAGGAAAAGAAAAAGTGGGCATTGGTGAAATGGTCTTCTCTTTGCAAACCAAAACAACAGGAGGTTTGGGATTCCGATCATCCTTACAACAAAATATAGCTTTGGCAGCCAAATTATACTGGAGGCTCATAAGCCATCTTAATGATCTGTGGGTTGTTAATTTCAGAGGCAAATATGCGGAAAGTAGTCGACCAGAGAGAATTATCAGGACTGCTCTTCCCAATAATGGTTCTCCTACTTTAAAATTCATTAAAAGCGGCGAAAAATTGATTAAAAGTAAGTTGTTCTGGATTGTCCACAATTGTCAGTCTGCCAATTTCTGGACGGATTCTTGGGATGGTCATTCCCCTATTCTCTCTATCTTTCCAGACCTTTTAGATATTAAGGATCAATTGCATGAGAAAGGATGGATCAAGTTAAATCATTATTTTCAGACTTCTTCTCAGCCATGGGGTATGGAAAATCATTGGAAACCTCTTAGGGAGTGGCCTGTTAGGATAGACCAGGAGAATCTAAATTTGTTGACTAAAATTCTGAAAGATAAACCTATTCTTTTTTCAGCTGGACCTGATGAAATTGGGTGGGAAGGTAGTTCTTCTGGGAATTATGATGTTGCTTCTAGATATGCATCTCTCACTACAAGTTGTGTGCATCCCCAGAAATCATTGTTCTAGTATGTATGGCAGCCACAAATATGGTCTAAGGTAAGTTTCTTCCTTTGGCTTATCATTCATAGAAGATTGTTAACGGGAGACAAGCTCCAAAAATTTGGATTCATAGGACCTTTTAGATGTGTTCTTTGCTTTCATGATGAGGAAACTTTGGACCATCTTCTCTTTCAACGCCCATGGGTTTCGGTGCTATGGATACATTTGTCTGCGTTGTTTAAATTACAATGGAATAGTTTGGTTTCCTTGGAGTAGATAAATGAAACTTGGAAGAAAGCAATTCCCATAGGTCAAAATTTGTTTCCCTCTGTGTGGAGTGGCATCTCATTACTCCTTTCGAACACGTGGAAAGAGCGGAATTATAGAATATTTCGCCAAACTAGCAAAGAAGTTTTATTTGTGTGGGAAAAGATTAAAAGCAATTTGAGTGAGAGCCTTAAACATAAGGTTTCTATACCTGATCATCCAACTCAAGAATGGCAGCATATCTTCCAACAACTTCCTTTGGATCCTCGGCGTGCCACTAAACACACGTTTTCACAAGAAAAAGGACGGGTTAGTCATTCAGTCCAACCAAGGTCAGGATAGAACAACTTTTGATGGGGTAATTCATACTGATGGAGCTTCTAGGGGAAATCCAGGTAGAGCAGCTATGGGAGTTATTGGGCATTATAGAGATGGAGAGGTCCAATTTTTGCTTGCTGAAAATTTGGGCATTTCCACAAATAACATGGCTGAAATTAGAGCTATCCGTAGAGGAATACAGGAGGCTATTAAAGTAGGATGGAAAAAGATCAAAATCCAATCGGATTCCAAAATCATGATGAACTTATTGAGGGATTCTTGTAATGGTAATCCTCCACAATGGAGAATTGCTAAAGAAGTGTGTGAAATTTGAAAACATCAACAACAGGTCGGAGATTCGGTTCATCCACATATAGAGACAAAGTAATAAGGTTGCTGATGGATTGGCTAATTGGGCACTTGACAACAAGGACATCATTTGCTATGGGCTACCTCCCCTATGGTGGTCAACTAAGATACAAGAAGAAATCAGGAAAATCATAAACCTTGACTCTTCTCAATGATTATTCATATTGTTCTTTTTGTTTATAGTGCTAGAGATATGGCTAATAGCTTCCATGCTTGGCATGATAGAGTATGTAATCCAATATTTTTATCAATATAATGGGTGACTGTTTTTTTTTTTTAAATAAATAAATTAATTAATTAATGAACTTAATGATAAATAAAAAAATAGAAAAAAGTAATAAAAGGATAAAAGCACTTAGCAAAAATGTAATATCCATGGAAAAGTGTGACTTGCACTAGGAGGCAAAAGAAAATAGAAAAAGGCAAAAAGTTTATGGGCCAAAAGTTATCCTTTCTAGGCAAATGTGACTTGCTCTAGGAAAGAGAAATGGAGGGAAGAAAACATTTAATGAAGGCAAAAGTGATTGGCTCTCATGTGTGGCTACTTTGGGTCACTTCCTTCTTTAAAAGGACAAGTCGACTTGTGTTGGAGACACACTTGATCATTTTATAATCTCTGATTTTTATCTGAAGCCTTTGGGCTTTGCCTAAATTGTTTCTAAGGACGGAACCCCTTAGAACTCTCTCTTGTGGACGAAAACCCCAAGAGTATGTGAGGAATCTCTACACAAGGGATTCCATTGTGCTTGCAAAGATATTTCAGTTATTTCAGCAGAGAATAAAGTAGATTTGTAGAAGGGTTTGTGAAACAAGTTTGCAGCAGTTGTTCTTCTATTTATCCTAGGTGGAGCAACCCACTTATTGGCTGATCTGTGTTGCATGGGAGACATTTCAGGTCTGATTTGTGTTGCCATTTGTTAATCTGATTTTTGTGAATCAAAATAGTTTGTCTCCAGAATTTTTGAAGGGTTATAAGTGCCATTTTCAGCCATATTGGTCTGCAGATTTCTGAGTATTATTTCAGCTCCTTATTCCTCTAAAAATCTGAGTTCTTTTGCATGTATGGGTTGTTAAAAATCAGGAAATCAATCTAGAGTGGAAAAACATTTATTTTATTGCTGTTTTGTGGGGTTTTGCAATCAACCCTAGTCGCATTTTCTGACTAATTATTCAGACCAGCATACAGTGATTTAATAAATATTTTTATAAGCTTGCTTTGGTATTGGATTTGCCTAAAATCCAAGTGTGGTCAATAGTGTTCCATTTGGGGACAATACATCAAAGCTTGAACATGTGTACACAAAGCAATTGCCTTGTTTGGCTAGCCGAGGGTCGATGAAATTTTGCATGCTGCCTGAATCAATGATGATAGATCGAGGGCACTTCTGGAAATTACCTTTTACTTTCATAGTCCGAGTGGTCACCCTTGCCAACACATGCATTGAAATTTCTGGTTGGGGATCTATCATGACCCCTTTTTCAAATAAAGTAAAAATAATAAAGTTAATATTTTAAAGTTGTCAAGTAACTCACTTTTTATTAAAAAGTGACAACTTAATATTACTTTATTATTATAAAAAATGTGACTTTCCAAATTAAGCAAGTCAATATCAAATTAGAAGATGGAAAGTTACTTTTGGGGCTTTTCCTTGGGAAAAGTGTCAAGTGAACTTATAAAAAGGCATTGGGGGGTCATTTGGAAGTATCTTTTTGCCATTATCTATTTTTACATTGAGAGTTTGAGCTACTGCTTCAACTTCTGCTTTTGAGGACGAAAACCCTCCATTGCAATCAGATTTGGGGACGAAAACCCTCCAATCTTTGTGGTGACTCCATCCAGGAGTTGCATTTGTGCATTCGGTCATAGATTTGAAGTTTTCAATTCAGTTTTACCGACACATCATCAGATTTATAGATTTCAGCTAGGGCATCATCAAATTTATAGCTTTCAGCTAGGACATCATCAGATTTACAGATTTCAGTTAGGGCATCATCAGATTTACAAATCTCAACTAGGGCATCACTTTTGAAGGCTAACGTCACACTTCTAGGGGTTGATGTCACACTTATGGGGTTGACGTCATCTTGGGAGTTGTTGCAATCATTTTTTGCCTTTTTCTTTCTAAGACTTCATCATTAGCTAGTTGGGACATCTTTTCGGCCAAAAATTCCATCTATACAAATCAGCTGTAATTTTGCTAATTTGCAATCAAAAAAATATAATTTCTATTGTGGTGTGAATTTAACTTCTACAATTATTCCAATTTAATTTCTATTTTTTGGGTTTATCAACAATTGTCAAATTTTATATTTTTCTCTATATAAAATGCCCAGTTGATCACTTCCTTCTTCACGGTGCTTCCTTCAGCGAGAGGCACCAAGCGCTAATGGACGACTAGTTCCGCATCGAACTCCAAATTGGTCCATCTCAAGGATAACACTCATAGTTCACCAAGCCATCATCTTCATGTCGGTACCAAAGTCTCGGTACTAGGCGCAGACGAGACCTACCAGATCTTCTAGATACAACATGACAACCAGACAACAACTTAGTAGATGGCCCTTGCACTTTGTCGCCTCCTCGTCCGACCATCTCTCCATCCAAAATTTCTTCTAGTCGGCCTCGAATGTTAGGGGAGCTAGTTCCACCATCCCATGATGGACTCTCTTCTCTTCTTCGCTTCGACCTTTCTTTCTTCTCTTCTTCTTGCTTGTAAACCCACCCCTAGTCTGGGTGTCGGGTTATTCTCTCCATTGCCGCTGCCTTTCCAAGCCTTTTGTTTCTCCTTCGCTTTGTTCTTTCTTGGGACCTGTCTAGTCCCCGCTTTGTATTTGCCCTAGTTGGCCATTTTAGTCTCATTGACCTACTTTGTGGTCATTCGTGGACATTAATATATTTATCTTATCTATAAGGGTTTGTTGAAAGATATCGATTCTAGAGTTTGCTGAAAATATCATATCTAGAGTTTTTTGAAGAATATCATATCTATAAGGGTTTGCCAAAAAATTCCAGTTACGATAATTTTTCCCATAAGGGGACATTACAGGATCCCTTTGGGTGGGTTCTTCTGTGTCATTTTCCTCTTCCTAGGATTCTTGAGAATCTTCCCGATCATCTGTATCATGAGATGAATCAACATCTAGTAAACACATTTGTACAAACACATTTGTACCCAAGTGAATTTTTCATCATAGTTATAACATAACCCTTTTTCCTAACAAGCTTGCATTTCAGCCTCTATAAAGCGTTTAATGGGAGTTGTTTTTGGAGGTGGGGTTGACATGTTGACCGTGATGTGGATGGTTTGAATGGAACAACATTTGAATAACGGCATTAGGCACGGCCAATCCAAGAGCTTTAATCATGTCCTTAGGATTGAACATTTTGATCTCAAGGGGTGACTTACAAAGCATATCCATTCGTAGATTTTATTAATAATAAAGTTATAAAGAAAAGAGTTAGGATGAAGGGGTCTCGACATGCAAATGTAGAATTGTAATGCAAAGTTATATTATGGTCGGATGAAGGATGTTTATGTACTTTTTATTCTCTAGTTATTAATCCAAGAAATGTCAATATACAAGGAAGAAGACAAAGCGTTGTCTAAACTATTACAACCCTTTCATAACTAATCATTAATATGACGTTACTATGGAACTATGTGGTACAATGTTGAAACTGCAACGTTTTGGGTGGTTGGTCGGTACCAAGAGGAGTTAGGTATTGGTGGTATACACGTGTGTGGTGTGATATGAAGCCATTGGTGAAGTCGGATCATGACGCATAGAAACATCATGGTGTCGTGAGTTGTTTGAGGTCTCAAATCCTCCTAGATCTATTGCCCCTCCTTGAAAAGAAATGGACCCTATTGTGTACACTTGTGGAAGATGTAGAAATTTGTTGGCAACTTGAGCTTTTGTGAACCATTTTCCTTGAGAAGGTGCTTGACCCTTGTGATGATCTAGAAGAGAATGGTCTCTTGTTTTTGTTCGACACTAGCGTCAATGATTTGATCCACTTCTATTGGCATATTACAATTAGGATTTAATTTTGATTGCTGAAGAGATTATCTAAAATCTTACGTATCTAACAAAGGTGGAAAGTAATGGGAGTTCTGCAATGAAAATTGGATGCAACCCAAGGTAAGTGGGAAGATTAAGATCAAAAGCATCATCTCCTACTTGTTTAGTGATGGTGTAGGGCCCATACCAGAGAGGAGGAAGCTTGTAGTAAGATTCTATCATATTTCCTTCTACAGTGAAGCCATACCCGATCACCACCCTAGAAAGCATGCAAAGTGCTTGTCAAAGTGCTACTTATATTTAGCATTTGCCTACTACAAAATGGTTTGCATTGGTTGTTGAATGTGCTCAATGAACTTAGTAGCTTTGTCAACTCTCTTTTAAGTCGAAGGAGATGTTATTGTTAATGGAGGTATAAGATAAGCTATATTGATGGGCACAAGTGGTTGGAAACCCAAACAAACCTGAAAAGGGTTGTGTGTGGCAGAACTACGAAGAATTTTTTGTAGTTATGCTTTGAATGAAAAGGAGGCTTTCATCACATTTGTGTTACTTCTTCAAATTGTACATTTTGAGAAGATGATCATGATGTTAACCATTTCCATTTGTCCATCAATATGTGGATAGAATGTGGTAGACTTATTCACTGTGTGCCGACCATGAGCCAAAGCGTTTTCTAGAAACTCCCAAAAATATTGTGTCCATATCAAAGATGATAGTTAATGGTATTCCAAAATGGACCTAGACATTTTCAAAGTACATTTGGCGTTTCCAAAGCGTAGATAGATTTCTTACAAGGTATAAGAATTGCCATCTTGGAGAATCTATCTACCACTTCATAAACACAATCATCGCCATGTTTGGTAGTAGGTAGCCTACGAGGTAATCCATGGAAACAAATTTCCACAAAGTGTCATTGGAATCGACTAAGTGTATATTGCTTCTAGTTGATCGGCTTGGCAACTACGCGCATTAAAGACAAGACCTAATGTATCTGGTGACATCGGACATAACATGCGACCAAAAGAAATACTTTTATTGCACCACAAGGGTCTTTTCATGTAATGTCCCTTTCTAGGGCTAAACCACACAAACAATGAAATCACACAAACCCCAAACTGAATATAATCTGATTTTTTGGACCAGCAAACTGAAAAAAGGAACAACAATGTATAGAAGTCTGATTTTTAGGACAGCAGCTTGCAAAGAACAATAATTCAACCAAATATCACCATAAAACTCATCTACAACATATATAAACCTTTTAGGAACATTTTAGGGCAATTTTACCATGAAACCCAACCACAAACACAGCTGGAAATTAATTTAACAGCAGAAGTACAGCCAATAGAAGTGACTGAAAATGAGGTCACCAAACCCCAACCAATGACAAATAAATGATATATCAGCCTTATAATTATGTAGAAATCTGAATATCAACTTAGAATGTCAATTTGTGCCCTAGAAAGCACCCAATTGCACTCCTATACAAGTCGCTCCCTAGAGAGAGGGCTTAAAATGATACCAAAACCCTTGATATTCCTTCTTCTCAAAGCCCTAGTTGCCAACCAGCAAGATAGTCTTCAAAGAATGTCCTCAACACCACCAAATTGGAGAGTTTTCGTTCTCCAACCTTCAACAAGGAAGGGTTTCGTCCTCCTTGTTTGCCACACTAATGGATTTTCGCCCCTTAGTGGATTTGGATTAGAGCAACCAGCTCTAGAACCAAGTAGATAAAATTATATAAGCCAAAAGATGCCCAAAATGAGCCTATGCGACTCCTTATATACCCTTATGGTGGCGCCAAAGGTCATAAGGAGGGAATTTCCCAAGAAAAACGACCTCTTAAGAAGCTTGTTTTAATTTTTAAATCGATTTTAAGAGCTCTCCAACACAATAGACCTGCTTTAGAGGCAAAATACAAAATAAAAACATAAATATTAATGAAAGAAAACTGAAATGCAACCCAAAGACTTCCCTTGTTCATAACTCCAAAGTGTCTCTTGCAACCTTACTAAAATGAGAGGCCCATTTTTGTTTCAATCTCTCTCGCCTTGTGCAATACACACAAGTGACCAAGGTGATATAGGAATCTATCCCCAAGTAGAAATTTGAGTTGACTTACTATTGAGAAAGTTGTGATAAATTTTTGCAAAGTTGGATCAGAAGGATATAATTCGAACAAGTGTTTACTTCATGTCCACAAGTGTCAAGCACTGTAAGGAGAGCTTGAACCAGAGGTCAGCTCAAACAATCAACTACTGGATTGGCACTTCCCTTTTTATGCTTGATGTTGAGGTGAAACTGCTGAAGATAAGAAGACCATTTTTATGCCGCTCTTGCTGCAACTTGTTCTGAGTTTGCAAGAACTGAAGCGGCTTGTGATCGGTGTGGATCACAATCTCCTTTCCCAAGATATAATGCTTTCCAATGCTTACATGCTGAACAATAGCATAAAGCTTGTAATCATATGTTGGATAGTTTCTTACTAGTGTGGTAAATTTTCATGTGTGGTAAAGCTATCGGATGACCATGTTGAGTTAGGATGGGTTCTGAGTGCATGATTGGATGCATCAGTCTTTATCTAAATGGTTGTTGAAGATAAGGTAACATGAGTACTGGTGCAAACAGAGTCGAATTTCAATTCTTCAAATGCTTTTATTGTGTGGATGACCAGACAAAGGTTGCTTTGGTGCCACCTTTGGTAACTTGATTCAATGGCCAAGTGATGTGAGAAAAACCAAGTACAAACCTCTTGTAGAAATTTGCTAACCCCAAGAAGTTGTGGAGCTCTGTGAGATTCTTTGGTGTAGGCCATTCTTGGATGATGTGGATCTTGGTGAGTCCACATGAACTCCTTGCACATTTACTATGTATCCCAGATATTGTATCTCCTGCATGAAAATGAACATTTCTCCATGTTAGCATATAGCTTTGCTTGCTGCAAAGTGTGGAGCACTTGTTGAATATGGTGCAAGTGTTCATCCCATGTTTTGCTGAAGATTAGGATGTCATCAAGGTAGACTACAACAAACGAATTTGTGAAAGGCCATAGAATGTCATTCATCATCATGCATGAATGTCGTGGTGTGTTAGTCAAGCCAAAGGGCATAACCAACCACTCAAACAAACCTTCCTTGGCTTTGAAGGTTGTCTTCAAATGTTTGTAGGTTCAACAAGAATCTGATGATACCCAAACTTAAGATCGATTTTGGTGAAGAACTTGGCACCGTGGAGCTGGTCCAGTAGATCCTCGATCCTGGGAAGAGGATAGTTTCTTCATTGTGATCTTGTTGAGAGCTCGGTAGTCAATGCACAACCTCCATGCCATCTTTCTTTGGCACGAGCACAATTGGGCTGCTGCAAGGCAATGAGTTGGCCTAATGTGTCCTTTATCCATGAGTTCATGATCTGCCACTTGATCTCTTCATTCTCCAAAAATGATCTGTGATATAAAGATGCATTAGGAAGAGGTAGTCCTTGGGATCAAATCAATAGTATGTTTTTGTGCACAATGCATAGGCACTTCCTTAGGTGACTGAAAAGTATCCTTGTATTCTTCCAACATGTGTGCAACTTGCCACATGTCTTGCTGAAGGAACTGTGGTATGAACTAGGAGTCGTGAGGATGTGTTTCTGTTCAGGTTTGACCATTAGGAGTACAAACTTTCTGCTAGAGCTGACTAGCTTCTTGCATTGCTTGGCGCTAATGAGTGAGAGCTTAGGGACTACTTCTAGTATGTGGTATCTCATATCACCAACATCTATGACAACATTTCTAGGATTTGCCTCATAGATTCCATGTTGATGGTAAAGATATGGTTGACCAAGTAAAACATCACATACCTCTAATGGTGCAACATCACAAAGGACTGCATCTTGAAAAGGCTTGATTTTGTACACTAGATGACACTATTGAGTAACGTGTTTCTCAGAACCCAAGCTAAACCATCCAATTGAGTATGGTTGTGGGTGAGGCGTTAGTGGCAAGTTCATTCTGAAACTTGCTTTAGAGAAATCAGGTTCTTTGACTTCCATTGTCAACTATGAAATGTACTGACTTGTCCATTGACCCACATTTGAGAATGGAACAAACATTTTGCTTCCTCCAAATTTGAATTGGATGAAGAGGCAATGTTTGCAGTACCAACCATGGCATTGGGCTCAGAGTCCATGACTTGTTTACCCTTTATCAAGTGCTATGTGGTAGTACTGCTGCTTCAAGATGTGCAAGTAGAGTTTTCTTAACATGGCATTCATCTGTGGAGTGTGTGCTAGAATTATGGATTGTACACCACTTACTAGTCTTGGATTGTTTATTTGATCATTTGATGGTGTCACCTTCTTTTGAGGATGGCGCAAAGGGCCATTCCCTTGGTTAGGATTCTGCTTCTTCATTCTAGGCTTGGAATTCTTTGATCTTCAGTTTGTCCTGAGACTTGGATTTGCTAGCTTAGACTTTAGCTTGGCTTTTGCTTCAAATTTACAAGCAAATTTGTAGGCTTTCCCAAAGAAGAGATCTGCAGGAAGTCCATGTCAGATTGAATGTATGGTCTCAAGCCCAACCTATATTTCAAGATGAGATTTTGTTCAGATTCTTGAATATTCAGTTTTGTGGCAAGGGAGTGAAAGGTGTCTGTGTATTCTTGAACAAATTGATCACAGCCTTGGCACAATTGGAAAACTTGATGTACTAGTCATCATAGTTTCCAACTGGATAATAGGTATTTTTGAGTGCTTCAACAAAACCATTCCATGTGTCTATAGAAAAGTCTAAGTTAATCATCATCTTCATGCACATGCAATAGTTATCCCACCATTTCTTTATAGATAAAGAAACTTTCAGAAGAGAAAATGTAATCTTTTCTCTATCATAGAATTGATTTACTGCATAGTATGAACAAACAAGGTTAAGCCAGTTATCTAGGGCATCTGCATCTATTTTCCTTCAAACATAGGATGTCTAGATTGACTTGTACCTTATATGGGGTGTGACCACCAAAAGGTCACTATGGAGTAGGATTGGGAGTCAGTGTGTACATGCTTAAGAAGTTGAGAGAAGTGATCAACGATCCCCGCTCTTTCCCGTGCATGGCATTCTTCCAATTCTTCTTGTTGCTTTTGCAAAGCATCCTCTATCATTTGCTTGAACATATCTGAAGTTGGAGTCTCTGAATTTGTTTGGTCTCCCATCTAAGGACATGAAGGTATGAAGAAGGATCATCAGTTTTCAAGTCCTAACTTGTGTATTCAAACCTCATGTGAGAGTGGGCATACAAACAAAAAGAAAGTTCAGATGAAACTTCAATACCACTGGGATATGATGAAGTATGTGCTCTGATACCACTCATCCACCCAGGAGGAGACCCAGTGGACAACACTCTATGATAAAGTCCGAAAGATAGGTAAGTCATAAGAGTGCTTATGCAACAAAGAAGACAATACACACGAGATGTAGAGCTGTAATGCACACTTATACTATGCAAAAGTCTTGTACAAAATCCGAGAGGTTGGATGTAGAATGTCTATGTGCTCATTGTCTAGTTATCGATCCACTAACTATCAAGAATAGGAGAATTCCTTATTAAGTTAGAATATGGAGCAATGTCTACACTGTTACAACTATATCATAACTAATCTTCAGTCGGCATTGCTACAAAACTGCATGGCACAACGCTGACATTGCAGAGCTGCACAATACTGGGCAGTACCATAGAAAAAGAGGTAGGACCTCACGGGATGCACACGTGTGCATGGTATGATGCTGAAACCATTCATGTATTCAGATCATGATGTGGAGCAATGCCATGGTGTTGCGAGTTATTTGAGGTCTCAGATACTCCTAGATCACTTGAGGAAAGGAAAACTTGAGCACTGTTAGGAGTTGGTGCATGGTGATATATGCAAATTTGTGAAGGTTAACTCTATTTCTGATGCCACAGTTTCTATTATTTGATGATTATAGTAGGAAAATGTGGGTATACTTCTTTAAAAAGAAGTCCAATGCTTTTGGGTTTTTCAAACAATTTAAGGTTGTTGAAATTGAAACTAGTGGGAGGATTAAAACTTTCTGTACTAATATTGAGTGTGATCCTTATTCTTATGATGGAGCAAATGGAAAACATGAATGGGAGAGGGATATGCCAGGGGGTATGATGCCCTAATGAAGAACAAAACCTAGGTTCCTTTTCAGTTACTATTTGGAAAGAAGCTCATTGGATGTAAATGGTTATATAAGATGAAATATGTGGCTGATGGATCCTTGGAAAAGTACAAGGCAAGGTTTGTGGCAAACAGGTTTGCCCAATTATGCAGATATCTTTTCTCCCACAAAGATGGTGACAATCATGTTTGTTCTATCTATTGCATTGCAATTTGGTTGGAAACTCTACCGGACAAACATAAACAAAGGATTCCTGCAACGAGATTTTGAGGAGGAAGAGTACATGACTCTTATCGCAATGGTTTAAAGCTACATGCAAAGAACATCTCATGTGCAAGCTGGTCAAAGAAAAGTGGAATCTACAAACTTGGTATATTAAATTCAAACTCCATTGTTAAGAATAATCCCTTCTGATCTAAATCTATATGTTACGAGTTTTAAGTGATGATATAGTTATTCTACATGTGGATGACTTAATCATCACAGGCAACAAGACCAACACAATTCAGCAGGTAAAATCAAATTAGTGCTCTTTTTCAACATTTCAGATTTAGGTTTATTGCATTATGCCTAGGAGTAGACTTTTGAAGACTTATGATGGATTTTTCATATCTCAAATGCTTTATGCAAAAACAATTGTAGGAAAAATATTCTATGGATGAATGTAATCAGGTATCCACACGTAAGGAGACTGGACTGAGGTTACCCTCCAATGGCAACTCACAGAAGGCCCATGTATCATTTTTTGGAAGGTGGTGGGCAGCTTGATCTATCTTACAACCACTTTATTGTGAGCTATTTTTCCAAGTTCATGAGTGAGCCAAAGATGGATCATTGGAGAGAAGAAACAACATATGATAAGAATTTACAACAGGATATGCTTTTGCCCGAGGAACAGTTGTTAGTTTCATTGGCTAGCAAGAAACAACAAACATTAGCTATTTCATCCAATGAACTGAGTATAAAACTGCAGTCCTTACAACTTGTGAAGTTTGGAAGAAGTTTACTTGTTGATTTGTAGGTGATTTCAAATGGGAACAATAGTTATTTATTGTGCTAGTCACTGTGCAGTTTAAATGACCAAGAATCCAGTCTTTCATGCACACATAGCATATTAAGGTACATTTTGATTATATCTGACAGCTTGCTTAGGATGATATTGTTGTATTATTGTGCAACTCAAGAAACAACAGCTGGTATCTTCCCAAAACCACTTGGATCAGTCACCAGACATTTTTCAATTTTCGAGATAAGCTTTATGTTGTATCATATATCACCATTGAGGAAGGGTATTGGAATTTATGTAATGATCATAACAGTTATGAGTAGGTTGGCAATTATGAGTTAGTTGGTAGTTAAAATTTAGACAGCAGTTAGGAGATGGTTGACAATTTCAAAATCAGTTAACTTTCCAGATGTAATGCAGACTTGAACACTAATTCATGAAACACTGCTTCCTCTTCTCTCTGCACATTTTATATTATTCTATTTTATTCTTCATTTTCTTAACACAGAGATGATGATTTTTTCTATAACATTCTATATAATGCAGCTGGGATGCAGCGCACAAACAAACACATGCAGACACACATGTGTTTATGTATATCTAAAACAATACCAAAAAACTTGCAGTATTCAAAACACGATTCATCAATTTTGAAATATAACTCAAAATAGATTTTTTATTAACATAAGGAATTAGAACATGATATGTATACAATACCCACAATATGTGATGGTGCCGATGTTTTCTTTTTTATATTGGAAACAACTTTGGGATCCATAACATTTTTATCCGATATGGATTGCAACCTTAGGGATAATATCCAGAGGGGGTACAAGATGCAATGTTTCTGTCAGGGGAGGGGCGGTGGGGGAAGCTTGATTCACTAACATAGTACTTAAGCCTCAAAATTACAAAGCTGTTACCAGTGAAAAATATTTAAACAGACATTTAAACATAAAAAGAACAAAATAATCAGTCTCCCAATAGCTAGGAGGATATTTGCACACCTTGTAATCCTGCATGAACTCATAATGTAAAACAGTTTCAGGGCTATTACTTGCAGCCTTCAAAAACTTATCTAGGCCCTTCCTTGGCCCATTATCAACTAAGAAACACATGAGAAAGCAGACATTAGAAAACAAAAAGACAACAAAATTCTACTTCAAAAGTACCATCGACATCTGTAAACTTTATGGTATACATTTATGAAAATTATCTTAGATTATATGAAATTATAATTTTAGAACATAAACAATTAAGACATCAAAAGTAAAACCTGAAAATAATCAAACTCAAAGAAGAAAACATATTACGGGATGCAATGTTGATATCCACGAATATAATGTACTTACATAAGAATGCCTATCACACTTCAAGACAACTTTGTAACAACAGAATCAAACACAAACACAAAAAGAATATTAGTCTTATGGCATACCACAATTTGTGCCAAGAACATACAGTTCGTCAAGCCCCAAATATTGTTCCACTGCTCTTAATGCTGCCAGTTGAGGACCCAAGTCCATGTATTATCAAGAGAACTAACACAATCAACCAAAACCAATATTGATTAACAATTACTATGAAAGGTCTATACCTACCTTGCACTTGGCAACCTACTCCACAAAAAGAAGTCTCTTCACTCCTAGTGCCTACAGTGGCGAGAATGCAAAGTCATTCCCAATCCATAGCCAAGAACAAAATGAAAACAAAACATTATAACATTTCAAGATATCCTTCAACATGAATCAATGTAACAAATCAAAAACATATGTTCATAAATGTCAGTTAATCCATAAATGCGTAATTTCTTCCACAATGCCCTATAATACCAAGCATGAAAAGTTATCTTTTTGGACATATCCAATAAAATTGAGTGATACAGAAAAGATTAGCAGGGCCCCTACACAAGGATGACATGCATAAATCTTCAGCGACAATCAGAACAATAACTCGTGGCAGAGGTTACGGAGGAGGAAGTTAGAGAAACACTTTTTGGTGTGGAAGGTCACATCCCCACACTCGACAGATTCCCAATCTTTCTTTTCCACCATTTTTATGATATAATCAAATAGGACCTCCCATAGGCTATGAAGGATTAGGTACTGTAATGTCCCTTTTTGGGACTGAAACTAAAAAAGTAGGAAACCACACAAACCCCAAGTGAAGTGAAATCTGATTTTTTTATAACAGCAATTGAATATTCTTTAAAACCCTAGGGCAAACTGTATATGAGCTTAAATTCATGAAATAACCATGCACAACAGCTGAAAAATGCTTCTAAATAATTATTTCAACCACGGAAATCAATATCCATCCAATTGGCAACAAATAAATGGAGAAAATCAGCGAAGATATATTGTTGTAATTAAATTTAGGACAACAGCAGAACAGCCACAAACCAAGGCTGAAAATGATAGATAAACACCACCAAAAATCACAAAAATATAGATTCTGGCCTTATAAATTATGGAGATTCAGATTATAAAATCAGATATGAAATTTGTGCCCTAGAAGGCACCAAACCAACTTCAAACCCTAGTCGTTCCTCTAGGGAAGAGCTCCAAAAATGATGTAAAGCCTTTGCAATCCTTCTTCTTGATGTCTCCAACTCAAAATGGAGGGTTTCCATCCTCCACCAAGCCACAAGGAAGGTTTCCGTCTTCCTTGGATGCCACACAAGAGGGTTTTCGTCCTCAAGTGGAAAGGTAGTGAGCAACTAGCCCAACAAACCAATTGTATATGAAAAAATGCGCCAAAGATAGGATGCAAATGAAGTCCTTAAGTCCCTTTTATATCCTTCCCTTGGCGCCAAAGGCCAAATAGAAAAGGACCGACCTCTTAAGCCTTACTTTATCTTCTATTTGCTTCTTTCTTTTCTCCAAACCCAGCCGACTTATCTCCTAAAGGAAAAACACTGAAAGAAGGCATTAAATCAAATAAAAGAAAACTGAAATGAAATGCAATTCCTTCCCTTGTTCATTCATACTTCTTTGCCACGAAAAGGGAATGGCAAGAAGTCCACTTTTAGGCCCTCAATTCAAAAAAGGGGACATTACAGTCCTCCCTTCCCAAAATTGCTTGTCCCCAAGCAATTGCAAACTTGGTTGATCTCGAACCCATAGTCTCCTTCATCTTCTCAATATGTAGGGCAATATCATCCCAAGAGAAAGGAAGTGGCTTCCTTGACAAATCATCTGCCACCTTATTGTTTTTATACACCCTTTTGAAGGACAATTCGTTTCCATATGGGCTAAAAGCAAAAAGATGTGCATATCTATTTATATCATATGTACAAGCCTCCCATCTTGGAACCAAGAATGTGAGCAAGCATTTCAAATGCCCTTCTTTCCAAGGTTTGAAAATTTCCATAACACATACCTTCTCAAGATGATCTTCATTAATGATGTTGTAATTTGTTCCTTCCAAGAAAATACACAATTCATCTTGTGTGCAGATAGAAAACAAAGTATGGCAGTCATGAATCACCTGATTTTCCACCCAACTTGGAGCTATGTTGGTTGAAGTAGTTGTTTCCTTCAGCTGAAACCATCTACCACCATTTTCCCATGATTTAATGACTTCAAAATGGACACTCTTATAGCTGTTCAGATCTGGAAACAACTCATAATCTGATTGTATCAAAATCAGCAATTTAAATTCTCCTATAAACTTATTGGGTGGCTGAATTTGTGCATGCCCAACTATAATTATGTTCTTCCAAGGAGCTGATTTATAAAGAAGAGAACCATAATGAATTTTTCCCAAAACCGAAACCATTGCATCCCGCAAACAACATTAACTTCAGCTGGAAACCCTCGTTTCATTATTTTCTTTGATCTGTACTTCTGCTGCTTTAAATTAATTTTCTAGTTGTGTTTTCAACCAAAATTCATATTAGAAAGTGACATATATATTTCCTAAAATATATATCTACATTTTAGTTGAGTTATTTGAAGAGTTTCAGGTGTTTTTCATTCATTTACGGACTGTTATAAAAATCAGACTGCTGATTTTCAGCTGTCATAAATTTCAATTTGCTGGTCCTAAAATCGGAATTAATATTAGTGGGGTTTGTGTGATTTCTTCTTTTTTCAGTTGAAGTCCCAAAAAGGGACATTACAGTGGTATCAGAGCTCCGATCTTCCCACCTAGGGTTTTCATGGAAGAGGGCAACAAGGGTTTTTATACTATCAAAGAAGAAGGAAAGCAGATCAGCCAAGAGAAGAGGATAATATGGCCAACCAAGATCCTCAAGAAGCCAAGTTCGATAAGCTTATTGCAGGTCAAGAGAGATTAGCGGATACAATGGACTTCCTTGCCCTATCTCTTCAAAGGATGATTGAACCTAGGGTTCAAAATGGAGATGGTAGCTCATCTGGAGCTAATAATGCACGGCAACCTTTGGGATCAGCCACGAGGCCTATTTTTCTTCCAAGGGAGGAAGTTATTCCGGATGTGGGAGCAAGGCCCTCTATGGGGCAAAGCATTGCCACAAGCTATGAAGAGTATATGGCTCTTCCAAGAGAGATACAGGAGGCAATTTCACTTGCCGAGTTCATAGGAGTGAACAAAGGAAGAGCTAGGCATGGACCAAGGTCTCAGGCACCACAAAAGGATTTTCAACATGCCGGGAGAAAGGAAGAGGAGAAGAGCTTCCAAATTGCATTGGCGGAGCAAGAAGAAGAAATCAAAGAACAAGAACAAGAGAAGACCAATATGCAATGTGAAGGTAAAGATTCTTTGACAATAAATGATGTTTTTGTGGTTTCCAATGATTGCATGTGGTGGAAAGTTGGTGAAGGAAAATCAGATCTACAAGAGGTTCTTGAGGCTAAGATTCAGGATGACCCGGTTGAGCGGCATGCATTTCAAAAGGAGGCCTCACCTTATGCTCATGTCGGTTTTCAGTCCACTGGAATTTACATATCAGCAACAGATGGTAAGCAAACTAATTTATTGCATCACCCTCACACTATGTATTTGCAAGGTTTTGATCATCATGAGAATTATTCTAACAAAGATGTGAGGATGAAGGAAGAAGAACCACCGAAGTTGTTGGGCATTGAGAGGGCACAACCCATTGAAGCCCTAGAAGCCCCATTTCCATTCCCAAAGTAAATCTCTTGACTGATTTTCAAAACAGCAGCGTGAAGACATCACGGTTTGATGAAGGTTTGAAGCATGAACCTAGGGAAATCAGGGAGCATGAGTCCCAAGGTAAAAGCTCTTTAATATTTAATGATATTTCATTGGTTTCTAATGGGTGCTTGTGGAAAATTGTTGAAAAGAAATCAGATTTGCATAAGGGAAAAGAAGATGACATTATGGAAGGGTATGTTCATGGAGGAAAGGCACTTTTGGATTCTCATCATTACCTTCAATTTGCTGGAAAATTCCAAACAATCAAGGATGGGAAAATTGAGGGATTCTATCACCTTGAAGTAGTGTTACGCGGGGACACGCCCCCTTTCCTTATGTCCGGACGCCTGGGACGCCCCGGGAAGGGACGTTTCCCGGTGTCTCACTTTTCCGAGAAAAAGGGGGATGTCCCCCAAAAACATGGAACGCACGGGACATCCCGGGTGCAAGAAGTCGTTGGGGAGGTCGTAGGGGACGTCGTGACATCCCAGGACGTCCACAAGATATCTCGGGAATGTCACGACATCCCCTACGACCCTGCTGCTTTTTCAACTTAAAACACAAGCAAAATACAGTTTTTCTTATATTTTTTGAGTTGCTACGCTTTAGAGGAAATTTTCTGCTAAATTTCAATTAGATTCAAGTAAGTAGAGAATTAAAGCCTAATTAATGGTAGAAGTTTTCCTCAGCCTCTACCATTTTATCTTTTAATTCCTGCCATTTTTATAGGAGGTTGGAAGCAATATATATGTGGCCTATGATGTAGTACACATTGAAATGAAGGACTTCTAAGGGATAGCCTTCTTATTGAGAAATTTATGAATCTCTGTAGTATACAAGCATTATATTTCATTTTCTTCGTTTGCAAAGGAAATCCGCTATATAAGTTTCAAAAGGATATCATTCACAATTAGAGTGATTGGAGAATAATTATTAACTATTTTTTAGCTGAGCAAAAGTTTTGAAGTTGTTTCAACTCTCAATTCTGAATGTTGTCATGGAAATCAGTTGCATTTCCCCCAATTAATCAGCCACACCACAGGCTTCACTTACCAAGGAAAAGGAAGACAAACCGTGAGAAGACAATTCAGTTTGTAAATGGTCCATTCATACTTGTTTGTTGGCCTTGTTTAAACTAGTTGTAGGCTTCCCAAATCAATCAGCTAGGCTCCATCATCTGCTTACAAACACAGGGTCCCAATGTTCTGAATAATCAGCTAAACAATTCACTTAACAAACTAATCTTATTTAATTCTTGTTTTAATTTTTAGCTCTAAATCAAAACTTGGGTGGATCCATAAAAAGCACTGAACTACTGTTGTTGATAAATGATAATTAATATTGTTTGTTGGCCTTGTTTAAATTAGTTTTAGGCTTCCCTAACCATTAATGGTTTCAATCTTCAAACTTTCAATTTTAAGTCTTAGTTTATTGAATTATTCATGTTATATTTGTAAAATTAATAAATTATATATATATATATATATATACATTTTTATTAGCCGTCCCCGCCTGTCCGCAAATTTTCAAAAAAATTGCCGTCCGAAACCCCGTCCCGCTATCCCGGATTCTTAGGTAACTATGCCTTGGAGTGAGTTTTGGAGATGTTCCAAACAAGTACCAACAAAGGAATGGTGGGATCCTTGTTGGCAGCCCAAGGTATGATGAAAAAATCACATTTTACTTCCTCTTATGCCACTGCCATACTTGTGTCATTATGGGCAGCTTGTTAAGAAAGATCACATGTCATGTTTGATGTCTAGTAATATAATTGGTGATGATGTGAAGAGCTTGAGGAGTAACATATGGCAAATAGATCTTTTCTTGCAAGATTATGTGGGCATAAAAGCTTGGGTCCCAGTTGATCCCTTGCATGGTAAGAAAGAGGAAGTCTTTAATATTGCTACTCCATGCATATGGTTGAAAAGAAATTTGATGGAGGATTGTTTTGAATTTATTATGTATTCTAACAAAGTTGTGAAGGATTCTACCCTCCATGGACAAGGAGTCACGGTGTTGATTGATAATGGAGTTGCTTATAGTTTCATTGTTAAGAGGTTGAGGGCAAAGGTGGATTTGAAGGTGGATGACTTCAAAGGCTTCACGGTCAAGGTAGCGGATGACTACTCCTTACCATGCACAACTCCTTTTCACGTTGGGAAAGCATGAGGTATGTGATGATTTTTATATGATTAGCATGGTTGGTATCTATCTTGTGCTTAGGGACCAATGGTTGCACTCTTTGGGAGAACTCACTTTCAATTTCCAAAGCATGGAAATAAGCTTTATGGATATGGGCAAGAAGGAGCCACTTAAAGGTATCTCCATGGAAAGCTTTATGGTAGTTTTCCCGTGGTTCAAGATAAGAGTTGTTTACATGTTGCGGTTGATGGATTCACAAAACATGCCCCATTTCTTACATTTCCTGCCAAGTATAATATCAGAGTAACGCAACATAAGCATGGTAGAGTTACTTCATGGTTGAGTATTCATGCAAGAGAACACCAACAAAGTATGTGGGTGGTTAGTGGTGACAAAAGGAGAGTGCTTTGGAGAACCATAGCTCAAAATTTCAGTCTTGGTATTGCTGTCATTATTCATATCAGCCACCACATGATTTCATTTGCATGCATACAAGTGGGTAGGCAAGTATTTTCAGACAAGAGATGGAGCATTTTTCGATTGATGGATGTTGGGAGAAAATTTTCAGCCCTTAGAGAGGTGTTTTCAGTCATTGTAATGCTCACATTTCCTAATTTTGCAAAGAGGTTTCAGTTTTGTAACTGCTGCTCCATTTTTAATTTGTTGGTTTTGATAAAATCAAATTATGAGTTGTTTTCAAATTTGAACAGCTGCAAGAGTGATCATTTTGAGGACATTGAATCATTGGAAAATAGTAGTAGTTGGTTTCAGCTGAAGAAGACAACTACTACAGCCCACACACTCCAAATTGGGTGAAAAATCAGGTGAATTATGACTGTCATACTTTGTTTCCAACCACCTACATTCTGATTTTTAAGAAAAATACACGGTTACAGTTGTTTTTGGGCCAATATTAAAAAAGTATTGGGGATCCATCAATTGGGTGGAAATTATGAGATGATGACAAGCAAAGAAAGGGGCAATAGAAGTATGAGTTTGTTTGGGTTGAGGCTCCTTCATTTAACAGGCACAGAGGTCCAGTTATGGGAGCACTACAACATATTCTTTCACCATGACATGATGATGCTTGGGCATATGAGTTGCAATTGCTTGAGGACAAGCAATTTTGGGAAGGGAGGACTGTAATGTCCCCTTTTCCAACTTAAGAGCCTAATTATGGACTTCTTGCCATTCCCTTTCCGTGGCAATGGAGTTGACCAAGCAAGGAAGGAATTGCACTTCCATTACATTTTTCTTTTCTAATTTTTAATGTTTTTCTTTAGTGTTCTCTTCATTTTAGCAGGTCGGCTGGCTTGGTGGATTTTAAAGGCCAAATAAAAGATTAAATAAGCCCAAAGGAGGTCGGTCATGCATGTTTGGTCTTTGGCGCCAAGATTGGGGTATTTAAGGAATGTTATGACTTCATTTGCATCATCTACTTTGGCAAATTTACTCTAAATTGATCTTTGGGCTGATTGCTCTTAGTTCTCTCCACTTTTGGGCGAAAATCCAATTGTGTGGCTCTTTCCAAGAGGGATGAAAACCCTTCTTGTGGCTGGTTGGTGGATGGAAACCCTCCATCCTTGGTTGAAGTGAAGTCATATTGCAGATTTGGGCATTGAAGGATAAAGGAAGTCATCTACAAACATTTGCATGCATTTATAAGCCTCTCCTAGTTGGAGCGACTTGTGTTAGAGTGTGATTGGGTGCCTTCTAGGGCACATAACTCATATTTTCTTTCATATTCAGATTTGCCATAATTTATAAGGCTGGAATCTATTATATTTTGTGGAGTTTGGGGTTTGGAAACCCTCATTTCATAATTTTCTTTGAGTTGTACTTCTGCTGCTTTCAATTAATTTTCCAGTTGTGTTTTCAACCAAATTTCATATTGGAAAGTGGCATAAATATTTCCTAAAATATATATCTACATTTTGGTTGAGTTATTTGAAGAGTTTCAAGTGTTTTTCATTCATTTCCGGACTGCTGTTATAAATCAGACTGCTGATTTTCAGCTGTCATAAATTTCAGTTTGCTGGTCCTAAAATCAGAATTAATATTATTGGGGTTTGTGTGATTTCCTTCTTTTCAGTTGAAGTCCCAAAAAGGGACATTACAATATCTATCACCCTATAGCTGAGGGTTGTATACTTTTCACCCCATGCTTCTAGGTCCTCTGTGTCACTTGGTGGATCTAACTCAACTAGAGATTCTTCTCTTTGAAGGAATTTGGCTCTGAATATTTGAGGAGGTTTAATGGAGGTCTTTGCTTGACCGGAAGAGCTTCCTTCACCATTATTTGTTGCTCCTTGGTTGGCTGATTTGCTTGCATTGTGTCCATGTAGAGCCTTAGCCAAATCCATGATAGATCCCGTCAATGCATCACGCATTTCCCTTTGAGATTCCCTCAAAGCCTGTTGAAAAGATTGTTGCAAATCTCTCTGACTCCATGTGATTACTTCTTGCAGAAAACTCATGTCATCCGTAGGAGGAGCTCTCTGCTCTAGATCATCCATGGTTTCTTTCCTTGGAGTCTGATTTCTTCTTTGATAAACCTGAGCTTGTTTCTCCTTGTGCATCAAGATCTGATTTCTTTTCACAGGCTAGCAAGGATCACCGCTCGATACCACTGTAATGTCCCCAATGGAAGATTTTCTAACCCAAAGGGAACACCTGAGAATTCTGATTTATTGCAGCATGTTGGAAATAGAGATATTAGGACAACAATGTATTTGTTTACAAAAAATTAAAATTTGAAACAAACCCTAGGTATGGCAAACTGTTATGGAGGAAAAAGAGCCACAAAGTACCTTGAATCTGATCTCAAATTACCCAATCTTATGCCAAAATATTTATAATAAATTAGAAATGCAAGAACCCCAAAATATTAAATTTTTGGAAGCCAAAACAAGAGCTAGAAGGTTATTTTTGGACTGCAAAAATACAGCTTACAAAAATGGCTGGAAAAAAAGATCCCGGGTCCAAATCCTTCAAAACAAAGCTGAATATGGCCTCCAAAATTATGGCAAAGCAATTGGTGTATAGATTTGGAACAACTGTGCCCTAGAATGCATCAAACTCCACCCACAAGGGGGTCGCTACCCTAGAATAGGGCTGGAAATGGAGGCAAAATTCCACCCTAACAACCTTGTCTTCAAACCCTAGCTGGAAATGCCTCAAATTTGCAATATTGTGTCTTCAATCACTGTTGGAAATCTGAAAATACTCCTTGAAGCTCAATAAAAACTCCTGAGATGGAGGATCTTCACAAAGGATGAAGATTTTTTGTTCTTCAACCCTAGCAAGAGAGGGTTTTCGTCCTCTAATGCAAGTACACCAAAGGGGTTTCATCCTTTAGTGGGGGAATGGAAGAGCAAATAGCCCAAAACTAGACAATATATACCAAATGGCCAAAAAATATCCTCCCAAGTGTGGCAACCTCCTTTTATGGTTGGAAGTGGCACAAAACTCAATGCAAAAGGCCCAAATGGTTCACCCCACTTTGGAAAGAGTCACTTTTTATTTAATATTTTATTTCCCCTTTTATTTATCCTCCATATGGGTCGCTTTTCTCCTTGGGGAAAATAAAAATAAAGTGCTCATTTATTTTATTAATTTATCACTAATAAAATAATTAAAGTGCTTATAATAAAAATTACTATGCACTAAAATTAGTTTATTAGGATTAGTTTCCCTTATTTTCTACCCTTAGCCATCGGGAAACCAAGAATAGGCTAAGGGTCTTCAACCTGTTAGTTTTGAGAAGGGGATATTACAATTTCAGGCTGATCTGATATTTTTAGCTTAAGGAAGGGATTTATATAAAGTTGGTTGTCTATGACTTTAAAGCAATCTATTGCAAGCCATCCAAAGGCCAATGTCATGATATACAAGATTCTTCGCTCATACACGATCCATCGAGTTAACATATCCAATAGGGTCAAACGATTTTAAGCAGACCAAGCAGAATCCAGCACCAATTTTTAAAAGATTCCAGCAAAATATGTGCAGCTTATGACCATCTTTGAGCAAACTCTACAAAGCAAACCTTCAATAAAACATATAAAACATGACTGATAGATTTAAAGGGGATTAAAAGAGTCGATAAGAGAAATCCTCAAGTAAATACACTACACATGAAAAAGTTAAGAGGCATGCAATCTTTTGAATGAGTACAAAATCCAAATTAGCCTTTGAACACACTATTTATTGCACCCAAATTTTATTTTGATATTTATTACGCTACAAAATATTATGTATTTGTTTTGATGGAACAGGTTCTTTGGGCCTGTGAAAGTTAGTAACATCATTTGATTTCACAAAAACATGCAGCAATGTTGGAATTTCCTAAACCGAATCATGTGACTTAGATAAATTTTATATTCCTCGGAATCTGGAATAAACTGCTAAACAGAATCAAAATCTCCCTCCAAAACCATAATCAGCTTGCATGGTAAACAAACTAACATTTTGAAAAATCAGAAAATCAGACAATGAAAAGCACAGGCTGCGAAGATTGAGTTGGAACATTCACATTACTCCTCGGCACATTTAATTAAGAGCAAAAATACCTCAACAAGAGCTAGTGTATTCAAATTAGGAGATAATGTTGGCTTCACCCCCTTAGCTGCAATAACTTCCTCCGGTGTCCTATCACAATATCAGACACTTAGTATCAGCAGCGGACAACTAGAAATTAGAAACACAACAATTCTTTCTTTAAAATATCATTAAAACACATCAAAGATTGAAAATTCTAAGTCCAACATAGCCATAAAATCCATTAATAGTCACTTTACTGACTGTTTTTTCTAAAAAGAGCTAAATTTTGGTACAAGCAACCATGTGTTCAACTAGATATGAACTAATTTCTACAATAATCAATGCCTTGCCTAGAATTATCACAGGTACACTTATTATTTCTAGAAAAATGTCCCGTGGGATTAACTTACCTAGCAACCACCGGCTTTGGCAGAAACCTATCCTCTGGATCACTGTGCAAAATAAAATTTGTTATAAACTACAGCATCTCCACCATTAACCAACAAAAGGAAATGCAAATCTTCCACAACCTATAATGTTTTTGGATGAAACAACTGCATACCAATCGCAGCAATCCTTGGTCATCTTTTAGTTACTTAAATCAAATACCTTTGGACACATATGACCGCATCCACTCTGTTTGTGCGTAACATCTCCACTGCAATAGTGGTCACAATACCTGTCCACTGTGCTCCTGGAATGCTATCAAGCCGCCAATTAAGCAAAACTACTGAAATACAAAATTAAATGCATACAATTTTCTAGAGAAATGTTGGTTGCATGATGAATTACAAAATATACAATAACATCGATATGGGCACCACAATTTCAGTTTCCACATTGTAACTGTTAACTAGAATATTTCAAACAAAACTTATGATTCACAGAGATCTGTCATGTACATAGTTTTGCAGCTCTTCTCAGAGATCTACCACATGCATGATTTGTCAGATTAATACAAGTCTGATTACAGTTCTTATTGGCAATGTTGGTCTCTATATGTGAACAAATTTATGTTTTCTCAGCACTTGATTATTGTTTACATCACTTTCTGCTATGATGCACTTAAATATAGGTAAATATATAACTTTTCACATCCTTTGAAATCTCGCGCGTATGAAGCCAATTTACTACCGCAAGCCAGTTTGTCCCATTATTGTTGTTTAGCAGAAGAATGGTGGCAAACACCCTTTTGAGTTTAATATCTATCTCCACAGATTTTTAGATCCTCTTTTGACCCATCTATTAAATATTTTAAAAAACATGTTGCCATTTGTTTTATTAGTTGTTTTTATAATTGAAAATTCAGAGGGTAACCAAAATCAGAATTATCACATGCTAGGTTGCCAGGAAATGAATAATGGTACACCATACAGGTATGGGTCCGAAATGCATAAGCACCAATTTTCAGAAAACTCTTGATTACCAAACAGCACGGAAATGTCTGTACAGTATAGTATTAAAAATATATAAAAATACATAATACTCATTTTTAGTCCATAAAAGATAAAACACTTCAAATATTTTGAAATGAAATGAAATGTATTTTGAAAAGATAATACTCAAGCTCCTAAATTTGCAAAAACTGAAAATCTGAAGTGTTTAATTTTATTTTTTTCTTTTGAGAGTATTTTTAATTTTTGGAATTTAAAAACAGGACTGTGCTGCATTTTGGGCACATTTCACCCTTGTTTCAATACGTGTACCCGTTTCTAGTACGCTCGTACACGGGTATGGTCCCCCTTGGTGGTGCTTCCAGGTATCCAAGATCACATGCCATTTTTCATCCTTATTGGGCTTTAAACAACATAAAATATTTGTGCAAGTCCATTTCAAGTCAAAACTATCAAGTACAAGGCACGGTCAATCCCACTTGAGATGAAACTTGGATTTTTAGATTAGCTACCTCCTAAAGATTTTTGCACTTAAGATTAGCAAGTGTCTTTCAACTGGCATCCTCAAAACATTATAGCCAGTGCTAGTATTGAAAATGCAAGTCAACCCATGAGTGCATCATCCAAGTCAATTGAGTTAATCTTTGAATTTGAAGGACACTAGAGATTCAGTAAACTGCAAGGTTAAATCTGTGCTTGATTTCTGCCACTGCACTTTCAGAACATTGCAGAAAATAACTGCTTGCCAGTGTATTAGTCAACTTAAAAACCAATGATTTCAATACTATCGTAAGGAAAACTAACACCATGTGAAAAATCATCTAGATGTCTCCTTAAATTCTACTTGTCTCCTGCTTGTTTTTGACGTTCACCCAATAATCTTATTCATCTATGATTAATAAGTTAATAGTAGCAAATGAGGGAAAGACATAACACTCAGAAAGATCCACAATGAAGACAACCTCCAATTTTCCATCAAAGAATGCTGCATAAATTTCAGTATATGAAATTAATATATCCACTTTCTTAGAGCTGCATAAATTTCAGCATATGCAGTTTCTTCAAAATTCAAAAAGGCCACCAATGCAACCAAATTTTGTGAATTATGAAAAATAATATCATTGCTGCAACTAGCAATCCTATCAATAGTTCCTTCCCCTGCTACCACATCCCCCTCGCTGCCAACCCCTTCCACTTCTTCTGCAACCAAATCTTCCCCGCCTGGAGAGAAGCCTAGAAAAGCAATATTTACAGCAACAGTACCATTGGAGAAAATTTCTGGGTTGGTTAGGCGTTTTCTGTGTGTCTTTTCTTAGCTCTATTGACAGCAACAGTACCATTGTTTACTTAAGCAGTTCACTTTGTCCCAGCAGCAGCTGAGGTCATAGTAATAGCAGGCTTTAAAGTTTCCTTCCGATAAAGTTTTCTTTTCTCTTCTCCAATGAAAGTGGGAGCCTTTGAATGCAGTGGCTTTCTCATGGCCAATATATTGTTGTAGACTTTTAGGCCAGTAGCAGTATTCTGTTTCTTCATTTTAACATCAGCCTTTGCAGCAGCATCTTTAGCAGAAGCCATGGCTTTATATGCTCTGACATTCCTAGTTGCAACTTTTTGTGGCAGCCCTAGCCAGATCCTCAACTATGGACAATCTTCCAGTAAAGTCCATATAATTTTCAGAAAAATCCTCCCCAAGCCTATCTGATGGCTGACCAGTTACTATCTTATAACCACGTAGGCTATTTGTGAAGTTGGTAATCGTGAGCAAAGTTGATGGAATGTGTACAGAAGGCACTCAACATGGGTGAATTTCAATTCCTCTCCTGTCTTACAAAGTGGCATATATTTCTTGAGAAGTCAATGAATAGATGATAAAAATGTCTTGCAACTGAAGGCACAGTGTAAGATGAGCTTTGTGCAAAGTTCTTTAGCAAATCCAATATATTTTCCTGGGGAAGCTTATCAAAAACAGGAAGTACATGATTGTTAAGATCATAGTTCGAATACTCGTACTTGGCAAACCAAAAAAAAATTGACTCGGCAAAAACTATAATGTCCCCAATGGGACTATTTTTGCCCCCAGTTGGATTTTAGGCAAATCCCAAACTCAAAATTGCAGATTAGAGAAAACATGGAAATTTATTTAATGCAGATCTGAATGAACCCAGAAAAATGCGACTAGGGTTTTAAGAGGAATCCACACAAATCAACAAGTACATTCATACCCATTCACTCCAAACTGATTTCTATATTTTTAACAGCTCATGCATGCATAAAAATACAGTTTTTGAAGGTAAAATAGGCTGCAAAAATAAGTTTGCAGACTTGCTGCCCCTGAAAGTGAATAAAAATGGCACTTTTATTTATCCAAAAATTCAGAAAATGATTGGAGATGATTCATAAAAACCTGATTTTATAACAGCAGCTCAGAATAGTCCACAAACACCTTAGAATGTCATCAATACATCCAAAATATGGGTCGCTCCACTAGAGGTAAATAGAATAAACACTGCTGCAATATTTCTTCAAACCCTTGATTAGAAATCTGCAAAAACTCCTTCGTACAACTGCTGGAAATGACTAAAATCTGTGTAAGCTCAATAGAATTTCCTGAATAAAAATTCCTCACATTCTCTTGGGGTTTTCGTCCACAAGAGGGATGAATCCTAAGGGTTTTCGTCCTTAGAAATTTTAAGCAAAAGCTCAAGCTTCAGCTGCAAATTAAGAAAATATCAAATGGTCATGTGTATCTTCTCCAAGCAATTCTTATTGCTTAAATAGAAGAATTGGGCCTAGTGGCCACCCTCAACAACCAATCACATTTTCCCTCCTTATTAAATGCTTCCACCAACCACTTCTCTTCTCTAGACCAAGTCGCATTTTCCTTGGGAGGATAATTTTTACCCATGAACTTTTGTCTTTTCTATTTTCTTTTGCCTTTTTAGTGCAAGTCGCACTTTTCTAGAAATACACAATTTTAGCTAAGTGCTTTTATCATTTGGTTCACTTTTCTATTTTTATTTTTTATTATTAAGTCCATTATTTTATTATAAGTGTTTTTATAAAAAAAAATTGCACTTTATAATAAAATAATAGAACTTAAGTCTCCCTTTAAAATTCTCCTTAGCCGTCGGGAAGACATAATAGGCTAAGGGTCTTCGACTGGGAAGGGGATATTACAAAAACTTCGTGGGACTCCACGAATACTCGACAACTTAAAAAATATGCAAATTTCTTTAAAAAACATAAATTTTAAGCAACATATAGCTACAAAATGTATCAAATGAGTCCATAAAATGTTGGAGAAGTGTTTTCTATTAGATTTGAATACAAATACAATACAAAATCGCATCATCATGCGAATACAATGATCATGGTGATAAGTAATATGAATTTATGATGATTGACATTGAAAAATATCATCATAAATTTCATATCTATGCAAGTTACAATATACAATAAGTTACATTTTCCTCTTCCCCATTCTAGAGAAATATTGGGGAGAGGGTCTAGTGCCTCTACTAGTCCCCACACTCGGTTGCGTCTCCTCGCTCCTAGAAGGTTGTGACTCTGGCTCCAACCTGGTAGTAGATGGTGGTGGCTCCTCTGCTGCATGTTGGAGATCACCTCCAAAGATGTCATCCAATCCAATATCTCCTGCTAGTGCTTCTCCCTCCATAGCTTCCCTCTCAAAATAAGCAATCTTGTCCTCTGTGAATGCAGGAATTTCCTCTTCTCGCCTAGTCCACTCACTGTATGGATCTATCTCATCCAAATCAATAAGCTCCTCTGATGTGGCCTCCACTTTTCTTGTGCGAAGCCGAAGATTGTATTGCACAAAAACCAAGTCGTTGAGCCGTTTTTGACTCAACTTGTTGCACTTCTTTGTGTGAATGGCCTCAAACAAACTCCAGTTGCGTTCACATCCAAAAGTGCTACAAGGTTGAGATAGAATTCCGAGGGATAGCTTTTGAAGATGAAGGGTATTTCCTCCCCAATCCTCCCACCAAGAACCTACAAATAAGATAATCAAAAGTTTATAAGTAATTAATAAAATCAAATCTGTAACTAATAAGTAACTTGGTAAACATTCTAATTTTTATTACCTGGTGTCTATGTGGTTCTCCCTCGGATAGCTAACACCGAAGAAAAGAGCCTCCCCTTAGCACGTTTGTAATTTTGCAGCTCTAAAATGACGAGGCCCCTCGTCTCAACATCTGGTATCATCCTCTCAATACATGTTGAAAGGCCCTCCATAACCTCTCCGTTCACTACCCTGCTGCATGAATAGGTTGGTGGATTTGATTGTTCCACCTCCGATTAATAATCTCCCAAAACGGACCATATCGACAATATCCCCCGTAATAGTTTTGGATAGACTCATTGGCCTTATCCATAGCCTCATAAATATACCCCATAGGGTTTTGCTACCCATCAACCAAACGCAAAACTCTCACCAACGGCTCTGGCACCTACACACAAATTAAATGTAAGGTTACAAACTTATAAGTAAAAAAGTAAAAATAATATATTTATGATTTAACAAATTAAAATAAAGGAATGAAATATAAATCGAAGTTTGAAATTACTTTAATGATCTCTATATAGCTGTCTTTGCAAAGATATCATCAAAAACTATCTTTGCAACCCTCTCTCCATCAACTTTCTTTGAATATTGTGAGTCTAGCCATTCTTGACTCACAAACATTTGCTTCAAAGATGTCAAAAAACTAGAAATACTTTCCAACATCAAGAAGTTAGTTGCAAACCTTGTGACATCGATTCGAACAAGTTTTTTCCCCTTTGTGTGTTCTCTCATCAAGCTCAAAACCCAAGGGTGATTGTATATGTACTTTGTTATGTTTCTTGCATCTTCTACAACCGGCTTCACCCAATCAATTTTTCCTATGTCCTCCAAAAGAAGGTCAAGGCAATGAGCTACACAAGGAGTCCGAAAGAGTGATGGATGTCTCTCCTACAATAGTCTCCCAGCCACCACATATGCTTTACTCCATTGTGACAACTTTCACAACATTTTGTGTATACCAACCTCTAATACAACCGTCTCTAACATAACACTCAAATTCTCTACATTTTTTACTATGTTAGAGTCCTCAATAGACTTCAAAAACAACATCTCAACATTTGAAGCCGCTAAAAAAATAATGAGGTTACAGTTCCTTCCATCTGTCCACCCATTTGAAAGAATGGTGCATCCGTATTTGTTTCATAGTTTGTTTTTCTCTTCTAGAATTGTAGTGGCATCTGCAAGTACACCTCGAAGCAATTTCCCACTCAAATCTTTTGGAGAAGGTGCCTTGTACCCTTTCCTTATAAGCTGTCACAATGTTGTGCCCAAGTACTCCCAAGTATGGGCTCTTTGCCACATTTAATGGAAGGTTGTTGTAGTACAAAAGTTTGCACATGTTTTATCCGCTTTCCTCGTGCATATCCTTGTTCCAAGATGTACCTTACTGATGAAGGTTGTGCTTGGTGTGTTCATTGCCACAAAAAAGCTATGTATGCGAACTCAAGTGAAGATGTGTTTTTTCCGGTTCGTATCGTGGACCACAAGTAGAGACCACAATTGTTGCCCCATCATCCTCTCGAATCTCTGTCATTGAATCCTTTGTCTAACAACTTGTGTTATGGCTACTGCGCCCTTTTCCTCTCTAGTTTTTTCTCTCTAGCTCTGCCACTTTGCTCTCATCTCTCGCTTTGTCTCTTAGTAACATTGGGGCAAAACCACAATGTCCCGAAACAATAGATGTAAGGTGATACTTCAAACGATTGATGCCTCAGGCATTGTTACGCCACAGAAATTGCAAGTAACCGTTCCACGTACACCATACTTCCAAGCGAGGGTACGGGCATTCGCAGGAACGATTCCTACTAGTGATGTTGACCAGATGTCAAACCTGATGCCGAGCTCTGATGCCATTGTTAAGCTCTAATCTGCAACACAATGCACATTTAAAAAATTAAAAAAACGTAAGCTTAATTAAATTTAAAAAAAACGTGCCTGAATAACCATATTTCACCGTAATTTAATAAAAATGATATACCTACGGTTGCAAATGAGTATTAAAAATTTAAAATCACATTGAACGCATTTAAAATTACAAAACATGTTCAATGAATCGATTACAATACGCATACATAAAATTTAAATAGTTTAGAATGAATTTGCGTTAAAAAAAAAAACATACCTCCGGCTGCAAATGACTATAAAAAATTAAAAGCATTCTAATTTACATTACATGTATTTAGAATTACAATATGAATCTATAAAACATAAATAATATACACCAAATTTGGAAAAACTTGAAAGAATTAAAAAAAAACTTACCTCCAAATGCAATTCTCCAAATTCTCTCTTCGAATTTGCTCCAAAATCTGTTCAACACAAGCAATGCAAGCTCAAATGGTTGTGTGAATGAAATGAAGTGTTGTAGGGCCTTATAAAGGGAAAAATCCATGTATTTTGAGTGTTTTTGGCGTGTTTCCGCATGCAGCCGCGTCAGACAAGTATATGGCTTGACTCACCGAGTTTTAGCAAGTACTCGCCGAGTTAACTCGGTGAGTGCTTGCCAAAACTTGAGTCAAAGTATTCGTTTAGCAAAACAATTGGCGAGTACTCGCGAATTTTCTTACTATGGTTAAGATAATTAAGAAACTTGTTGTTCGATGCTCCTCGTATACAATCAAATTGTGCATCCAAATCCACTTGTTCTTCAAAAATTTCTATAAGCTCTTGCATGTGGTCTAATGGAGCCTTTTCACCAAAAATACTAAGACTCTTCAAAAAGTCCATAAACAGCTTAACTTTGCACCAATGAGATCTTATGAAACTCTTCTTGATCAAACCAAGTAATGTGCCTTTCCATTTCCTTATGTGACTTCAAAAGCTCAACTTTAAGATTAAACACCTTATCCTTCACAAACTTCAAGATACTCTCTCACGAACATTCTCATCGAACTCTCTATGTGTGTAAAAAGGGTTGTCAAAGATGCTTTAGTGTCACGCTTCAAACTGACACATGAGTGTTTTCGCACACCATCCCTCTCCCGGTCCTCTTCGTTAAAAGGAGCTAACCAAGAACATCAACAATCGTCGGTGCATGCTCCGGTGCACCATCGCAAAAAGAGTTAGTCCACGAATTGCTTGCACTTTAATACCCATTTCAACTTCTTCACACTAATCAAAGGCAAGGGTACTCATGGCATCTCCGAGAAAGATAAGTAAAATGCTTGAAGAAGCAAGGAATAAACTGGGTTGCCAACTTTTGCTTTGCTCGCCTTTCCCTTTACCTAATGTTATTATTTCAATGTAATCGCTCTCGTGATATGATTTGTCTCTCCCTTCCTAAATCCGATTGTCCATACTAATATAATTTATGCACTTCTTTGTTAGCATCTTTGGGCAACGCCATTTTTATCTCGCTTTAAAATTCCTAATCACCTTCTGAAACCCTTATCATCCTTCAAAACCCTAGTGCTCTCCAAAAAAAAATGTTTTAAAATCTTAAATTCGGGGCTCTGCAAATAATCCCTTGAAAACAAGAGTAAAACCCCGCCCTCATGAGAAGAAGATTACAAATGTGAAATGAAGCCTTCAAAACCCTAAAACACCTTAAACCCAGAAACAGCTATCTCTCCAAAATTACCCAAAATACTTGACATTTTGTTAATCCTCTCTAAGTCAATAATCTCCAAGTGGACGAATAATTTTTTAGGCAAAATGTATGCATGCACCCCCCTATGACAGCGGAAAATTTGATACCCTAGATGGGGTGCTTCCTCCCGGCCTCCTCTAAATGATGAGATGGATAACACAAAATAATCGGGGTTCCAACTTAGTTTGTAGACAAAATAACACTTACATATTTGGAATTTTTCATCTGGACATTGGAGATAGTTTGTGTTTGTAAGCACCCCGAACACAATCATAATTATGCAAACAAATCGCATTAACACAAATGCTAAAAATAGTAAACTTGTGAAAAATTATAAAGCACAGCAAGTAAATGTAATGTCCCCTTTTTCGAATTAATTCTTGCCCATTCTTCTTCCCATAAGATGAACAAGGGAGGTCCTTGGATCGCATTTCAGATTTCTTTCGTTAATATTTATGTTTTTATTTTGTATTTTGGCCTCTAAAGCAGGTCGGCTGGGTTGGAGAGCTCTTAAAGTCAAATTTAAAATAAAAGCATGCTTCTAAAGAGGTCAGTCATGGGGAAATTCATCCCTTATGACCTTTGGTGCCACCATAAGGGTATAAAGGAAGTCGCATAGGCTCATTTTGGATCACTTTTGCATATATACTTTATCTACTTGGTTCTAGGGCTGATTGCTCTAATCCAAATCCACTAAGGGGCGAAAATCCATTAGTGTGGCAAGCAAGGAGGACGAAACCCTTCCTTGTTGGAGATTGGAGAACGAAAAATCTCCAAGTTGGTGGTGTTGAAGACTATCTTGTTGGTTTGCAGCTAGGGCATCAAGAAGAAGACATATCAAGGGTTTTGGCATTGTTTGGAGCCCCTCTCCTAGGGAGCGACTTGTATAGGAGTGTGATTGGGTGTCTTCTAGGGCACAAATTAACATTCCAAGTTGATATTTGGACTTCTCATATTTTATAAGGCTGATATATTGCATATTTGTCATTTGTTGGGGTTTGGAGACCTCACTTTTAGCTCATTTTGTGGACTGCACTTCTGCTGTCATAAAATTAATTGCAGCTGGGTATTATTTCATATTTTGGCACATGTTTTGGATGGTTTGGCTTGGTGTTTGTTCCATTAATTCAAAATAATTTGGAGAAGGATTTGTACACTTGTTTTTAGCTTATTTGGAGGGTGTTTGATGCCCTAAAGTGCAATTTTCAGTTCGCTGCTAGGGTTTCAGTTAATATTGGAACTGCTGTTATAAAATCCAGATTTCATTCATGTTTGGAATTGTGTGAATTCCTTGTTTGTATGATTCAGCCCTAGAAAGGGACATTACAGGTTAATCCTCTCTAAGTCAATAATCTCCGAGCGGAGGAGTAATTTTTAGATAGAATGTATACATTCACCCACCATATGACAGCGGAAAATTTGATACCCTAGATGGGGCACTTCCTCCTGCCCTCCTATAAATGATGAGATGGATAACACAAAATAATCGGGGTTCCAACTTAGTTTGTAGACAAAACAACACTTACAGATTTGGAATATTTCATCTGGACATTGGAGATCATTTGTGTTTGTAAGCGCCCTTGTACACAATCATAATTATGCAAACAAATCACATTAACGCAAGTGCTAAAAATATTGAACTTGTGAAAAATTATAAAGCACATAAGTAAAACCCACCGCCCCACTCTAATTAATAAATAAAATCATTTTTCCACTATTCCCATATCTCACTCTTAAATTATTAGCATCACATCAAACAAAGTAATTTTATACAATTAGAGTTCATAAGCTCTAAGTTCTAACGTACAAATAAGTTTGTACTAATCATTTGTTATAGATGGAAATTTGGCTACTGTCGATCTATTTATATGGAAAGAATGGATAATTCTTTGAAAAGGATAAGGTTGAACTGATGTAGGTTTTGTTTTTTTATCCTAGAAGGGCATTTCTAGGATTCCTGCAGCGGGCAGGGTGATGAGTTGCAGTGAAAGAGGCCTCTGAGATGGCAATGTCAATGTAGAGTCGACGACATTTGATGTTCCACTGCAAGCAGTGTTTTCAAATCGTGTAAGGTAAAAAGGTATAAAATTGGGGATTCTTATTATTCTCTCCAAACTTCTAATAATAATTGTATCTGTACACTGAACATGACTTCTGTTTTGGATATGGGCATTTGACAGAAAACAGACCATCTGAGAGTAAACTATATGAAGAACAGCTATAAGATTTAAATGCTAGATCGATGACCATCAATGCAGCATTGAGACAAAACTTAGTTTCAGCTTCTTCCACCCACTCCAATTCTCTGATTACACATAATCCTGGGCCATTTCGTCACACACCATTTACAGTGAGTTACCTGATCAGAGACAAAGAGATGATCATGGGAACCTTGTAGTTACAATCACTTGGGGCTGAACCATCAATGGCAGAGGGTATTTTCTGAAGGAAAAATTCCAAAGGAGAAGAGAGCACTCTTGAAGTTGTGTGGGGCACTGGTCCTGCACAGATGCAGGCTGCATTGGCTGCTTTGTCCAGGGAATTGAACAAATTGCCCACGGAAAAGCTTCAGGAGGTATACTTCACAATAGTTGAGTCCCATGGGATTCAGATATCCCTGAGCCACATTGCTGCAGTGTCTGTCTTAGATTTAGAGACAGTGAGCATTACAGCTTATGCTCTGAATTCCATAAAAAAGGTTAAGCATGCAATGGTTTCGGCACCCTTGGGATTGAATCAAACAACCAATGGGCAATGTGTAGTTTTGCCTGTCTCGCGACTAACCTAAAAGCATATTCAGGGAATGTCCAAGCTGGTTGAAAAGGCAACCGAAGATGTCAAGCAGAGTGTAAGAAAACTAAGACAGAAGGCTGTGCATTCAATCAAGAAAAATGACTCTGTCATGTCCGAAGATGATGTCAAGAGGATAGAGAAAGAAGTGGATGAGATTACAAAGAAATTTGTGAAATCTGCTGAAGATATGCCAAGGCAAAGGAAAAGGAAAAGGGGAAAATAAATTGAAGGCATCTGGGAAGTAAGATGCTTTGTAGAAGAGCGGTCAATTCAGTAATTTACTTTAGAATTCTGCTACATGTGAGGATTTTTCATTGCAGGAGTAAATTTTTTAGAGAGGATAAGTTTTCTTTGGCGCCAACAAAGGCACATTCATGTTTTCTTGGAATGTACAAATACAGCAAGTAAGCCAGTTGGCCCTTGATAAATTTGGACCTGTGCTGCTTCGGTCCACTTGAGGACAAAGGTTACATTTTAGTATTTCTGAGAAAAACAAAAAACAGAACTGTTTGTAAGCCTTATTTTGGGTTATTGCTTCACGTGATTATTTGAGTTCATATTGTTGGATTTACTGTTTTCCTTACCTTCTGAAAGTAATATAATGGAACCAAAAAAAACAATTTAAAAAAATAAAATTAAAATGATACAAGTCTTATCATCAACATAGAAATGAACAAAAAGTTATAATCGCCTCAAAATAATACAATCTCATAATTATTCATCCCTTAAAAACTATTGTTTGGGAAAAATGTATTCCTTTCAGTTTCTTTCTTAGGCTATCTTAAGGTTCATTTTCCAAAAGCATACTGAACTGGTTTGAATAGTTAGCTTCTCAGTTCATTGAATATTTGAGGATGAAAAGAATGCCTAGCACGAGAAAGACACAGATGCTTTGGACATCCTTGATCAACAAATTCACAATCTTCAGAAAAACCCATCCGAGGCTGTGAATGCAGGTAGTCAGTTTGGACCAGGCTGAATTCAGTTCATTGAATATTTGAGGAGAGCACAACACCAAGCACAAGGAAGCCATGGACGCTTTGGGCATCCTTGATCAACAGATTCACAATCTACAGTAAAACCAATCTAAGGCCACGAACGCAGGTAGCCGGCTTGGACCAGGCTAAATTCTGAACAGTTATGGTAGCTCCATATCTCCTGTTTTGTTTCCTTAGTCTGAAGTTGTCTATCCAAAGGACCCACAGGCCCAAATAAGCATTCCTTAGCTATGGTGTTTATCAGGATATTTTCATTAGTCTCTGGTTTTCCATCTAACAGAGGGGTTTCTAGTTATGGTTTATAGTATATACTAATACTCTGTTTCTTCTGTTATATGGTCAGAAAGCGCATCTTGTGGCTCTGGTGAAATGGATGATGCCATGATTTGTACTCTCTTCATTAATTGATATTAATCATAACTTTACAGTTTACCTCATTGGACACATACCAAAATGGCATGGATGTTAATGAAAAGAGGATAAGTACGATGTGTGACAAATATTCACTGGAAAACCTACATGTAAATTCTACGATAAGGCAACATTGTTAGATTTAATGCACTTCAGAATCACCTACACAGTAATTGTTGTGCACATGAAAAGGAAAAGGAGTTAAGGCTAATTTCATTTCTAGAAGAATTTTGAAGATTTGAACAAATATATGGATTAGTTCTGAGCATATTCAAGCAAATCTGTAAATAATACCTTCCAAAGGCTCAATCTTCCTTGCATAGTTCATTTCCTCATGTACACCAAAGTATAAATCATCCAGTGAGTCTTCTTTCCTACCTCTTCCATGAACTATTGGTTCTAGAAGCTGCCAGAGGGAATGAATATTAATAAGCATATTCTAGTCTTATGGAATACATAGAATAGTTGAATAGTATAATGTAAAATATGTTCTTCCTATGATAGTATATTTATGTCTTCTTAAGATTAAATTTGAGAGTTCATGTAAAATATACTAAGTAGTGACTTGAAAAAGTTTTCCTTAGATATCACCTCTTTGATGGAAAAACAGCATGTCAGCTTACAAAAAAATAATTGAAGCATTTCCACTGAAAATTGTTTGTAAAGGAATTAAATAGATGGGCTGCATACATTTAACAGAGGTCAAGAATTACATGTTTTTCAGAGCTTCACTCCAAGTCATGTACAAGAGTTGTTGCTAACTCCACATGCTTTGCAAGAAAGAAGCTAATAATGCTAACAAATATATATTTCCCCAACTGTTCTGTGATTTTGGCCAAGAAGCACATAAATGAAGGGAAATAGAAGATACAGTGTTCCGAAAAACATAATCAATGCCTGGCTCATAGAAAGGCAGATCAAACCTCTCTATGTTATGAAGATCAAATGCCATGCAATCATTTCTCCCCCAATGAGAAACAGATAACAAAGCATTGCTACTCTATTGAAGCATCACAACTTCTACAAAACAATTTAAATTAATTTCCATAGAGTTACTAATTGTCCAGCTCTAAATTTATCATCCTCCTAATAAACCTAATATTCATACTTCCACAACTGAATAACTTCTTCAGTTTCCTAAGAAACAGATACACATCATGTTTACCTTCCTTTTGTAAATTTATATCATTATGTGGACTATTAAGTACTTCTATCTACTCTTGTGGGGCTCAATTTATCACTATCATTAGCTAGATTTTTGAGATTATTTCCACAGGTATTCCTTTTCTAAATATATATCTTGGTATCAATGTGTTAAATCCACAAGTAAAGTTAAATGGATATAACACACTGATATCCAGGTATATATCTATCATTAATTGCCAACAATAAATGGCAGTCAATTTCTCTGTTTTAATTTTGATTCCTAGTTCCATAGACATCCAATCTGAAACCTGCAAGATCTACTCCTGAATGGCTATCCAAACTACTCAGTCCATGCCATAGGTTGCGCTACTCCAAGCAAGAAGCATGCCCAACTACATCGGGATGATGCTGGAATATCCTGAGCTTTTTTGGATGATCTTGCTACCCTATATTATTGCTCAAATTTCACTCTATTAAAGGAACAATCATAAAATATACTGAGCAATGGGTTTGGGTAACTTTCTGGACTTAGGGTTGCCAAATGCATTGTGTCCACGATGTGTTTGTCACCAGTGAGTGTTGATGCAAGAGACTACATGTCTAATGAATTCATATCCCAATCATCAAGAAATGCATATCAGTGTAACCATTCACAATTTGTCACATAGAGAGAGTCAAGCCTGTATTGAAGAAATTTGTATAGCTTGTTGCCTAGTAATGGTGTGCTCCATTGTTGTAGAACTATCATTTTTCTCAATTTATCCACAATGACTACGACCTAATACTACTAATAACAATTCATGGGGAGTCCACCAAGAAAATTCATTGTGATCGATTCCTGGGTGCAAAGGGTTAGGAGTTGTTGAGGTCTGCCAAACTTCTAATAAGAAGGCTTTGTGGTGTTGAAAATTGTGCAAGGTTTAATTAAAATTTGGAGTTTGTTACTAATTCATACCAATAAAATTGCCTTTAAAGGTTTTGATGGTTTTGTCCACTTTGAGATGGCTTGTGATGCGGTCGTGGTTAGGGTTCCCAAGAACGAATGCCTTACAAAGCACACAACCACTCGTTAGAGTTAGACCTCACTCAAGCAAGATCTCCGAACAATTGCCAAGAAAACAACAAAAATTCTCTATTAAATGTAAGGAAAGATTACATAATTTAGCATAATAGATCAACACTTCAATTACAATCTTAAGTCAAGACTTTGCAATAATCCTTCCAAGGATTCCAATCCTAGACCTATCCTAAGCTTGCAGCCCCTGCAAAGCTTCTACAGAACCACACTCGGCTTACAATCTCAAGGACAATAGCCCAATCCCTAAATTCAGAATTTGACCTCTTCTACAAGAACCACACTCGGCTCATACTCTCAAGGAGAGTTGCCCAATTCCTAAACTCGGAATTTGATCTCTTCTATAAGACCCGGGCTCCCTTACATGTTCGCAGCTACCTTTCTAGCTATAGAATTCACAAGTTCTCGTGGGAGAACAAGACACCTTCAAGAGGAAAAGGTTCCCCTACCGAACATTCCTCATGTGACCTCTCGAGCCATTGATCAACTCCTAGAAGTTCCCTTCCGTAGGATCGAGCTCAATCAAATCATTTTGTTGGTCCTAGGCCAAAATAGACGGATCAAGGACCACACGTATCCTCTACTAATTATATTGATATCGACAAGTGATTTTGTCTAACTGAGATCTCATCATTGAAGTTCATGGGAGTGGTCCCGCAGGAGTGTAGTATTTCGCGGCATTGGTAGTGTTTGGCAGTGTCCACAGTGTATCACAACTTTAGGTAATCATGTGTGGTATTGGATAAGCTTGTGCGGCTTTGAGCGGAGTTTCCGTGATATTTTTAGTGTTGCACAACATTCGCAATATGCATGGTTTAGAACAAGCTTTCGTGGCATTCGCAATGTTGGATGGCACCCACAAGTGTTACGCAACTTGGGTAAGCTTGTGTGGCACTAGAAGTTTTGTCTAGATTGGGTAATATTGTGCGATAATTGTGGTGTTGATTGGCTTTTCGCATAAAAACGACTAAGGTAAAGGATATTTACACGGCATTGCGCAAATCTTTATTTGCTAACTCTAAGTATTTTTGGGTGATGCAAAATTGTTTTAAACCCGGATGCTCTGCGCATCAAACACCCTAAGTAAGAAGGAACTTGAGCTCTTGCTCAAGCAAGTCTCTAAAGGTCTGAAATGGAATGACCAAGTCTAGCAATCTCTGCTTTAGTAATCCAAGAAGCGTCTTTGAATCCTCTGCCTCTCCATTTTACCAGATATTCTTTGTGTTCTTCTCTAGGTGTCATCCTCACTATGCAATCCTCCATAATGCATTCAATTTTTTGCGCGCCTCTATTTTGGTAGTCGATGCCTCCAATCTACTTTTGGGTTGTGTTCTCCTCCACTTTTCTACCCCTCAAAATATGGGTATAGATCCGCTATGTTAAAGATAGACCACACTTATATCCCTTCGGTACCTTCAACTCATGCATTCTCCACAAATCTTCTCATGACTTTGCATGGTCCAATCTTCTTCCACTTGAGTTTATCATACGTTCCTCGTTAGAACCTCTCTTTACACAAGTGCACAAGAACTAAGTCTCCAACATTAAACTCCAAGTGTCTCCTCTCGCAAATTTGCATGTTCCTTGTATTATGTGTTGCTCCTCTCCAACTATTTGCACACTTGTTCGTGCACTCATTAACTATGTGAAATCTTTTGCTTCCACACTTTTCCCTTCTCCTCACATAAACTCCCTCAGTTACACAATTTCTCATGGAATTGTTTTATACACAATTTGGAAAGGTGACTTCCCAATGCTTCTATTGACAGAGTTATCACACGCAAACTCTACCGTGCAAGAAGGAAATCCCAAATTCTGCCTTTTCCCCTAACAAACATCTTAGCAATTGTCAAGGCTATTGTTGACAACTTCCGTTTGCGGGTGATACACAAAATTAAATTGCAACCTTGTGTTCATTTTTTTTCACAACATGCGCCAAAAGTGGCTCACAAATTTGGTATCCCTTTCAGATACAATCGTGCGCATGACAACCCATGCAGTCTCACAAATTCCTTGGAAAACAAATTAGCAATATGCATAGCATCACTTGTCTTCTTACGAACAATAAAATGAGTATTTCGAGAATCTATCTACCACAACAAAGATAGAATCGTGACCCTTCTACATTTTGGGAATCCCAAAACAAAATCCATACTTAAATGCTCCCAAGGTTTCTCACGTATTGGCAATGGTTGGTTGAATCTTGCATTTTGACTATTCCCTTTTGCCAACTACAATACTCTACATCTTCGCACATATTTGCGCACATTATAGCCATCCATGGCCAAAAATACCTTTCTCCCGGTTGTGCTAAGGTTTTATCTATCCCGATGTGACTCGGCATTCCTCTCGCAATGCTTCTCCAAAATCAAGTTTTCTCTCATTGATCCTTGTGGTACACACAATTGTGTGCCTTTAAACAACAAGCCTTCTTGTAGGAAGTACTCTAACCATGGCTTGCATTCGGTGCTCATTGGTTCTGCACATGCTCTCCATGCTTTTACAAAATCTCCATCTTCTGCATAGAGTTCCTTCATTGCCTCGAACCCTACTACACTTGCATCTCAATCAATATGAAACATATCCCGCTTAGTGCATCTCTGACTTTGTTTGATTTCACACTTTTGTGCTTCAAAACAAATAATTTCTGCGAGAACTCAACCCATTTCATGTGTCTTTAATTCAATTTCCCCTAGTTATTGATGAATTAAGTGCTTGGTGGAATGTATACAACATGAACTCTTTTGGCAACAAATAATGCCTCCACTTCTTCAGAGCTTGCACAATGGCATAAAACTATCGATCATAAACTGAATATCTTCTCCTCGCGTCATTCAATTTCTCGCAAAAAAGGGCGATGGGTCTTCCCTCTTAACTCATCACAACTCCAATTACTAATCCACTAGCATCACAATCAACCTAAAATACTTTGTTGAAATCAGGCAAGGCCAATATTGGCTTCTTTGTGACCTTTAACTTCAATTTCTAGAATGCATTCTCTAGATCCATAGTCCACAAAAACTCCCTCTTATCCTTCTACATCACCTTTTTGATCGCTGCGAAAATCTCACTGAATCCTCTAATGAACTTCTTGTAGAAGCTCGCAAGTCCATGGAAGCTTCGGGCCTCCATGACATTCTTGGGTGACGGCCAATCCACTATATCTCGCACCTTCTCAAGACCCTTCTTGAGATATTATAAATCCCAAGTATACTAACTCTCTCTTGCCTGAAACTACATTTCTTCAAATTCAATGGCAGCTACTCTTCTTGCAAACGCTCTAACACTCTCCACAAATGGACTAAGTGCCCTTCCTGCATTTTGCTGAAAATCATAATGTCATCCAAATAAACAATGAGAAACTTACCTTGAAAAGGCTTCAACATTTCGTTCATTAACCACACGAACATGCTCGGTGCATTGGTTAACCCAAATGGTATGACCAACCACTCATACAATCCATCTTGCATTTTGAAAGTAGTCTTCCACTCATCTCCTTCCTTGATTCTAACCTGGAGGTATCCACCATAGTATGCCTATTCGGCAAGTACTCGCCAAATTTCTGCTAGGGCAAATATTCACCCAAAAAACTCGCCACCTAGAAAATTGCGAATATTCGTGAATATTTTCCAAAACATGGGAATTTGGACCAAAAACTCATTATACACCCTCAAGACTCTAAATATTCACGAATATTTGCCAAAACATGGCAAAGTTGGCCCAAAAAATCACCATACACCCTCAAGACTCGATCAATGATAATAAACATTATATCATCATCACATTGAAGGTTGACATAAACTAGGATTTGGTTCATGTTTCTTTTTCTTGCCCTTTTCGGGCCAATTACAAACCTGGAGAATGTTTGAAGTTACATATACCCACACCTCAAGTATTAATTGTGCATCCAATACTTTGCTAGTATGTCAAAATTAAATCATATGAATATAGAAATGGTTTTATTACTCTACAATAACAAAAAAACATTTATATTTCATGTTAAGAATATAGGATTGATGGCTCTGTTTGATGATAGAGAGCAAAATGGAATACACTTGCCACTTGAAAAGAAAATTAAGGAAGAAAATACTACTAAATAGTTAGGAATGAAGGATTTCATGTCATAGCTTCTTTTAAAAGAAAAAAGGGCAAGTTGAAAAGGAAAGTGAGGGAACAATACCATGAACATTTTGAACTATTAAGAAAGCAAGTAGAGCACCAAATCCATGGGTGTACTTTGCTAGAACAAGAAAAACAAGGAGGTGAAAAAAAAAAGACAAGTATTGGAATATAGAAAGATGGTTGGAAAGGCATTTGTGGCACTTACAAAATGACCTACTTTACCTCTATTTTGGGTTTATCTATGTCTCTATCATAGAAATGTAAGAACACAGTGAACAAACTGCCAATCATACTTCCAATGCGATGAGGAATTTTCTGTTGGAAGATCAGATCAGGTGTTGAGTTTTGCACGCAGTTATAAACTATATCCTCTCTCTAAAAAAGTAAAACACCATTGGTAGTAATGAGATATTTCTTCTAAATTATTTTATGGGATTATGAATTCTGCCAAATCCACTGATGAGATCAAATCTCTGTTGTGAGAAAGAAAATTTTGTTTGTGTTCAATAGTCTGTATTAGTTTAATTATTTTCTTGATGCATTTAGAAGATGATGTGAGGATCAAAACTTAATGCAGAATTGGTAAACCTTAGTTGTAAATAATGCCTTCTACTGGAGGATTAAATTTTCAATGACAATCATCATAAATTCATAACACTTATCAGCTGGCTGTTGTATTCGCATGATGATGCGATTTTGTCTGTATTTGTATTCAAATCTAATAGATAACACTAACCCAACATTTTACAGACTCATTTGATACCTTTTGTAGCTATATTTTGCATAAATTTATGTTTTTAAAGAAATTTGCGTATTTTTAAGTTGACTAATATTCGCCGAGTCTTGTCGAGTTTTCGCCAAGTCAATTTTTTTGGGTCTGCCAAATATTTGCTGAATATGAGTATGTGAACTATCTTCAGATCAATTTCGGTGAAGTATTTTGCTCCACTCAAACAGTCCGTCAAAACATCCATGCACAGCAATGGAAATCTATACTTGATAATAATCTTATTGAAGGCTCTAGTGTCAATGCAGATTCTCCATTCCCCTCCATTCTAGTGTGCCATTACTACAAGAACTGCAAATGTTCTCAAAGACTCTAATCAATCTGTTGCCTAGCAACTCTTGTACTTGTTTCCGCATCTCCTCATTCTCTATAGGTGTTAACCCATATGCGGCTTTGTTTGGTAAATTAACCCCTGGTATCAAGTCTATCTAATGATTGATATTGCATGTAGGTGGGAAACCATCTGGAATATCCTTTCTCATGCTATCTGCATAGTCACATAACATCTCTCTCACCTTTTGCAAGATCTCCTCTATTTGTGCGGATTTGCCTTCGACTTTGGGTGTGTGATTCTCTTCAGACCAAGCTTCTTAACCATCTCGTCAAAGAATAGATTATCAATGCTACCAAGATCGAGAATGACCTTATAGCACTTACCTCTAGACTTGAAACTGGTTATAAACTAAAAAATATTTGCGCAGGCACATTCTCTTCCTTCGCAGGTTTTAGCAACACCCTTTTCATCATGAATGCTTCACCACGGTTCGGTTCTTCTATGCTACTCATCGACGCATGGCTTTATACATTTGTGTGTTGAATAACATGATTGCTAGCATCATTCCTCTTGCTGCCACTATTTTGTGCAGCTTGTGCACATTCAAATGCACAATGTCCAATCTCTCCACAACCGAAACAAGTTCTACTAAACCCTATTCCTCTTCCACGTCCTCTTCCTCTAGACAAAGATCTACCTCCACCTCTCTACACATGACTCTAATCATGCAAGGTGATTGTCTCTCTTTCATGTGCATGACTTTGTGCATCACTATACAAATTTCCATCTCTACACAGAATTTTCCCTTACCCCGCTGCTTGCTCTGTTGTCTTGAGATAATTTTTCTTCTTCCTTCAACACAAACTAATAGGCTTCTTCCATAGATCTCAGCCTAGTCATACTAAGTTCATCCTAAATGGAAATGCAAAATCCATTAGCATGCATTGAGATTTGTTCTGAGTCATCCTCCACATGTCCAAATCTAATGTTGAGCTGATAGAACTCCTCGGTGTACTTCACACTCAGCTCGATGTTGAACCAATAAAACTCCTCAATGTACTAAACACTCGGCTACGATGTTGAACTGATAGAACTCATCAGTGTACTTCTTCACACCTAATTCTTTCCGATGCAAGTTTTGCAACTACTAGAACAAATGGGACTAGTAATCTACAGGCATAAACTTGGGCTTCAACTTTGTCACCATCTAATCCCACTTCTTAAGCTTGCCTTTGTATCTCGAACTCTCTTGTTCTACACATGATCCCACCACAAGGATGTGTGTCCTTTCAACTTAGTGCTCGCAAATCTCACCTTCTTGTTATCTTCCATTCCTTCATACTCGAAGTACTCCATTTTTGCTATCTAGTCTATCAGATCTTCTAGATCTAAGTTCCCAGAGTAGCGTGGAATTCTATTCGCAATTTACTTCCAATCATTGTGATTGCACGCAAGAACTTATCCTTTTGCTCGTATAGATGCTTTATTCAACTTCTTAATTTGCAGTGCTCTCACTTCTCGTTCTTCCTCACTTTCATCTTCATCCATAACTCCTCTATGTTGTGCGGTTTCCATGGCCTCCAAACGGGCTTGCATTCCTCTAATCATGTCACCAAGTCCACAAGTCTTTGTGCTCTATTTACTCTGCATGCCATCTTTTCCTCACAATCTATCAACAACAAGATTTTGTGACCTCACACCCTCCACCCAACAATACAAATCGTGATCGGGGTTCCCAGTGAAGGGGCACCTTACACACCACTGTGATCACTTATCGAGTTAGACCTCACCGAAGCAAGATCTCGGGCATGACGATTGACAAGAAAACAACAAAGTTTCTTTATTAAATGTAAGGAGAAATTACAAAATTTAGCACAATAGCTCAACACTCTAATTCCAATCTCATGTCAAGACTCTACAAGAATCCTTCCGAGGATTCGGTCCTAGACCTATCCTAAGCTTGTAGACTCTATGAAGTTTCTACAAAACCACGCTCATCTCACACTCTCGGGACGATCACCTAATTCCTAAACTCAAAATTTGATCTCTTTTGCAAGACCAGACTCCCTTACATGTTCGCAGCTCCCTTCTATTTATAGAATTCACAAATTCTCGTGGGAGAACAAGACAACTTTAGCAAGGAAAAGGTTCCCCTACCAAATATTCCTTAGGTGACCTCTCAGAGCCGATGATCAGCTCTAAGAAGTTCCCTTTTATAGGATCAAGCTTATTCGAATCAATTTGTTGGTCCTCGAGCAAAATAGACGGATCAAGGACCACATGTATCCTCTACTAATTGTATTGATATCGATAAGTGGTTCTATCTAACACAAATCTCGTCGTTGAAGTTTATCTCGATAAGTGGTTCTATCTTTATTTGCTAACTCTATGTAATTTTGGGTGATGCAAAGATTGCTTATCAACCCAATCTGCTCTTGCATCAACTTGCAACGCTCAAACTATGCACCTTGCATATCATCTCAGCTCGGTAAGGACAATATTGTAATGTCCCCTTTCCCTCACCACAGGCCTGAGGGCCAGTATGGGTCCTAACCCTAGTCATGCCCAAGGGGTTACGGACGCTGCGAGCTATTGGGTATGAATATCTAGTCCAGTTGTTATAATTTTCCGTTGACAGGATTATAAAGTGCTTTTGAAGGGACTAGATGTTATGTTTTATCATGGAAGGGGCCACTTAACTCCTAGTGTTCTAATTTTGCATTGGGGGTCACCTTTTTGGACCATGGCGACTTGAAAAGGAAAAAGTAACTTTAAGTTACTTTATTAATTTGGTCTTCCCTAGGGGAAAATGCGACTTGGGCTTTTTAGGGTTCCTTGGCATGGGAAAAGTTATAAAAGGAGTGGAGGGGTGAAAAGAAGATCATTCATGCATACACTTATATTTCCTTTCATGTGCAACTGCTGTTTGCAAATATCCAGCTTGTGGAGTAAGATCCCACGGGAACCCTAGCTTCGGTGGTGAGAGATCCATCCCTAGCTAGTAGGGCACTCTTCGGTGGTGAAAGATCCACCCTAGTTTGTCATTTTGGAGCTGAAATCAGGGCTGTTCTTTAGAGATATTTTCAGAGGGTTTCAGTGAAGGGTTTTGGAGGATTTTGGGCATTTTGGAGGAGAGATTTCAGGGTTTTTCAGGGCAGATCTACGGCAACCTCTTTGGCAAGGTCTAGCATCAGTTTGAAGGCATTTGCAAGGGTTTCCAACCATCTTCTAGGTGGGGCGACTTGTTTTGGAAATTGCAGACCTGTTTTGGAGGGTTTCCACTTCCTCAAATTCTGATTTGAAGGTTGGGATATCATCTCCTATATTTATAGATAATATTTCCAAGGTTTCATAATTTTTGCATCTATATTACGGAAGATATTAATTTTAGAAGTTTTTAGTTGTTTAGGGCACGCTGTAATTTTCTGGCAGCATTCTGTTATTCGAAAAATTCCAAAAACAGTTCTATAATATTTGTTATTGTATTAGCAAGCTCCATTTAAAATTTCAAGAGATTTGAGCAAGTATTTTCGGAGTTATCCATTATTTTCTGTTCGCTGCCCTAGATTTAATTTTCTGCAAAAATCAAATTTCTGTTTTGCTGCAATTTATCGTATTTTGCATATTTTAAAATGATATCCTATAAGGGATATTTCAAATATGGTGTGTAAATGGAATGGGTTTTGTGTAATTTTACATCTAAAGGTTAAAGTCTAGATAAGAGCTGATCCTTTCATTTTGTTAAATAGTATAAAATTGTTTCAAAAAATATTGGTCGCATGCATGGAGATGCTTGATGTGAGCTATATCAAGGAGCTCAACATTGTTGCAAGGTTCCATCAAATGGTGGTCTATCAATCGCTTATTGGTTTACCTTTCATCAACATATATTGCTTGCCATTTTTACATAAACTCTATGTTTTTGTCCTACACATATGCATTGAAGAGGACAACACATATATGTCCGAGGGAACAACACAAATTCCACTCCAATAAGCTTTGCCATGTTGGTGAGTTTGAGCTTGTATGGTCATGTCATTTACCATCATTGGATAACCAACAAAATATATACAACTTCAAACATCTTTTGGCTAAATCTGTAATGTCCCCTTTTCTAAATTAAAAATAGTTAATAATATTTTAAGATGAGCACTGGCCAATTCTTCATTTTGGGACAACTTAATAATATTATTATTAAAATAAAAGGTATTTTTAAATACTAAAGTAGAAAAAAAGACCCTTAGTCTATTTTCATTATTTTCAATTGGCTAAAAGGGAGAGGTCGTCCCTTAAGAGGAAAAAGAAAATGTTAAAAAGAAATAAAGAGGCCTACATGGAGCGCTCCGCAAAGAAAGGAAAGAAAAGGCTATAAAAGCAAATGTTGGGAATCATTATAATCATCATCTTGTGAATTATATACTTCTCTATTGGAAATTGGAGCATTGAGCCCTCATTTTTACCCTTTGAGGACAAAACCCCTCATTGGATCCTATTGGGGACAAAAACCCTCAATAGTCACAACACTTGGGGATGGAAACCCTCATTTGTTGCATTGCTGACTTCATATGGGAGTTACATTGGAGCTTCAAATTTCAGAATTTCAGAACGTCAAGGGTTTCTATAAAAGTTAGAGCACACATTCCAGCTAGGGCACGCTTTTTATGGTTGTCGCATTTATTTCCAGCTTGATCTAACCATTTGGAGATTTCGCGATCACTTTTCGGTGGATTTTCGTGGTTGGAAAAATCTGATTTGAATTTTATTGGCTAGTTGATATTTTGTGGTCAATTTGAGCTATAATTTGCATCTATCTCCAAGTTTTTATGAAGATATGGAATTTTGAAGTTTCCGCTGTTTTTGAGCAGTAAATAATTCCAGTAGTCAGTAACTTATTGTTGAAGCATATATTTTGCATGAATTCATCAAGTGTTTCGTGTTGTTGATATCTTTTTTAAGATTTGTGTGTGGGCAAGGCTAAAATCTGAATTATACCTAGGTCGCTTAGGGTTTTGTGGACCTAAAACAGGTTGCTGCCCTAATTTTTGCATAAAACCAATTTGTTGTTATAAAAATCAAGTTTTCTACATGTGGTTGGCATAATTTTCAGCAATGTTCCATTAGGGTTTTGGGGAAAATCCAAATTCCTCAAATTTGAGCCCGAAAGGGACATTACAAAATCTTATTGCTTAACCATTGATTCAGAGATTATCTTATCTTAGCTCCCCAAATGAAAATGCCATTGTGCCCGACAATTTCTTGACCTGAATATTAGCAACATATAACTGCTCCCTGTGAACCAGATCATCTTGATGTTCCTTGGTGATCAGTGCCAGCTGATTGTCTGGGATTGTAGGTGGACAGAGACCTAGCTCTATTGGGGACAAAGTTGAGGGCTATGGAAAGTCAGGCACTTGCACATGTATGATCTTTGGTCATGTCTGTAAATGGAGAAGTTGGCAATCTTCTTTGGGATAATTTTTGTGACATAAAAGAGGACGGATAGAAAAAATTTGTTTGTTCTTTTCAGACAGGATTTTCTGTACATTGTAGAATTTATGTCCTGCTTAAGTTTGGCGGATAGAAATTTTTGGTGATTGTTTGCTGCTTCCAGTGAGGCTGCTTTTGGGGGGCCACCTTGGGTGCAAGTCAAGCAGAATATGACACAAACTGTTTTAGGATCCTTGCATTCAAAAAATGACTCCTCCAGGATCTGAATATTGAGCATCTCCATTTGTGTCTAGATTATTGTGTGCATAAATCGATGTATTCTACTATGCAATCCTCAACTTGATGAGAAAATGATTGAATTTGTCAGTGTTGATAACATTTTCCCATGCTTCTGGCAAAAAAACTACCAAGCTAATTGCTTGTCCTTAGAATAGCTTGGTGGGTAGAACTCTTGTTGAAATATAGGCTTGTATTATGACAACTTTAAATTTAAAACTAGTGATCTCGCTTGTGTTGCTGCATGCTGCCAAAACTGTCCTGCCAAAGGAAACCTAGGCCTCTCGTCTTAAAACACATAGGCTATGTTCTGTAGGTTAAATGGGGACTAAGTGAAGAAAAATGTCTTCAGTTAAATAAGCCAGTCATCCAACTTCTCTGTGACAGCGTTTTCATCGAAGGAAAGATTATTTTGTTCTCCACTTTGGACAAAGGTATCAGAGAGGTTTCCAAGGGTAGTGACAAGATACATTGTAATGGGGCTTGCTGATCTTGTTATTGTCAAGAAAATGACTGCATAGCCTATAGTGATTTTTCTTCCTCTTGAGAAAATGTTTACACGTGCCTTGAGCCTTGCTGTCTAATGGACAAGAGAGATGGTGGAGCTTGTTTGTCACAGGCTTCTGCAAAGAGGCTGAAAGACTATGAAACATCAACATATGGGATTTCTCCTCCTACATTAGCAACCATTAGATTTTGATGAGGATCAAACATTTACTTCAAATACTTATCTAAATCCTGGCATAGTTGCACCATATCCGATCTATCCAGTTGAAGCATCTTCACAGCATCTCCTTTTAATGATGAATTATCATCACCCATAAATGTTGTTTTGAGACGGTGTACTCTACTAGTTCTGGGATGCTGTGGCTGCTCAGGTTCGTGACCTTGAGATCCATGCGCTAAGATCTGGTTAGCCAAATACATTGTGTAATGTAACTGTGAACAGACTTTAATTCCAAATACAGATCCAAGAACAGGATGTGGATTTGAGCAGGTTGCAGATCACTTTACTTATGAACTTGGAACCATCCTGCTTGTAATAACAATTGCAGTCTTTGTGTGCTGATGCCTGTTTCTGACTGAACTTAGTTCCAGCTCCGCTACTGTGTATTCTACTGAGGCTTATAAGAGATGCTATGCTGCTCTTGTGAATCATTTGGCTATCTGTTGAGTTGAGATTTAGACACAATGCCATTCTCTCTAGGAGTGTAGCAAGTGACTAGTTCGCAAATAATGATGAAGCAATTTCAAGGCATGCCTTGTGATGTCTTCCATACCTATGCACAATTCCTACAGAAGGGTTGTGTTACTGAGTATGATGAGTTGTGGAACACAGCCGAACCTATCTGTGTGTGCTTTGTGTTCACTGATAAAACATGATCTTAGATATGCAACGAGAAAGTTAATAACATATTCACAATGATTATAAATCTACAAAGTACAATCTGATTCCGCATAGAGTACCAGAATAAAAATGAGACTAAAATCCAGCAAAAGGCCTATCTGAACGGGCTGGGATTATTCTGCATTATTGGTGTACAAGTTCATACAACTACGTTTCGGTTGCAAACAACCATTATGAGCAAAAAACATTGGCACATTGGTTACTGCTAATTTGTGTGTTTGTGAAATGTTAGGAGCCCCAATGCAATTGGAATGGGAATGAGGATTCAATGTGATTTTATGCCATCACAGAGGAGCTTTGTCATGAAGCACTGTGTCCATTGCACCTTCCATTGAAGTTTTGTCTCCAAACATTTGTTACTTTTAGCCATGTCTAGGGCATGGTAAGAAAGACTTGGCATGCACCCTAGATCATCTTTTTTCATTCCTGATTTCGATTGGCTTCAGCTAATTTGCAGAATCCCGTGGCATAAAAACATATTTGCCTGATGCTTGCAAAAAGCAATCTGTGATCCCCAATCAATCCCATTTTTTATTTCAGACCTTCCTTGCTTAGCTTTTACTAGCTGAGGATGCCTGCAATCATTATTGACACAGCTCTATTTTTATGACAGTGATCACCCATGTGTTCTCTACATTGCTAGCATCCCTCTACTGGAAAGCCAAAAAGACAAACCCCACAATAAATGAATGATAAATGGAAAACTGTTGATCCCTCTGAATGACTGTATGATTGCTGCAGCTTTATGTTTTGAATGCAAGACGATTTATCGTATTTGTAGAGATATAAACTGAAATGTACCACACTAAGCAGTTAAGAACACTGTCCATTTAAATCAGAAAGTATACAATCACCTGTTTTTCAGTTACAGAAATCAAGTACAAAGGCATATTTGCTCCAAACTGCATATATTCATTCGAAAAATTTGTATGATACTGTGGCTCGTGGCTTTGCTTGTCTTGGAGAGAATTATATGCTTGTGATTGGTTATGTATTACAAGACATGAACGAAGAATCTCTTAATTACTTTGTATCTGCCTTCAATATGGGGAGAAATACTCGATTCAGCATGAAAGTAGCCCATAAAATCCTAAAGTTTCTCTTTTTGTTTGTTGCACACGTGAATCCATTATTACAGTTGGACCAAAAAAATTACATGCTACAAACAAAACAATTTATGGACTCGGACTCAGCAAAAACTTGGCAAGCCAATTTTTGACTCAGACTCGGACTCGGCGACAAAACTCGGTCAAGACTCAGCACAATTCAGCAAATTTTAAAAACCATTTAAAAATAGAGAATTTCAGGGGGGGGAATATTAAAATGCATTCTATATCAAAGCAACTTAAAATACACTCAAAAATAATCAATTACAACTAAAATACACATGTATACACAAAGAAGTAAGTAAATAATGCAATATTGACTATTATTACAGTTATACACAAAGAAGTAAGTAAATAATGTGTATTTTAGTTGTAAATTTGTAGAATTGTATTTGATTATTTTTGTTTGTTGCACACGTGAATCCATTATTACAGTTAGACCAAAAAAATACATGCTACAAACAAAACAGTTTATTCAATGGAGGGTTTGGTAAAACCATATTAACAAGACTCGGACTTGGCAAGCCAATTTTTGACTCAGACTTGGACTCGGCAACAAAACTCGGTCAAGACTTGGCAAATTTAAAAACCATTTAAAAATAGAGAATTTTAGGGGGCGAAATATTAAAATGCATTCTATATCAAAGAAACTTAAAATACACTAAAAAATAATCAAATACAATTATACAAATTTACAACTAAAATACACGTGTATACACAAAAAGTAAGTAAATAATGCAATATTGAATGTTTGAAGTTGAACAGTTGAACTTGAAACTTGAGAGCTGATATTAAATAAGAGTTGCTTTTATATTCATAAAATTGTTTCCTTGTACACAAAATATGGATTTAGAAATCCATGGCAATGGCATCAACAAAAAACATAATGTACATACTACAAGGGCAAAGTGTCATCCAGAATAGCCAGAATCCCACACTTGAAGGGTAAAATAACATGTCAAATTCGCTGAGTACTCTAGCACATGACAATGATGAGCTTGTGAATATGGAGATTGCAGTAAATCCCTGACAGAAAATGATGTCAAAATTATACTTAAAGACTGTTTCTAGACACAACTTCTTGGGCAAGAAGGGAAGAGGCAGTAAGATGAGCATTCAAACACTTAAATATGCACTCATAGCTCAGGTGTTGATTACAGAAGAGCCTTCCGATTTTGAGGAGGCAAGTAAAGTGCAAAAAGCAAGACTTGCAAAGGATTAAGAAATCAAAGCAATTTGCAGGAATAATGTGTGGACCATGACAGAATTACCAGAAGCAAAGGAAGCTGTTGGGCATGGATGGGTCTAAAGGCTGAGTGTGAATCAGAAGGGGAATCCCGAGTGGCCAAAGTCAACAAGAAAAAAAAAAAAAAGCATGATTATGAAGAAACCTTAACACCTATGGCCAAAGTAATCACCCTCAGATGTGTCCTTACTTTGTCTTCCCAGTTTAAGTGAAATGTCCATCAGCTATATGTCAAGAACCCTTTGTTTAATGAGGAATTGACTTGGGAAGTCTATATGGAATGGCCACCTGGATATGCAAAAGAGAGCAAAAGCATATACTGTGCTGCCTCAAAAAGGTGTTGTATAGATTGAAGCATGCTCCCAAAGCCTAGTCTGCTATTATTGATGACTATTTCTTGTAGAACTGGTTTCAGAAGTCTTCAGAAGATTCAAATTTGTGCCTCCTTTTTTTCTCTGTGTTTTTTTAAAATTAAACTATGATAGGCCTCAGTGAGTCCAGAGCAGGACTCGTAAGCCCTGTTAGACTCACTAGTCTGACAGGACTTGCGAGACTCACCGAATCTGCAGAATTTTCTCCAAAAACTCACATAGGCTGCCTTGGACCCAGAGCTGCGGTTCCTCATAGAGACTTGCTGAATCTTCGATTCCTTGGGAATAACAAAATAACAAGTCTACCCATTTGAATCTAACACATTTAATTGGCCTTAAGCTGCGGTCCCATGCTGGGGGCAATGCATAAGTTTTTAGCAGGTGCTGCAGAGTATTTTTAGGAGAAATTAGCAGCGTTGGGGTCCCATGTCTTCCAATTATTTCTGCTAGAGGGAAGTGCATTTGGAGGGAAAAACATCTGTAACCAGTGCTCTGTGGACACATGGCCTAAAAACATGGAATGCATAAACAAACATTTCTAGCCCCCAACCCATTTGAGTCGCTAGAAGAGGTCTCCCTATACAGTCGGAGCTCCATTTTTTCAGGAGGAGATTTTGTTTTTTGAGCAATAAAAGAAAAAAAAACTATGGGACCACCTGTCTACACAGTTTCCTTGCAGTTGCCCACGGCATGGGACCGCTCTTTAGTATCCTAGAAAAAATCAATTCGCTGTCCACAAGCCTATAGTTGAGTGAAAATTAAGAAATCAATAATATATTGAGACCCAAATTCTAATTCATTGCACATATTGCTTGCCAAAACCTTGTTGAAATAGCTTAGGTAGTGCTCAAATGTTTCTTCAACTTAAAATAACAAGTCAATTCACCTTTGATAGTCTACAACACTCCTCTCCTACGTCAAAAGCCTAAGGGCCAAATTTTAGTCTTAGCCTTGGTCATACCTAAGGGGCTAAAGACTCTAGAGGTTATTGGGTATAGATGACTCATTACCACATTGGTTTTTTTGTTATATTTTGTCGTTGACATTAAGTTGGGCGACTTGGTGGTAATAATTGTTATATTTTGTCATTGGGGGGGGGGGAGGGGACTCATAGTACTTTATTATTCTATTTCTTCGTTGGGGTGACTTATGGTACTTTATTATTCTATTTCTTCGTTGGGGTCACTTAAGTCACTTTTAGTCCCACATGGGGCTCCCAACTTGGAAAAAGGTAATGAAAAGTTATAAAAGGAGGTTTGGGGGAGTGATAGAGTGATTCTTGCATACATAATTATTTTCCTTCATGTGCAACTGCTGCTTGCAAATTTACAGCTTGTGGAGTGAAATCCCATAGGAACCCTAGCTTCGGTGGTGAGAGATCCATCCCTAGCTAGCAGGGCATTCTTCGGTAGTGAGAGATCTACCCTAGCTTGTCATTTTGGAGTTGTTTTCAGGGCTGATTTACAGGGATATTTTACAGGGTTTTCAGAGGAAGGGTTTTGAGGGTTTTGGAGACATTTTGTGGAGGAAATCAAAGGGTTTTCAGATCAGATTTACGGCAGCGATAAGAACAGGGTTTGACATCATTTCTAGAGGATTTCCAAAGGGTTTTGACCATCTTCCAAAGGGGGCGACTTGTTTTGGAGATTGCAGCCCTTATTTGGAGGGTTTCCGGGTTGCCATTTTCAGATCTGAAGGTTGGGGTTTCATTCTCCATATTAGTATATGTAATTTCCAGAATTTCATAATTTTATATTGCTTATTGGAGAAGTTACGAATTTTTGAAGTTTTACCTGTTTAAGGTTATACGTAATTTTAACGGCTGCATTATATTATTCCAAAATAGTTTTCTTATGTTCTTTATAATATTAGCAAGCTCTCCTAAAAATTTCAAGTGATTTGAGTGGGTATTTTGAGAGATATTAATTTTCTTCAGTTCGTTGCCCTAGCTGTTAAAAATCTGCAAAAATCAGAATTTGTGTTTGCTGCAATTTTATATTTTTGGTGCATTTTTAAGTGGTATCCCACAAGGGATATTTCAGTGGTATCAGAGCAGTTGTTTCTCCAGCCTGTTGGGGTTGAAAGATGGGAGACAGAGACAATGAGGATATGGGTGTGGATCTGATGAAACAATTGTTCACCAACATGGTAAAGCAGCAGGAGACTACCAATCTCTATTTGAGCCAGCTCACTGAGAGATTAGCACAGGGCAGGATTGATGCTCATACGGAGAGAGGAGAAAATAGCAATATGGGACAATATGGTCAAAGAGGTGAGGGTGGACATTCAGGGCAGCGGTCTCCCCATTCTTCTACCAGACCTTTGGGGCTTCACGAACCTTCTTTCGTGAAAGATCCGAGAAGTTTCACAGGCACGGCAGCCAGTGGATATTTTAGATGAGGAGTCTTGTTGGGAAAGGTACCAGACCTTGAGTGAGGGCTTTCGTGATAACATGTCATTCCAAGAATATTGCAAAATGAAGATTGGCAATAAGCCTAGGAGAGATCATCAGATACAGGTACCAGAGTTCCAAAGGAGATTGGGACAGATTTCGATTCCACAATTCGATGGTTTTAAGAAGTGTATTGCACAGTCTTGGGTTCAGAAGTTGAAGACATACTTCGACTTGAATCCTATGCGTGAGGAAGATGCAATTAACTTTACAATCTTACATCTTGAGGGAGACGCTCATGATTGGTGGCATCATGGATTGATTACACAGGGACACATACACATTACTACTTATGCAGAGTTCACACAGAGGCTAGTGAGCAGATTTGATAGGAGGGACCCTGATAGGTATTTTAGAGAGTTGACTCATTTGAGACAGACCGGTTCCCTGGATCAATATATCGCAGAATTTTCAGAGATTATCAGTCATGGTACCTGATGTTACGGAGATGAGGTTGATTTCATTGTTCACAGTCGGTTTGACAGATGCTCTCGCTGGGTTTGTGAAGGCATTTGAGCCTTCTTCTTTGCATGAGGCTATTAGGAGAGCTCGTGATTTGGAGTTATCCACTCCTAAGTCGAGGTTTCCACCTCGAGTGCAGCCTAAGGTTTTCCCTTCTAGATCCAGATGGTTCACAGCCGAAGGTACCTCCACCTAGGCAAGATGCAGCCAGGAGACCATTCGTATCTAGAGAGGACAGAGATGAGTTGAGGCGAAAGAAACTATGTTTCGATTGCCGCACACCTTGGGTTCCAGGACATGATTGCAGGGGTAGAGGGAAGGCCCAATTCATAGAGGTCTTTGAGGAGAGTGATGGTGACGAGGAGTTGGACACACAGGGATTAGAGGATGATGACGATGAGGCATTGGATAGTGCAGGTGTTGAGCAGGAGAGCGAGACTTTCCCCTAGGAGACTATTGCCACGTTGTCTAGTACCCCAAGTACAAGCCACTCAGGGTTAGGGGAGTTTTACAAGGACAGCGAGTAGTGGTACTCATTGATAGTGGGACACCCTACAACTTATTGATGCCTCATTGGTTGAGAGGCGAGGATTACTAGACAGAGGATTTTGAGGGCTTCAACGTGGTTATAGCCAATGGAGAATCTATGAGGTGCACATGGTGGGTACCCCAATTGAGCATCACTGATGGGTAACTATACAGTTACCGATGATTTCTATATTGTTGGTATTGGAGAGACCAACATAGTGCTTGGAGTACAGTGGCTCCATTCCCTTGGCGAGTTTCGGACTAACTTTCAAACGATGGAGTTGAAGTTTAAGTCCGAAGGGAGGAATGTGATTTTGAGGGGCTTATCTTCAGAGGCACCGGGTTGTTACAACTAAGAGGATTGAGAGGATTTATAGGCACAATGGGGTGGATTGGGCTATACATTGTTTGGTTTCGACCAAGAAATTAGAGGATGGACAGCAGGAGTATCATGTGGACATATAAGGCCTATTGGACAGGCATAGTACGGTTTTGGTGACATACCTCCAGGCATACCTCCAGATAGGGGATTTGAGCATGTGATTGAGCTCGAGGACGCTAGACCTGTGGTTACTTCTCCTTACCGTCACCCCAAACGGTTTAAGGATGAGATCGAGAAGACTATCCATGAGCTCATTGATATGGGGCATATTAGACCGAGTTCCAGTCCTTTTGCTTCTTCGGTGGTATTGGTGAAGAAGAAGGATGGGACCATGCGGATGTGTATAGACTACCGTGCCTTGAATAAGAAGACAATAAAGAACAAGTATCCAGTACCATGTATTGATGAGTTGCTTGATGAGCTACATGGTGCAATCTATTTTTCAAAAATAGATTTGCGATCTGGATATCATCAGATCAAAGTCAGGGAGCAGGATGTGCATAAGACAACTTTCAAATGCCATTACGGTCACTTTGAGTTCTTGGTGATGCCCTTCGGATTGTCTAATGCTCAGCTACATTCCAGTCTTGCATGAACCATGTGTTCAACCGCCACCTGCGGAAGTTTGTATTGGTTTTCTTTGATGATATTTTAGTCTACAACAAGACTTGGGAGGACCATATCAGGCACCTTGGTGAGATATTGGGGATATTAGAAGCTAATTCGCTATATGCGAAAGCTTCTAAGTGTGAGTTTGGCATGACCAAACTTCTATATTTGGGATATGTGATTGGTGGGGGTGTAGTGAAGGTGGATAGAGAGAAGATACGGGCAATTCTGGATTGGCCGCCACCTAGGATGTTGACACATTTGAGAGGATTTGTGGGGTTATGCACATACTACAAGAGGTTCGTGAAGAATTTCTCTCGGTTGACTACTCCATTGACCGATTTGACCAAGAAGGGGGCTTTTGCTTGGTCGAGGAGCGGCCTGACAAGTTTTTGACCACCTTAAGGAGGTGATGAGTTCGTGTCCCGTTCTCGCATTACTAGATTTCTCTCGCCCATTCATTCTAGAGTGTGATGCATCAAGAGAGGGTGTTGGGGCAGTTCTCATGCAGGATAGACATCCCATTGCCTATGAGAGTCGGAAATGAAAACCTAGTGGAGAGAGGGTATTCAATTTACAACAAAGAGATGTTGGCCATTATGCATGCTTTGGCCAAATTCGAGATTTAGAAGAGGTTTACCTTGTGGGCAGCAAATTCTGGTTCAGTACGGATCACAACAGTTTGAGGTTCTCTTCTCACAGGGAAGGAGCTCAACAATTGCCAGCAGAGATGGGTGAACAAGGTACAAACCTATGACTTCGACATAGAGTACACTAGAGGTAAGAATAATATTGTTGCCGATGCTTTATCTAGGAGGCCTTACCTTACTTCTATGCTTAGTTCTATGTCTGAGATTTCTATTTAAGTGGATTGGAAGGCTCATATACTTGTCGAGTATTCAAAAAATCAGTTTACATGTGAGATCATGGATGGTATTATACAGGATGACCGATACAGAGTAGTGGATGATCTCATTTTCTACAAGGATAGGATTTTCCTTGTAAGCCTATGTTTTGTGCGGGGTCCAAGATGAGGGAGAAGATCCTTCGAGCAGCACATGATACACCATTAGCTGGGCATCCTGGGTATTTCAAAACATACAAGTTTATTAGGGAGAGATTTGCATGGAAAGGATGAAGGACAATGTCCTTAATCATGTCAGAGAGTGTATGGTTTGCCAGCAAACCAAATCCGAGCATTCTTTTCCAGCAGGATTACTTCAGCCTCTTCCCATTCCTGAACAGAAATGGGAAAGCATATCTATGGACTTTATCACAGGGCTTCCCTTGGTGCATGGGCATAGCTGCATTTATGTTGTAGTTGATCGGTTAACTAAGTATGCTCATTTCTTTTCCCTACCCAAGGGGCATGAGGCGGCAGATGTGGCCCAAATTTTATATATAGGTATCTTTCGGCTACATGGGTTGCCTAAAAATATTGTCAGTGACCGGGATAAGATTTTCATGAGCACCTTTTGGCAGGAGATCTTCAAAGCAAAGATTAGAGATACGAGTTGACTCCTAACACTAGCTATCACCCACAGACGGATGGGCAGACAAAGATAGTCAATAAGTGGATAGAGGGCTATTTGCGGAGTTATGTGTCAGGTCATCAGCGAGCATGGATTAGATGGTTACACATGGGTGAGTATTGCTACAATACCACCTATCAGATGAGCATAGGCATGACTCCTTTCCGAGCCTTGTATGGGTATGACGCTATGACATTTGTGGATTTGGTATTACCGGATAGCCGAGCTCCCAAAGCTCGAGATTGGTTACAGGAGAACCAGGATATTCTGAAGGCTCTCAAGGAGAACCTTCAGAAGGCACAGAATCAGCAGAAGGTATATGCAGATCGGCACATAATAGAGAGATCTTTTGAGGTTGGGGATCTGGTATTCCTACGTTTGCAGCCCTATAAAGCGAGTACTTCTTCCACCGGGCTGAAAGCGAGAAGGTGCGCAAAGAAATTGAAACCACGGTTTTATGGTTATATCTAGGGTAGTTCGACGAGTTGGGGTAGTTGCATATGAGCTAGAGCTACCAAAGCATAGTAAGATACATAACGTCTTCCATGTTTCGTGCCTTAAGAAGGCACTTGGGCAGCATATTGTACCATCTACGGAGTTTCCGCCACTAGATGAGGAGGGGAAGCTAGTGTTAGAGCCAGAATCCATTATTGAGGTGAGACAGAGGAGGTTGAGGAACAGAGTGATCACAGAGTATTTGGTGCGGTGGAAGGGATTGCCACTTGAGGATGCCACTTGGGAGGGAGAACAGATTTTGCAAAGCATCCTAGTTTGCATTTGCTTGAGGACAAGCAAAATTTGGGAAGGGAGGACTGTAATGTCCCCTTTCCTACGCCAAAGGCCTAAGGGCCAAATTTTAGTCTTAGCCTTGGTCATACCCAAGGGGCTAAAGACTCTAGAGGCTATTGGGTATAGATGACTTATTACCACATTGTTTTTTTGTTATATTTTGTCGTTGACATTAAGTTGGGCGACTTGGTGGTAATAATTGTTATATTTTGTCATTGGGGGGGACTCATAGTACTTTATTATTCTATTTCTTCGTTGGGGTGACTTATGGTACTTTATTATTCTATTTCTTCATTGGGGTCACTTAAGTCACTTTTAGTCCCACATGGGGTTCCCAACTTGGAAAAAGGTAATGAAAAGTTATAAAATGAGGTTTGGGGGAGTGATAGAGTGATTCTTGCATACATAATTATTTTCCTTCATGTGCAATTTTTACAAATTCAGGTGTGACTTGTGGAGTGAAATCCCATAGGAACCCCGGAGCCATTTAGAGGGTTTTGCAAAAAGGTGGTGCCAATGATGAGAGATCCATCCCTAGGTAGCAAAGCATTCTTGGAGTGAGAGATCTACCATTCCTCTTGTCATGGATCAAGATCCTATTATTCAGCTTGCTGTTTAACAAGACAGCTTTAGTTAGAATATGGATAGGAACGCATTAATGAAGGTTTTGAGAATTATAAATCCATGTTTGTGAGGCTAAATACACAAGAAAAATAGAGTTGTAAGAGGAAGAAATGCTGATTGTAATTTCCAGATTTGAACAATAAGATAATCGATACCGTTGTTCGTAGGATGTTTCCCTCTAGAGGGTTTTACCACGTAAACTTGTTTATGGTTTGTGTCTTTTTTTTTTTTTTTTTTTGGCTATTTAATTTTGTTTACTCGCTTTATATTTTGGTGTCATTTAATATTTTCGTGTAATTTATATAATTTCATAATTTTATATTGCTTATTGGAGAAGTTATGAATTTTTGAAGTTTTACCCCTGTTTAGGGCTTTCTGTAATTTTCTGGCTGCATTATATTATTCCAAAAATTCCAAAAATAGTTTTCTTATGTTCTTTATAATATTAGCAAGCTCTCCTAAAAATTTCAAGTGATTTGAGTGGGTATTTTGAGAGATATTAATTTTCTTCAGTTCGCTGCCCTAGCTGTTAAAAATCTGCAAAAATCAGAATTTGTGTTTGCTGCAATTTTATATTTTTTGGTGCATTTTTAAGTGGTATCCCACAAGGGATATTTCAAATTCATTGCACATATTGCTTTCCAAAACCTTGTTGAAATAGCTTAGGTAGTGCTCAGATGTTTCTTCAGCTTAAAATAACAAGTCAATTCATATATATATATATAATATTCAAAGGATTGCAGTTCAATTGGTGCCGATGAGATTGGATTGATTTTGAGTGAGTTTAGTGGAATGAATACTCCTCAATCCTTATGTCATATGATATTAAAGGACTCCCAAAAAAATCTGATAATTCTGGATATCTACCGTTCAGTCCAAAATATATATAGATAACAAAGAACAATTAGTGGGCTACAGAACGCAGAAATGTATACCTCAATTCTGGACATGCCGTCCCCAAGGAAGGCACAAGCGTTCTTCACGTGAGCTATGTAATAAGTATCGCATAATCCGCATTGACTGCCAGAACTTACTGAAGTTAATTTTCTCACATTTATCTGTGTTTAAATTTGAGGGTAAAAGTAAGAAAGAACCTGCAATGGTCTTTGGCGGGATAAACCCCGCCAGAGGGAATGGGCCTCGACCTCTTTCTCCAGTCCTCCCTTACCAGATTCTCTGATGTTACCATAAATAAACAGTAACAAGTGCATATTCATGCCTGCTTGTATGAAATGAATGTTGTGCTATTTAAATTGAATCAACATGTGAAGTTCACGTAAAGGGAGAAAAGCTTTGAAAGGAATGGACCTTTTCAGAGGAGGAGCATCGGACTGGCACGGGAGTGAGAGTAGATTTCACTTTGGCAAAGGTATGCGCGAATACTGAGATCGCCATGGCCATGATCTCTGAGAAGACTCGGAGCCTGATGTTTGAACGGATAGATTTATTATTATAATCCAAATCCAAATGAAAGGAAACCGTGGATGTTTTCATTTTATGGGACGGTTTTATGGAGGGAGGCTGGAGCTTACTAATTTTTCTAAGTAGAGGTATCCTTATGAATTTAGGGGTAGAACTATTTGCGGGAGGATGTAAAAAGGTTGGGGGAGATGTTAACTCAATTTAGTAGAAGGAAGAGTAGTTTCTCAAACATTACATTTGGGCCTATGAATTTTTGTATAAATGGAACAATTTGAATAATTAGTGGTATGATAGACATTTCAGTCTCATGGACGTAATTAAAAATGATTTCATTTCATTTCATTATCTATAGATTTTTGCTAGATTGAATGGTTTATGGGACCGCCTTGATTACTCGATTGTTCAAAGATTCGTGTGGGCCCAACGGTGTTTTTTAGAAGGTTGCTCCTCCTTTTGTTAAAATGAGTTAACATCTTCCCCAACCCTTTTATTCTTTTTTCCTCAAATTATTTTACCATAGAGTAACTCTTTATGTTTCGACATATTTGGCTCGGTGTCTGCATACTTTGGACATTCAATGATGAAATGCTCCTTCGATTTGACCGCCTTGTGATACAAAAACACAAACCCTCTCTTTGCATTGCTCCTTTGGTGTCGATTATTTGTCTATTTCACATCTAAGCCTATAGGAGCAAGTCCTTACTTGAGCAATGAGGATATTTTCCCTCCATTTAAGTTGACCTTGTGTATGTTTTTTTCTCTGCATTCATAAGTCAAGTTGAACTTTGTAATGTAATGTTGTTTCTTGCTTGTTTTATTCCTCAATATCACTCTTCTAAACTTTTCATTTACATGATTTTTTATGTCTTTGTTAAGGTTTAGGTATTCATTTAGCTTGATGTCTCATCTGCTCATCCATTTTTAGTTATGTTTCATTGATGTGTTCTTTTTTTTCTATGCAGTATATGTCTCTTCCATCCTTAGATCACGTGTTAGCTTCATGTTTTCATATTTTTAGGTAACATAATAGCATCATCATAGTGGTTGTCTCTAAAGGGAAGGTCTGTGTTTGGTGAGGATGATTTCATAGGGAACTCAAGCCTTGATTTTGAAATTGTTTTGATTAGCGCTTTTGGATCCTTTTATTTCCATCCATCTTAAACTTGTCATTCCTCTCAGCACATATCTCGCATGACCATACAACATTACCGGTATAACTAGTAATTGAAATAGGACCCATGGTGGTCTTCCGATCCTATAATTAAGCATTCTTACACTTGTTTTAGAGCTCACCAACATCCTTATATGCTTTTCATCCTCCATGTACCCCACATGAGTTTGTTGTGGAATTCGAGGCCTAGATATTTACTGATCCTAACACCACTTCTAGAGACACTCACACTTTGAAATTCATAATGTTGTTTCTTCCTTTTCATTAAGAAAATCATGATTTTACTTTTACTTATGTTCACATGTATCCCTACTTCTTTACAAAAAATATCTAAGATCCATATAAGTTATTTTATTGTTTTTTCCATTAGAATTAGGTCATCGACATAAAGCATGAGTTTGTTTTTTCGACTAGAATTAGGTCGTATGAATTTGTTTTGTGTTTGTTTGATCTTTATTAATAATAAGGGTATTGTTGGAGGTCTAAGATGTGCATCCATGACAAGATCTACAAAGTTTGAAGAATTTGGTTATCTCAAAAACAATATGGGAATTCCTCTAAGGTGTGAGACCTTGGCTCCTTGAGACAAACCACAATGAAGGTCGACTTCATTTCCTAAATTATTCTAATGTTACCACTAATTTACTCTAGCAACAATTTGAAGCGAGAAAAGGGGCATGTAAAGCGAAAATGAATAAATATGGTGATACACCAGAGAAATAAGGGATCACTCTCCCTGAGAGAAGAATAAGAGGAAAAACAAAGTGACAAAAGGACGTATATAAGTTCCAATTAACCTTGCATTTAAATCAGACTCTCACTCTCTACATTAGTGACACAATGAACTGAAATTATGCAAATATAATCCATACACATCATGAAATGACATAACACAAAGGTAGGAATGCAATAATAACAATTAATAGGCATATATGAGCCACAAATAACAAGATATTATTACTTAGAAATATGCACAATTTATTAACGTCATTTGGAAGGCATTGAATGCATTACACAAGTTGTCTAGAGGTATGTGAACTCATAATGCTCAAGAACTCAATTGAGTAGAGTAATTTTGCATTCAAGAGAGGATGTTTTTACAATTATTCTTGGTTACATTTATAGAAGAGGAAAGAGAGAGTAAGAGGATCAAAAGATGTTGAAGAATATCTCGTTCTCATCCTTATCTTCATAAAATAATTAATAAGCTTCAAAAGATGCTTAAATAAATAGATCCACCCAAAACCACCTTGATTATGGTTTCAAGTAGATATTTGTTTGAAAGTTGATCTCTAAGAAGATATCGATGTAAGAACAAGGAATCAAGAGGATGAATGGACTTTGAGTTTTCATTTGTTTGAATTGAATATGATTTCACCTTGGGACCACTATAACATCTCATATGGTTACATCATTCAACTTGTTTTAGATGGGATCGTGAAGAGAATATAAGGCTAAAAGCATCTTTTGAGAACTCAAGAGCCTTTGAAAGTGGTTTTAGCGCCATTAGATTGAAAATTTTAGTAGAAAACACATAATCACTCTATCTTAAAAATATCACCAATCTCTCAACCAAAAATCTTGAAATTAAGATCAACTTATAGCTATCTCAATTACGCATCCAATGGTACCATGCATTTGCTAAATGGAGGATTCAGTAGAAGATATAATCAAAAACTATGTATTTGTTCATGCTTTGTCACGATGTCCATGAGCTTTAGTTTCCATTGGGTGAAATCATCAAACTTTAACTTTGTGTATAAACCTTGTGAACGAATCTTAGAGTATATTGATCTTTTCTACTTATTGAATCTTGTCACTTGTCTTCCATCGGCATGCTCGACATCCTCTAAAATGAGGATGCAAAGAAGGAATCTTTGAGATAGTGTCATTGTAGACACAAAATCACACACTTGGGTACATTTCTAGGTCCTAAACACATACTAACATTCATATGATTCATAAGCAAGAAAACTAGTAATTGACGGCTATCTTTGGCCTCTTGTCTTTATTTCTTTCTTTATATTTAGTCTTACATACTCCACATCCCAGTTGGTATTTTACTTATTTATCTTTTATGGCTCCATACACTAACACCTAGCCAGGAAGGAGTGCCTAGGTGCCCCTATCCCCTCTGGGCGCCCTTGACCCTTTTCCACCTTACTCGCTTCTTTTGGGTCTCTTTTATCTTTTAGGCATCTTTTTCACTTATGGGTCAACCTTCCAGTTGTCAATTATGAAATTCAAACAAGCGAATCATATAAATACATAGTCATGTTTTCAAAACGAGGGACCAAACACTAAGCATTTAATATCATCACCTAAGTTTGAATCCAAAGGCACCTAAAACACTTAAAGGCATCCATCTAACATCCATTCAAAGGACAAGGGACTACATTTTATGCATACACAACATAGGAAGGGGAAGTTTCTTTATTCCATCCACACATCTATGTGCATTGCTACATATAGTTCTAACCCACTATCAAGTGCACTTGCATAAGGGCATCATAGGGCATGATTATTTCACACAATCACACGAACTACACGGAGTCTGAGATGTAGTTCAACACTCGGTCGTAAGTTCACTCTTGGGGTTACGGTTGAGGTCGATATGGCTCCCCATATTGCATCTTTCTTTTTGGATTTGATGTGGTATTGTGGGTTTTGCAGGTGATATTTGTTTTTAGGTTACAGGTACCCTTGGCGATCAAAGAGTGACACACAAGTGATCAACAAGGCATATTTGTGAAACTTGTGTGACACTTTAAAAATCAAATTCTAACCATTCTGATCCACAGGCATCAATAGCGAGTCTCAACGCCTAGGTGCCCATGTCTGGCATAATCAGTGGGCTCCATAATTTATCATAAGCATTAACCACACTATTCACCTCATGTGCGATAGTTTTGTCGGTTCAAAATACTTTAGGACCAAGCATTAATCAGCTAAGTCATTGTTTTATACCTCTTGCTTAGGGTTTTATATTCACTTGCTTATTTACTTGCGTCATTTCATACTTAGCAGTGTATATCATTGTTTACACCAATTACTCTGCAATTAGGGTTTAATAAATTTCTATTTTTGTTAAATATAAATTACATGTCCCACATCAAAATTCATTATAGTCTAGATGATGGACCTTAACCTTGAGTGTAACTCCATGAGATTCCTAAACATCGATTGTTGTCATGCATTCAATTTTGTGCATGTCCTTCATCAATGCACTCTAAAGAGCATAACTTTAACATGAAGACTTAAGGCTTAAAGGAGTATGTCATGTGCCTAATATTTATGCTTGTCCACCATCCATAATATGTGTGCGACTATGGAAAAATGTTAAGTCGAAAGTTATTTCAAATTCGGGAGATTGATGATTGTTACATGTCCCCTCTAAACTCTTTTTAAACCATCTCACGAGTCTTTGAAAACAACCCTACAGAGCATGGTGAAGCATATTATTAGCAAGTGTTAAAGATCTATAAGGGGAAGGCAACAAAAAAATAATTTGAGAGTGAACAATTGTTTACAACTTATTAAGCCATGATTTCATGGGAATAGTTGGCACCAAGACAAGTTCAAATTTTAATAGATAGAGATCGACCAAACATATAGAAACAAAGGGAAAATTTAATCAATTTTAAAGCACATAACATAGAGGAAAGGTAGGAAACAAATATCTCGAAGGGTTTTAAACCATGACCACAATAAAAACATATTTTTATCTTATACCAAGTGATCATGAAAAGAGACCAAAAGATGGAGGTTTAAGTTCTTTTGACACAAGGTTGTCTACTGATAGTTAAGAAATTCAAAGGTGGTTGAATTTGGAAATATGTATTACTATAGTCATCATATTCAATTAAATAACAATTCTTTTACCAATCAATGGAAATCTCTTTTAATTGTATCTAAAATTATAGGTTGATAAATAAATCCAAATTAAAAAAATTAAAAGCTTTTTGCATTCTTGTTGATTGGTTGACAAAAGGAGCCCTTATTCTTCCATCAAAATGTGTCACTCAATTGCCATATCCAATTTTTAAAATCTCTTGTTTGATTTTTATTTTCTAACTTAATATGTCACTTCTAAGGCTTGTAATAATGTGTTTGTTTATTTCTGTAGCCACCCAAGTGTCTACATGTGCCACTTATCACATCCCAAAGATGAATGTGTTTGGAATATCATGTTAGTACTCATATGTGTTTGGAACCAGCGTTGTCAGGAAACCCCGCATATTGTGATCTAATCTTATCTATTTCAGTTTTGTAGATCTAGCTTCTTTATATCATGCATCTATCTTCTTTGCACCCGTAGATCCACATCTGCATCTGAGGTCCTAAGCCCTCCATCATTCAAAGTTGTTGGTGGCTCCTAGTATCGGCCTTCACCCCGCTCGAGAACGAAGTTTCTGTACAACATTTTGGCACACTCGATGGGACCAGATCCTAGATCTGGTCATTTTGTTTGTTATTTTACTCATCTTTTCTAACTTGCTTGTTTGCATGGTCCTAATATTCGTTGATCTCAATTTAGTACAATCCATCATTTAAGTCACCTCAGAGGTACGTGCTCTTTATTTTCTATTTACCCGCATGGGATATGAATATGAAAATTGACCTTATGACTTGACGTTTGTTTTCGAACTTGGTTTTGCAATAAATATATATCTTGCTTTGCTATATTCATCATTAAAAGATTAGTATTTGGAGGATAAAAATTTATATCTAGTTTAATATTGATTAATTTTGTAGTTCATTCCATCTATCTAGCTTATGATATTGTTGTTGGTTTTCTTTGGATAATCATTAATATACAATCTTCATATTTGTATTATTTTATATAATAATACTAACCTTTGTTATAAGACAAAATTACAAAAAAACCAAACAATAAAAAAATTAATAATAATTGTCACTACCCTACACTATCCCATCTCCATCTTACTCCACATCCCCCCTAACCGATCCTCCCTTCCTTCCCGCCAAGTCACCCACGGGCTCACACCCCGCGAGCTCCCATCGACTTCTCTCCACCTAAGCTACCATACTCCACACCCACTCAGCCACTCCCACGACCTCACCCACCATCCATCTCACTCCACCCTGTCCCCACCTACCCGAGCTTCCATACAACTCTTCTTACTCCTCGAGCTATCCCCCTCTCTACCCACTTCACCCAAATTTGTCTTGTATCCCATCCAGTTCTCCCTTAACTCCCTACCAACTCGCCCCATCTCCCACCCAACTCATCTCCTATACCCGACTCCCTTCAACTCCAATCGCTCCCCATTCAACTCCCTACATGCTAACTCTTGAGCTACCATCCCCTTTCCCTGAACCCATATCCTCACTCTCATCTCCCACTCAGTCCCCTCATATCCCGACCCGCTCTTCCCTGTGCATCTCCCTGACCTGAGGCTGCCCAGCCTAACCCATTTCTACCTCCCCTCGCCATTCCCTATCATCATTCCTAACTCCAACATCCCTTGCTCTATTCCAAATCCAACCTCGAACATCCATCTCTCCTCTCGCCACGATCCCATCTCAATAACTCCATCAAACACATAGAGTTCAACTCATGATCTCCATTACCGCTCTCCATATCAAGAACATAAATACCAACACATACCATTCCTCTCTCGTGCCTCGATGCTCTTGTGTCATTATACATGTTTGGCTCTTGTTGTCGCTGACCGACCCTATTAGTCTTTTCCCTACGTTTGGGATCCTTCAAAACTTGTTCTTGGTTATGCATTGGCGCCATTCCTCTCGTGTTGCACACGATGCTCTACCTTGATGTTGTGTTCGTCATTAGCACTTGGACTCACCACCTCCCTCTCACCCACGTCTTGCCAAATTACCATCCTTCCACCATGAGCTATCCCATCTCCCATCCACCACCTCCCAACACACTTCTCTCCAATTCCCATCGACCCCGATCTCCATCCTCCTCTTCTCGAGCTCCCATCCAGCCTTCCTCCCACGCAGACCCTTCAACTCAGCTCCACACACACACGCTTCCACCTCACCCACTGTCACGTCTCCCTCTCCTATGTCTTTCCACCCCGTGAGCTCCCATCTGACTTCTCTCCCTCACGAGCTCTTCCAACCAATACCCCTCCACTCACAACTATCCAGTTGCCTCACCTCTCCCTTCCTCCCGACTGTTCCACTCACCCCACATACGACTCGACTCTATCCTCAACCCCCAACCGACATACACCGACCCACATGGTCTTCACCTCTCTCCATGCACACTTTCCCCGACCAAGAGGACCCCTCCATGTGAACTCCACATGGCTCAACCACACACACGCACTACCACATTTCCAATCAATAGTTTCTAATTTCGACTCACCGAGTGCATTTCCTCTTTATTTAATAATTTACTTCATAGATTAGTCTTATAGTTTTTAGTTTATCATTCTATAGTTCATTTCATAGCTTATCATTTGAATCTATTGACACATTGCATGGTTTATCATTCCATCGTTTCTCATTTTGGTACGGGTTGAACATTTAATAATTTATCTCATACGTTTATTTCATAGATTAAAATTATAATTTATCGATTCATTTTCGCATCGCAATTACTCTAATTGACTAGGAATGTTGAACTACGATTTTATTATTTAGATTACTTATTTTTCTATGACAACGCTCTTTAGACATTGGCATCATTTTCCTTAACAACGTCAACTAATTGTTTTATTTGCTTTTGCAGGTAACATCTATGATACTATGACCACTAAAATATGCCGTTAAAGATCACTTGTTGAAACATAAACATGCCACCAATCTCCTTTCATTGGCCCCATCCGAAATTGTAAATGGTGTAATTTTAGGGTACCCAGGCGTTTCGGGCCACTAACTGGCGCTTTAAAAATACATCACTATCACACACACTTAAATAACCAGGAAAAGTGACTCTCCAGGTATTCCTTACTTTTCTCTATTTTCTCTTTTTTGCATTGTAATTTCCCTTTCTGAGTGATTTTCTACATCGAATGTCACATTTCGGTTTGGATTTAAAAGAACCTTCTTTTTGCATCCTACCTGATCACATAGCCTAAATAAGGGATTTAATTCTATGCATTTCACTTATCACACACTGCCTGAGACTGCACAAACATAATGAACACATCAAAACATTCCTCTCACTTGTTTAACTGATTGGGACTTGAACACCCAACAATCAACCGTCTCAGACATCTCCCAATCCAAAACTATTTGAAACTAGCCTTATACTTCTTTAGGCACCTTCATTATCCATTTTACTTTTTACATCTCGAAATTAATCATGATGATAAACAAAATGTTGCTTGATTTGTTTGTTAACAACATACATAAACAAATGTTTCTCTATTTCACACCTATTATCACTCTCTCTCGAATCGAGACAAACAAACAATCTGCTCTATCCAATGATATTACTTCTTCTGATGATCTCGCCCAACAAGATACTAAACTCAAAACCACGTCGTCAGTCACCCAACCTCCAGTCTCCATGGTCTCACCTCATGAGAACCATGTCATCCAAAATTGTCCCCACCTTGACACCAACCCTCATATCTCTCGTCAAGCCAGTCTTCCTAAACCAATCACACCACCATCTCCCGCTCCTCTCAAGACACTTGGGCCTCCTCCTAACCCCATATATGACTTCTTACTCCAAAAATCTCCTATAATCTCTCAATCCTCCCAATCTCCAAAATTGGTGGATCGCATTCCACCCACCTCCCATTTTGACAATTCTATTTCATCCACCATTAATAGGCCTGTCCAGTCGTCTCAAACTCTTAACACACATATCCTTGTTTATCTTTTACCACAACAACCTACCCGACTTCAACAACCACATCATGCCCTTATTGCTCAACATCAACCTATACAGCAAGCCCAACTGTGACACATGTTAGTCCTTACAATGGCTCCCAAACACCTACATATCCACAAATTAATCAATTGTCTTATCAAACCATTCCGCAAACATCCTATCCACAAACTTATCAACCACCTTATCAAACGCTTCCCTAACTACCCACACACCCACAAACACATCATTCACCTTATCAAACTACTTTTCAAACCACACAACCGATCCAATCTCAACCTTACAACACCTTGAGTGATTCAATTCACGCCTTAATGAATCGGCTAGCGGTTTAGAAACCCTTACCAAGAACACCTTATCCTATGAACAAATCTGTAATGAACCGATTCATCCGTCGGTTCAAATTAAACCCTACCCTCCTCATTGGAAACTTCCTACGTTTAATAAGTTCAACAACAAGGAAGATCCCCAACATCATCTCCTCACATTTAAACACACATGTTGTCTTATTGCACATGATCATGATCTACTTCTTCACACTTTCCCCATGTCTACATGCGGTCCGGGTTGGGACTGTATAACAAGATATCCGCGACATTCCATATTCTCCTTCACCCAACTTGCACAATTGTTCTTAGAACACTTTTCTATCAATATCACACGCAAAACCACTATCGCTGATCTATATACCATTCGATAGTTTGAAAACAAGCCCATCGCCGACTTCGTCGCACGATGGCATGATGTTATAAACCAACTATCCTTCACTATCCCACAAACCAAACTCATCGAATTATTCTCGCATTCGTGTGTAAAACATATATCATCTATTTTACAGATCCAATCATTCTAAACCTTTGATGAAGCTTTCACAATGGCTCACAAGCTCAAAACCCATGCCATTGAGCAAGGTCATCTTAAACTAAGTTCAATTAAATCAAAATTTGAATCCACCAAACCATTCACACATAACGAAAAATTTAAGGGTGCGGCCAACACTGTTCATTCAACCCTCATCCCTTCCATTTCCAACACATGGTCTCAACAATGATCCCCTCAATCAATAGCCAACTACACTCCCTTAGGAGAATCATACAGTTATGTATTTGATAAATTGATTACTGTAAACTCCATCCAACTTCCTCCCATACGACCCATGGACAACTCGCAAGCCAAGCCTATTTGGTATCAAAAATCCCACTATTGTAAATATCATTGATTCAAAGGTCACGACATTGAGAAATTTCATTCCTTCAAAGATCATGTCCAACAACTCGTAAATCAAGGGGATATCGAATTGATACCTCCACTGTGCAAACAAATCAACCACCAACAAATCAAGCCACACTCTTTACATCTCAAATGTTAAATGCTTATATGATTGGCACTGTCAGTCAAGATCTTATCTTATCACCAAATCCACATGTTCCCACAGTGGACATTATTCCCATCCCTTATGTGGAACTGTCACACCTACATCAACTTTTACTACTTGATCGAACCAACACCTCTTCTTATCCTTATCACATCCACGTCAAATTTAACTATACCATCCACTTCCGTTGCTTCAAACACACCCTAATCTACCACATTAGATTCATCCTTAGCACTTATTTCAGCCCCACTCATATCCACACATATCCCTACATCTCTCACACCTACCCCTTCACCCACATCTTCATCAAACACACCTATTACTACACCTACATCACTTATCTCCACAATCATCCCAAATAAACTCTTTTCTACTACATGCACCCTTACAACCCCACCTTCGACATCAACCCCTTTAGAAAACATATCATTTTTACCCCTCGAAACATTTATGAAACAACCGGTCCCATCTACTTCTATAAGCGAGAATACGCTTTGCATTTGTTACATTACCCATAAGGTTTACTCCATCGGTCATCACATCACTCACATCTCCACATATTCCAAATATTCCTACATCCCTTTCTATCCTAGCTAGCCCTATATCTTGAGGCTAGAATATGCCCATTAAATGTACAATAAATGATCTCATCTTACTCTCCTTTTGATTAAGTTTGACTGCATTTTGTAACTTTTGTTTGATCTGATATGAGTTAGGATGTAATTGTCCATCTTTTGTTGATTATGATTCTAACATTTAAAATCTCTATAATTCCTAACAAAGTGTTTTGGAAACTCATTTTTGTAATAAAGCAGGTTGCAATCAGGTGGAAGAATGATGTATGAAGTGGTCAACATGTTTTTGGAAGCATTGGAATCAATACAGACTTAGTTCTGGAACTGAAAGACTTAGTTCTAGAACTCCATTACATAGTCACAAGCTTTGTCACTTAGTTCCGGAACTTCGGACTTAGTTCGAACTCTAGTACTTAGTTCCAAAATTATCAAAATTAGTTTGGAACTCCTACAGATAGCTCGAAACTCTCTCGATTAAACCTGGAATGATTTCCTTTAGTTGGAACTCTTCTAGAGTTTCGGAACTGATAATAATCTATTCCAAATGGTTGGTGATTTTTCAAATCAATGATCCTATTAATCAGGAGAAGATTAGAAGACTTCAAATCTCCATACTTACAGATCCAAGATAATTATCACATAGTTGTATGTCCAGCCATGTTCTAATTCAACATCTATTAGGCACGATTTAATTCCATCGTATTAGTGGAACAATTACAACCATAAATGCACCCCTAGAAGAAGTATATATATACACTGTAGATAGGTTAGATATAGAGGAATATAGATATAGAACAGGAGATAGATATAGATTGATATACACAGATCAACACATTTTTGTAATGTAGAACATTTTATCAATAAAATAGCCATTTCTGTTTTGAGAGAAAATTAAGTTTTCAATCTTGTTTCAAGGTGGAGCAAGGGCCCACTCCTCCAAGAACAGGATCCTCGTTTTGTTGGTATTTATATTTTTAAAGCAAATAGTTTAGATATGTTAATTTTGTATCGCTTTCAATTCCTTAAGTTGAAATCATGTTGTAGACTTGTCCCTGCAGGTGTTCTAGATTAAGTTCTTATTTCTTTGTAATCATTTTCCAAGCATTCTCAATTGTGTGTTTATTTCTGTAATGTTTGTTTATTTCTAGCAATTCATTTTATGTAAAGTGTGTTTATTTCTAGCAATTCATGTAAAGTGTGTTTATTTCCAAGCAATTCATTTCTGTAAAGTGTGTTTACTTCCAACATGTTTTCATAGTTTGATTCCAATAAGGTTTTTAACCAAGAAGTCCTTAAGACATTGAAAAGATCCCCCAAAAAATACAAAATACCTATAATCAATTACTAGATCGCTAAGATTCCTCTTGTTGCATATAGCTTTAGACACACCTGGTTTGAATATGACATCAACAGAGAGTTGATTAAATGAAGGGAATAACGACACCCATCATTTTTGGCACCATTGTCCAGGGAACCACTAGTTAGAATTTTCTAATTAGGTGTCAACAAGAGCAACAATCATACATTTAGTAATTGAAGAAATCTTCCCTAAGCTATCACAAAATTTATGAGTAGACCAAGAGACTCCAAGGGTAGATTTCTCCCAAAAATATCTAAACAAGAATTAACATCATCCTCTAGTTTAAATAAGGAAGTTGATCAAGAATTGGAGGCACCATTATCCCCTATAAGACAAGAAGCAGAATTTCCACCTTTGGAATTCTTGGATCAATCACCAGAAGGGAGTGGAACTTTTAGGAGAAGGATTATTTCTCAAGATCCATTTAGGGTAAGTTTTGATTCTCAATTAAGTAGTCAACCTCCTACTCTTGATTTTTCACCTTCCCAAAGCAGATCACATACCACATTGATTGGGAGAAAAATTTAGAAAATACTTCAGAAATGGCACGAGAAGTTGAAAGGGAACCTGATAGGACCTTTACTTATCCAATTCAATTGGATGATGATGATACACCAATGAAAAATAATTTTACATTGATACCCACATTTTGGATGGAGCTATGAATTTATGTTTGATTTAGGACTATGTCGGACCTATGACTACAAAAGAAGATACTTAGAAACTCAAGTTGTTTCCATCCACTTTGAAGGAGGCAGACAATAAGATGGTTCATGGGATTAGCACAACTCTATTACCACTTGGAGCACAAATGGCCAATAACGCCTTCCTAGAAAAATATCAAGATTACCAAACAAGGAGAAATAGGAAAAAGATTTTTTCAAAATCAAAAGAGGAGGATGAGAATATAGAAGATTATTTGGGAAACCAACCTTGTGAGTAAAGGTGGATTTGTACTTGCAAGAAGAGGAGTAAAACCATTTTTCTTAAAGAAGATACCAAAATCAAATGAAACTTCTTAACTTGATAGGTAGGTGGAAACATTGATCAATTAAGGATGAATGAAATTAAAGACATTTGTAGAAGCTATTCCAGAACAAGGGGTGGACCAGGAAGGGAAAATCAGTGAAAAGTTTGAATCCAAGATATGAACAAACTAATGGATGAATTAGAAAACTTTAAAATACCAAAATTTTAGTTCAATTAACCTCACCACGATGGATAGAGAAGCTAAAGCTCAAATTCCACAAAACCATTAAACTATGTGTTAAGATGTAGGAAAAGCATACGATAAGGGAATGTCCTAAGGGGGATAAAACATAAGTATGTCTTATCGATACGAATCTCGGGAACCATGATATTCACACTTGTCCTCTTCCGAATAAGAAGAAGAATGAAAATGAATCTAAAGAATGGTAGATACCACACTTTTCCTCTTCTTCCATTCCTAAGATGCCTCACCTCAAACAAGCCAGAGAATTAGAGATTAAAACAGAAAAAGGGGAAAAGCCCCAGAATACAGCACATCATGATGAGGTCATCTCCACAACTCCATGATGATGCCTGGGCAACCAAACAGAGTACCACAAAGTACCAGGGGACAATCCGGGCCCCTCGCCAATTGTGAAACGCTAGAAACAAAAAGAACTAGGTCAATCTTGGTGATGTAAGGACATCAACAACCATGGACCTCAAAATAACCTCCACATTCTTGGATGAGCAACTAGACCTGGGAAACCACTAATTATGCTCAGAGGAAAACATATCCTAATCGGAATCAACAAGCCATGAAATGGGAGAATAAAACTTGACAAACGTAAAAAGAACCTTGAAAATGTAAATCTAAACGCAAATGCTAGACTCACTCCAAAGAGATAGAAAGGTCTTACACAACTCATGTTTAAGGAGAAGAAACAGAAAAATCAATGGGATCTAAAGAGCCCTTTTCAAGGATATCCTCAAGCTAGATCGGCGAAAATAGTTAACCCTTCCTATTAACATCACCAAGAAATGACTAAGAAACTGAAACCACCTCATTGTACTCCAAGAAAATGAAAAACTCCAGATTGTTTCGTCGAACAGCTCCATGGAATGCAAAGCCTTCGTGGCCTACTCAATCCAAAACCCTAGCACAACCTTCCTCTCCATCTCTCCCCTCCCTTCATAGATCTTTATTTTCCTTATCATTCCATGCAGACACTAATCACCAATGAAAAAAAATTCACTTACACATTTACCCACATTTAGAGGGATGTCATTTGAAGACCTTGACCAATTTATGTTTGAGTTTAAGGTACTATGTCAAACCTATGATTACAAAACAGATAATTAGAAACTCAAGTTGTTTCCATCCACTTTGAAGGATTCAACAATGAGGTGGTTCATGGGATTAGCATCCAACTCTATTACCACTTGGGCACAAATGGAAAATGTTGTCCTAGAAAAATATCAAGATTACTGTAGGGGTAGAAATAGGAAGGAAGAGTTTTTTCAAAATCAAGCAGGAGGAGGATGAGAATATAGAAGATTATTTGGACAGATTCCTCTTTGTGAGTAAAAGATGTGGATTTGTACTTCAAGAAGAGTTGAGTAAAACAATTTTTCTTAAAGGTTTGGAAGATGAATCTAGGGAATCTCTTAACTTGATAGGAGGTGGAAACATTGATCAATTAAGGATGAATGAAATTAAAGACATTTCTAGAAGCTATTTCATGTAACAAGGGGTGGACCTAGGAAGGGAAAATCGGTGAAAATTTTGAATCCTTAGATATGAACAAACTAATGGATGAATCAACCAAACTTTAAAACATACATTTTAGTTCAATTAATTCTCCACTATGGATGGATTACAAGTTAAAAAAATTTGCCAAACTGAACCATTAGCCATGTATTATCCTAGATGCGGGAAGAAGCATGCAATAAGGAATGTCCTTTGGATAAAATGGAAGTATGTCTTATTGTAGAATCTAAAGAACATGATATTCACTTGTTCTCTTCTTCCATTTCATAAAGAATCAACTCAACAAACCAACACATCAAAATTAAATTTAATTTTGTCCAAAGACAACCTACAAGGAGAATTTTCATGCCAAGATCATCTCCTAACCCTTGGATGATGTCATGGGCTACTCAAATAGTACCACAAAGTTGGGGACAACCACCTTGGGCCCCTCACCAACTTGGAATCCCTAGGATTGGGCAGGTCAATCTTGGTATGCTCAAGGACATCAACAACCATGGACCAGTCAAAATAACCAATATTCTTGGTCACAACCTAGATGGGGCCCTAGTAATTATGCTCAAGGGAAAACATATCCTAATCAGAATCAACAAGCCATAATGGGCACCCCAACACAAAATTCACTAAGTTGAAAATGTAGTCCAAATGCAAATGCCAACACAACCAGTAGCAAACCCAAGAAACAAACAAACAACTCTTGTCTACGGAACAAAACCAGAAAAATCAGTTGATCTAAATGCCATGGATTGTAAGGATATTCAAACTAGATTTGGAAAAATAGTTAGCAGTCCACCTGTTATCATCACTAAAATGACAAGAAGATTGTTGAAACCCCCTACACTTATGGATGTTTAAGAAAGATGAAAAAGAAAGAGATAAGGAACTAGAAAGAAACTCTACTGAAACTCCATTTCTAGAGAGATTTAAAGAAGCTATAGAAATCAAGGAATCTGAATTGGTGCAGGAACTAAGGAGATTGAATATTGAAATACCATTGCTTACAAGCTATTAAGGACATTCCAGAATTGAACAAATTAATCAAAATGTTATGTTTGAAAAGGCCTAGAAGAAAGAAGTAGTACCCCAGGACTATTAAGGTAGATGGGAAACTTGTTGATTTATTAGCAGGAAAGCTCCTACTTCCCAAATATGGAGATCCTGGAAGCCTTGTTATTTCTATCTCTATAGGGAATAAAGATATACATAACATTTTGGTTGATTTGGGAGCAACTATAAATGTAATGACAAGTGGACACTCTGAAAACATTTCCATTAATAGGTATACAACCTACTAACACCATATTGCAGATGGAAGATCAGTCTATAGCAAAACCAAAAGGAGTTATTGAAGATGTGGCGGTTATGGTGGAGTCATGGGAATATCTAGTTGACTTCCTTATATTGCAGCCAAAAGGTAAAACATTTGGTTATCCCATTATTTTGGGCAGACCATGGTTAGCTACAGTTGTTGCCTTAATTGATTACGAGGTTAGGTGATATGACTATTTCAAATGGTAAGAATTCTAAGAAAATTTCATTATATCCCTCTGCATGACCTTTTAGTGATAATCAAGAGCAATTATGGGTTGATAATCCTGATATTAATGAGAAAAATTTGTCTTCGTTGGCCATGATCACATTGTAGGATCACGTACGAGAGATAGAAGATATGATTAACCCACCATTGAATGTACACCAATTGTCCTTGGAGTAGTTGGGAATAGTTTCGAAACCTATGAAATTAGTTTGGAACCATCTTAGTTCGAACCATCACAGTTAGTTAGGAACCATCACAGTTAGTTCTGGAACCATCACAATTAGTTCCGGAACCACACCAACAACAATTCCCTACAAATGAAGATAATTTCACTCTGGAGGAATGAGATTTCTCTTGGGGAGAGGAAGAATTTGTAGCTTCAACTTCACATATATCAAGAGATGATGAAGAATTTCTGAAAAAAAAGCAATGAGTGATGAAGAGTTCGACCTACAACAAGATAAGTATCATAATTCTTCTTATTGTCCTTTGTCCAACATTTTGTCTCAAGGAACTTTTGGAGATGTTGCTACATATCATATGTTGTTGCCACATGCATGTCCACTAAATACTTTAATGGAACCCTTTCAACAAATCAGTTCATCATACACTGGAACCAAACATGTTGAGATTCAACTGGGTAAAATTTTGAATATTAATAGTTGGTTGAAGAACGATGAAGAAGCTAAACTATTTGATGTTCGAAAAATCATACTAAAGCTTTTTCTTGGGATTACAAAGATATGAAAGGAATCCACCCAAGTATCTACACTCATCACATCTATATTGAAAACATTAAACTAGTTAGGCAACCTCAGAGAAGGATTAATCCAGCCTTAAGGGATATAGTCAAACAAGAAATTGAAAAACTATTACAAGTAGGTTTTATCTACCCTATCTTAGATAGCAGTGGGTGTCTCCTCTTGTAATTGTCCCTAAAAAGAATGGAAAATGGAGAATTTTTGTTGACTATAGGGAACTGAACAAATCCACACTGAGAGATTATTTTCCCTTACCATTCATAGATCAAGTCTTAGACAACCTTTCAGGTAAACAATACTTTTCCTTCTTGGATGGCTTTAGTGGATACAATCAAATCAGAGTTGTTACTGAGGATCAGGATAAAACTACATTTACATGTCCATGGGGTACCTTTTCCTATAGGGTATTACCATTTGGATTATGCAATGCTCCAACAACCTTCAAAGAGTTGTATTAGCAATTTTTGCAGACCTAACAAATGACTATGTAGAGGTATATATGGATGACTTTCTGTGCATGGAGATACATTTGATGATGCCTTGAAAAATTTGGATGAGTATTGACAAGATGTGAGCAACACCACTTGTCTCTTAGCCATGAAAAATGTTTGATGATGGTTGATGAAGGGATTGTATTAGGACACCATATTTCAAAAAGAGGAATTCAGGTTGATCAAAACAAAATCAAAATTATTTCAGACTTACCTATTCCTCAAACCCCCACTGATATCAAGTCATTTTTAGGACATGTTGGGTACTATAGATGCTTTATCAAGGATTTTAGTAAAATTTTGCCCCCATGTTTAATTTTCTTACCAAGGACTGTGAATTTCTTTGGGATGAAAAGTGTCAACATGCTTTTGAAGAAATTAAAGAGAAATTAATAATTGCCCCAATATTGAGAGGACCTAATTGGGAGAAACCTTTTCATATCCAAACAAATGCCTCAAATAATTCCATTGGTGCTAGTTTTGGGACAGAAAGATGAAGAAGGGAAAATGTATGCTATCTATTACCTTAGCAAAAATCTTACTCCCACTGAAATAAATTACACCACCACTGAAAAAGAATTTCTTGTTGTGATCTATGCAATTAATAAGTTTAGACATTACATTATAGGGTACAAAATATTTGTACATATAGATCACTCAGCAATTAAATATTTAATGAACAAACCAAGTGGTTGGAGGTAGAATAATTAGATGGTTATTGCTTTTACAAGAATTTGATATTACCATTAGGACAATCCAAGTAAATCTAATGTGGTAGCTGATTATTTTCAAGACTAACCACTACTGGGGAATGAGTTATGGATCAATGACAACTTTCCAAATGAACAATTGTTTGTTATTTCAGTTGATACACCATGGTTTGCTGATATGGAAAATTATCTTGCAACAGGAAGTTTCCTTTCTTTCACTAAGAAACAAATAAATAAGTTAATCAAAACTAGTGCACAATTCAAATGGTTAAATGGAATGCTATTTAAATGTGGTCCTAATTTGGTTTTACAGGTGTGTAAGAGAAGATGAAATATTTGACATCCTCCGGGCATGTCATGATGAACCAAGTGGATGACACTATTTAGTGAAAAGAACAACTCACAAGATACTGGCATGGTTATTATTATGCCATCTCTATAACAAAGATGTGAAGAAATATATTAGGTGGTGTGATCCTTATCAAAGGATGGGACAACCAACCTTTACCAATGAAATTCCTTGTAACCTCAAGTAGTGATTGAACCATTTGAGAGATGGGGGTTGGATTTTGTTGGTCCCTTTATTCCTTCTTCACAAGGGAAGGAACATATTCTTGTGTGTACTGATTATGTGACAAAGTGGGTAGAAGAAGAAGGATGACCCTTTAACAAATGCCACGACTTTTAAAGAACTAAATTGTTGAGAAAACATGGGAAAATTATGGTAAATTTTGGAGCACCAAAAGGAGCATATTTAATTAGCCTACAAAATTTATGTTTCCAATATGATCCATCCTTCATAATGTATTTAAGATCAAGATGTTCATTAATTTTGGTGGTTAGGTTGTTTTCTATAATTTTTCCTTACCGTAGATGTTATATTTAATTTTGGTGGTTAGGGTTGTTTTCTATAATTTTTCCTTAGAGAGATGTAATATCCCATCACCCATAATCCATCAAATAACAATTTAAGTTCCACGTGTACAAGATTTAGAAAACATCCTTCCATCAAAACCATAATCATAAGAAGAAAGATTGGTGTAAAGATATGCCCTACTGAAGATTTTAAGGCTTACATACAACTTGGAAAACTACAACAATTTGACACTTTTCACCCATCGAAATGAGTTAATTTATCAAAAAATCCTCCATTCCTCGCCACATATGAGATATGGCAACTAAATAATATCCGCGGCACAATAAAATCACATATTACCCATGATGCAACTCAAAAGGAGAGAATTCCTTCAAGGTCTTACATGGTGATATCCCGCGTTGATGATGGAACATGAGGATTAGAATGGAGATGCAATAGAGATAATCCAAGAACATTTTGACCGAATGCAAATGGCATGATATGTTAGGAAATTATATTGTTAGTGCTCCATTAGTAAATAATAATTATGTGAAGTAATTATTATATTGTAAGTATGTGTTAGTAAAATTGTTATTAGTTGTTATATAAAACAACAATAACAATTATATTTGGTTAGTGTGTTAGAAACAACTCACGTAAGTTAGTGAGTTGTTATAGCTACTTCCTATTATTTAGGAAGTATATTTCCTATATATTTGTATGTTCCCAAATAGAGAAATATAGAGAAGGAATTACAGTTTGTGTGTTTATTCATGTGTGTATCTACACCTTCGCAAAATCTTTCATTTGGTTTCAAAGCAAGATGAGAGTTAGGAGGCCTTGTGAGTTATGATCAAAATGGAAGATCATATTCTATCCTATGAATCCTTTTTTCTCCTTATTTTGAGAAAAGTGTGTTGGAACTGTGTGTAAATAGAATTTGGGCACAGGAAATAATGAATAAGTTAGCTTAAGCAGGGCTCATTTTGGATAACAAAGGTAGTTGATTTCTTTATCAAGACTAATCCAAGAGGTGATTAATATGATCTTTAGTGCATCAATCTGATTATGATATGCCATGGTTTTCCACATAGAAAATTATCATACAATAAGGAGGTTTTGCATTTGATATCCTGATATCATATTTGTTATGTCAAACTTGTTCTAAGCAAATGGTTAATCAAAACCATTGCATAATTCAAATGGTTAAATGGAATGCTATTTTGTTCATATTTGCCATGAAATGTCCTAAGAAATATGAAATCTTTGATATTGAGCATGTCTTCCTGAAGCATCTGGAGAAATCTTATTTTTGAAATTAACAGCTCATAAGATATGTTTTAAATCCGTCACCATTCATAGACCAGATGAAGTGATATATCATCCAATGATACTAATTAAGGATGGGATAGCCAAGTTCATTTAATCAAATATTTGACCAATCTTCCGACCTAGTATTTTGATAGAAATCATCCATAAGATGACAACTTTGTGCCTTTAATGGCCTCATTCACTTAGTTGGAAGTTGTCGATATGCATGATTTGATTCTCAAAGACTTTTCAAATGCATTAAGTGGGAGAATCAACTGTGACATGTTAAAGATCTCTCGGTGATACTGTTGTCAAACATTTTCTTTGAAGAAATGGAAAAATCTCGACACTTTTCTTGCCATACATGGTCAGATAGCATCGGTATTCCATTTTTGATTTCATATTGATAGTAGTCTTTGAATTTGATTGTTCGTTTAATGTGTTGTGGTCGGTTTAGATTTAAAGTTTCTATATGTTTGAGATCCTATTAGATTTTCATATTTAGTTTCCTAAGTCAAACATAATCAATTACGTATCAAGTTAGACATTAGGAATTGGGTATTAATGTTATTTAAAAATAATAAACATGTCAATTATTTTTAAATTAACTAATGAATCTTTAACCTTTTAACAATTTGATCAACTATAATATGTTTTCACCATATATTGTATAGAAAATTTTTAGTGTGCCATGTGCTTATAGTCCATTAAAATTCATAATTTAAGAGTAAACTACTTATATTATAATTGGAATACGCTATGATTTAATAATAAACAAAATTTGTAGTAAACAATTCCCAAGTGTCACAAGTCATTAAACTAAATAATTCAAATTCAAAAATGTTGTCCTCTCAAATTCAAGTGGGCTAAGTCAAAAATTGAGTCATTAGTCTTTGTCAAAATATGAGTCAAAGTGTCAAATAATATATGTGTCATTTTGTTATCGTCATTTAGGTGATTATTAGGAAAATTGTCAAAAAAAAAAACTCTTACAAACACATTATTTTCTCTGGAATTCAATGGAGGCATGTTATTAAGTCTCATTGTCACATTTGGATGAGTTAGTCCATTTAGAGGAGGAGGAATCGGACATAAGGTCATTCAACATAACCTCTCATCGACCGCAACAATGTTCTCTGTGATCTATCAAGACTTTCACATGGATGACATGTGTGTGTGTGCAATTTGATTTAAGTGCTTCCATCAATGTGGTACAAACATGAAGACAACTTCAACAATATTAGATCTTGAGGGGGAACACGATCAATGTTCATTTCTTTTATACAAGACTAGATTTTTAGATCTATAATACAAGATCTCACCAAATTGGATCTAGTAGAATTTCTATGTTATTCCATACTATGGTGAGATGTGCCATTAGGGTTGAGAATACTATATGGCATATCATGATGTGGTTGTGAGGTAAACCACTTGAAAACCTTCATTTGTGGTTTGTGGTAAACCCAAAGCAAAACCACCATTCTTGGTTGTTGGTAATCCATTCATGCAAAACCATCACTTTGTGGTTTGTGGTAAACCAATCTAGGAAAACCACCATTCTCCTTTCTTAATGGTCAACCATTTCAAAACCATCTATCGAGGTTATGTGATCATAGTGAAAGTCACTTAGCCATCATGACATCCAATAAATAAATGCAAGTTTTCCTAATGTTCGCACTAAGGGGGAATTAGGAAACTTTCTTACCATTGTTAGTGCTCCATTAGTAAATAAAGAATTACATGGGTAATTATTATATTGTAAGTATGTGTTAGTAAAGCTTATTAGTTGTTGTTATAAAACAACTAAAAATTATATTTGGTTAGTGTGTTACCAAACTTGACTCAGTTAAGTTAGTGAGTTGTTATAATACTGTAAAACATTATTTGAAGTATATTCATCTCCACAATAAAGGTGGGTATTGAGTGGATGCACCGAAGGAGATAATATCAATGAGTTGGATGAATTGAGGATGGAATTATAGTTTGTGGAGATAATCCTATGTGTAAGGACTTTGCTAATCATGATACACATATCAAGAAAAGGCAATTCAAAGTAGGGAGACTAGGCATTGCTGTTTGATTCTAAGTACCAAAATTCAAAGGCAAATTGAGAACCAGATGGTTGGGACCCTATTAGATTGAGAAAATATTTGACAATGGTTCTATTCAGTTACTTCCATTGATGGCAATAGAAGAACACTTTTGGTCAATGGTCATAGGCTAAAGCTTTATAGGAAGCCTCCTACTAAGGATGAATTCTTGAGGCAGATTGAAGAAGAATAAAGAATTTGATCATATGGAAGAACCCAGTTCTTCCAAAATGATCAAATAATCAGATGGATAGATCCATAATAAAGGGAAGAGAATGAAAACTAGTAAATGGCATTCTCTTCCCAAAAAAAAAAAGAAAAAAATAAAAATAAAAAAAAAACAAGGGAAGAGAGTGAAAACCAAGTAAATGGCGTTCTCTTCCCCAAAAAATTTCTCTCAAAGATCAATTGAAAACCAACAATGGCGGTTGATCTTCTCAAATAAATGGCTAATTCAAAATTAAAAAATTCTTTGGAATTCTAGTTATTTTTCTAACCGTTTTCCTTTTGTTTCACTTTTTAGGAATGATGAGTCATCATGATGGAGGGATTACATCATCAAGGATGGTAATTATGTATCTTTAACTTATTAAAGGTTAGATTAAAAGTTTGCATGTGTGATTAGATTTGATTTAAAAGTTGATATGATGAGTCATCTATTGTACATCATGATTAAAAGTGAGTAATCATGAGAAAGATATTAATGGAATAAATTGGCATAGTTATAATGAGTTATCATTAGTGTGGAATCAACAAAGTGAAAACTAGTTGCAGAGAAACTTCAAGGAAGAAGTAGTGAATTAGGTTTGCATTCCGTAGCTACAACATAAGTTTGCAGCTAAGTACAATAGTTCCGTAGCTAAATTAAATCGACCAGATAAGCTAAGCAAAGGGTTCTTCAGCCAACCCACACAAGATTAAAGGAGAATGAATTTGAATCACCTCTATATCATGGGGATTAAAAAGAAGTCAGAACTAGAGGATGATACCTAGCTCATTGTAGATGAAGAAGTGGCAGCTATCTTTAATAGGTAGGATGGATGGAATTTCGAGAAAGTTCCCCAAGTATAATGATGAATTGGTAAGAGATAATTCATTATAAATTTAGAGAAATCCAGGACAAAGGTTAGAAAAGTTTTTCATTCCTTTTTCTATGAATACAATAAGTAATATATCTGGAGTGCCAATTGTGCATGTCCCAAACCCTGTCAGAGGGACATTAAAAGACCTGGTTGAAACCCTACTAAAAAGGGGAAGCTGAACCCCAATATATTTACAACACGAAGAAAATCATAAAAGGGGTCAGAAGGGCCAGCTTTCCCAAACCCTTTGACAGAGTGGCATTTTGGATAGTCAAGTATTTAACCTATGATGGTCAATTTGGGTTGGTAGGAAGAGAAGTTTTGAAGATCCTCATATACCTTAGATATGGAGCTACAAAACTAGAATATATAGTAAACCTTCCAGGGTTTCTTTTTGAATCCATCCATACAATGGCCCAGAGGTATTCCTGGGGTGTGGGAACAATCAGACATCATGGGTTAGTGCATTTAGTGTGCCAGCACCATTTTCTTTTAAAGAAAAATGGAGAGGAAATGTGGGAGAAATTTCTTAGCAAGTTTAAGCAGAACCCTAGATATTCTCAAGAGAGTAATAAAACTCCTTCTACGATCCTACAATTAATTTGGAAATTGATGCCACCGAGAGGAAAAGAAAGAACTAGGTGGAGAGGAAATACCAAAAAGAAGAAGATCTGGAAGAAGGACTAAAACTAGAACCTACTATGCCTTCTGAAGAAATTCCTTCCTCTGCAGTAGCTACAGGAGAGCTAATATCTATCTCTGATAGTGACAGTTCACCGAGGCAAGAGCAAGAGGTGAAAATTAGAAGAAGCTCTAGGAGGAGACCCATTTCTGTACATTTTGAGGCTCCTCAAAGAAGGAAAATTCATAAAAGGTCTAGAGAAATTTTGGAGGAGATGGAAGATCAAGAAGGGATGGAAAAGGAAGTTGCTGATATTTTGGGCAAGCATGGCCATGACTCCTCTTGGACCAAGCCAAAAGATAGAAAAATAAGATGAGAGATTTGAAGAACAAGTTTTCAAGAGATGGGTGAATCAACAACATCATCACATGAAGAAGAAGAGTTGGCATCTTGGAGACAAAAGGAAATCCTTTGGTAGAAGAAGAATGCTCAACTCCCTAAGAAATTTAGAGAAAGAAGAAAAACAATAGGTTAAACAGGCTCTGTTTTTGTCCAGAGAAGAACTCATTATTAGAGAAAAGGATGAGGAGTTGAATTTTCTCAAACTTAAATTGGAACAGAGAGAAATGGTTATTGGGAATTAACAACTCAGCTCACTGACAAGACTGAGGAATTGACAAGAGTTAAACAATAGATAATGGAGAAAGAGGAAGAATGTCAAAATTCTAGAAAACAAACTTGTTTCAATCAACAGTCTCTGCACAAACTGAATTAACTTATTGGCCACTTAGATAGCTATGGGATGATACTTGCAGAGAACTCAGTGAAGCCAAGACATCCAATGAGGACTTGAAAAGCAAGATAGAAGAAGAGAAGAAAGCAAGAAAAGAATGGGAAGAAAAGTTTTACAAAGAAGAAAATGACAAATTTAAATATCTTGTGAAAATACAAATGGTTTGCATGATGAGTGAGAAATTGCTTGCATGCAGGAGACCTTCTCCTGCATATAGTGTGTTTTTGGAGGAACAATTCATTCGCTAGTAGTTGTCAAGGATAGCATGTGGCCTTCCACATGAAATAAAAGATGAAGTTGATTTCATAGTAGCCTATTCCTTAGCCAATGCAGAGAAAAATCTTCTCTGTGAATTCTATCTCTGTAATTTCATGTTGGAAAAGAACTCAAGTTTTATGATCAATTTGTATGTAGGGGAGAGCCAGCTTAATGCATTTGTTTCTATTCTTCAAAATCAGATTACATGGAAGGAGAGGGAGTTAGAGCATCTGTTAAAGGCTAGTTCATCTGGTCTTTGTATGAGGATTCATTATGGTAAACCATCCACCTTTGCTACACATTTCAGATCCCATGCATTTGATAAAAGGTTCAAGGAACCTTATCTTGCCAATTTGCAGAGAAGTATTAATGCCTTCACCTCTTATGAAGAGGAAAATTTTGAAGATATTTATGAGGCATGTTTGAAAATATGGGAATTTCTCATGGTGGCATTGAGAAGAAGGGAAGTAATATCTCCCACAAACTTAATCTGGAGTTTGCATAGAGCAAAAGCCTTATGTACGCTAATTCCTCAGATCAATGAAAAGCACAGAGGCATATGGATGGGAATGAGAACAAGACCTCCACTCCTTCTCACCCCCATGTCACCATGGCAAAACAGAGAACCACAAGATCCCACTGAATTTGAGGCATGGCTAGAGGAAAGTAGAAATAGGATCGGGTATAGTACATCTGAATTAAAGCATTGGGATATTTAGTACTAGCCATTTGACCTAAGAAATCAAATGGAATGTAGAATATATAACCCCAAATTTGAAGAGTAAAGTTTGTAAAGGGACTTACAAACAAGTAAGTATGGGGGAATGATGAGGCCAAAATATGCCCGTTAAATGTACAATAAATGATCTCATCTTACTCTCCTTTTATTAAGTTTGACTACATTTTGTGACTTTTGTTTGATCTGATATGAGTTAGGATGTAATTGTCCATCTTTTGTTGATTATGATTCTAACATTTAAAATCTCTATAATTCCTAACAAAGTGTTTTGGAAACTCAATTTTGTAATAAAACAAGTCACAATCAGGTGGAAGAACAAATATGAAGTGGATTACATGTTTTTGGAAGCATTGGAATCAATATGGTTTAGTTCCGGAACTAACATACTTAGTTCGGAACTCCATTACATAGTCACAAGCTTTGTCACTTAGTTCTATAACTTCGACTTAGTTCATAACTCTAGTACTTAGTTCTAAAATTATGAAATTAGTTCTAGAACTCTTGCAGATAGCTCGAACTCTCTTGGTTAGACCTGGAATGATTTCCTTTAGTTCGAACTCTTCTAAAGTTTTGGAACTGATAAGAATCTATTCCAAATGGTTGGTGATTTGTCAAATCAATGATCCTATCAATCAAGAGCAGATTAGAAGACTTCCGACTCTCCATACTTGCAGATCCAGGATAATTATCACACAACTGTACGTCCAACCATGTTCCAATTCAACATCTATTCTGGGCATGATTTAGTTCCATCATATCAGTGGAATAGTTACGGCCATAAATGCACCCTGGAAGAAGTATATATATACAAAGATCTGATATATATATATAGAGGAATATAGATATAGAACATGAGATAGATATAGATTGATATACATAGATCCAACATGTTTTTGTAATGCAGAATGTTTTATCAATAAAATAGCCATTTCTGTTTTGAGAGAAAATTAAGTTGTTCAATCCTGTTTCAAGGCAGAGCAAGGGCCCACTCCTCCAAGAACCAGGATCCTCATTTTTGTTGGTATTTATATTTTTAAAGCAAATAGTTTAGATTTGTTAAATTTGTAAATGCTTTCAATTCTTTAAGTTGAAATCATTGTAGACTTGTCCCTGCAGGTGTTCTAGATTAAGTTCTTATTTCTTTGCAATCATTTTCCAAGCATTCTCAATTGTGTGTTTATTTCTGTAATGTGTGTTTATTTTTAGCAATCTATTTCATTCCATAAATGTGTGTTTATTTCCAGCAATTCATTTCTGCAAAGTGTGTTTACTTCCAAGGAAAAGTGTGTTTATTTCAACAATTCATTTTTGTAAAGTGTGTTTACTTCCATCAGTTTTCATAGTTTGATTCCAATAAGGTTTTTAACCAAGAAGTCCTTAAGACATTGAAAATATCCCTAGAAAATACAAAATACCTACAATTAATTACTAGATCGCTAAGATTCTTCTTGTTGCATATAGCTTTAGACACACCCCTGGTTTGAATATGACATCAATAGAGAGTTGATTAAATGAAGGGAATAATGACACCCATCAAATCAAATAAATATGATTTACCTTCTCCCTCTACAAAATCAACTCTTCCCATGCCAAAACCAAAACAATCCACATCTCACATAGATATCATTAATCACATCATACAAACACCTATCTCTCCATTAACATCCTCATCTTGTTTTAGGACATTTTCTCCATTAATAACCACACCACCACTATTAGATCCTCCGGTTGAAATTATTATCATCCCTGCTAGAGGTAAATCTTCTCATTGAAGTCTAAGGCTTGGGAAAACATCCTCGACAATCCCCTATGCAACGTCGGAAACATTCAGGTTTTCCCTTTCTTAACAATCCAATGCCACAACATCTATGTTAGGATCAGTCTCTCCATCTACGACATCTTGCAACAATCAATCCACATTCAAACAATACAATCCTTCAAACAAATTTGATTTTTCCTCCAAAACACGAAATGCACCTATCCAATCTACATCCACTTTTGCTCCTAACTCCAAGCTGAGATATCCTATCAAAACCCACAAGAGTTACCTTCCCCATGATACTTCAATGGGGTCTTACGCAAATATCCTTCAACATTTAACTTGAATATCTTCCATCACGATTCCTCCCATTAAAGCCTTTAATCCCTATGGTCCCAAGCCATCATGGTTCAATCCTAATTGCAGTTGTACTTATCATCATACCCCGGGCCATGACATCGAACATTGTAAGGAATTTCGGACAATCATCCACAATCTTATTGAGAAAGATGATTTCCTCATTCAAGGAAAGTTCCTTCTCCATCTACATTGAATCCAATTCATATCCCATTTGTCGGGTCTCCCACAATCTCTCCATCCATATCATCCCTTAATATCCCTCCAGCCCATGTCATTCCTCCTAAGGAATGCCCTCTATTGTTCATCAATACCACTTATCTTACTAAGCACACTTGTGGTCTCCGATCGTTTACCCATCCAAATCTAAAACAATCTCATCTAAACTCTTTCAACATCCTTTAACTCCTTCACATTTAACTTATTGGGGGAACAAATTTCCCTCGCCCTTGAGCACATCATCCGTACAACTCCCTTGTTACTAGGGGACTTCACTCTTTGACATTGTTTTGTCTACCTCCTTCATATTCATCCAATCTAAACTATTTCTGCCCAAATCCTCACTCATTTTAAGTCCACCATTGTTGCCATATTTATGCCTCTTTTGGGGCATCATATTTTTCATTGAAGTCCTCTTTTGAGGCCATGTTTGTCTCTCCATTGAGGGACCCCTTTTTCTCAAAGTCCACCATTGTGGCTATATTTGTGTCTCTTTTGGGGCACCATCTATTTTGAAGTCCACTATTGTGGCTATATTTGTGTCTCTTTTGGGACACTATTTATTTCATCAAGTCCTCCTTTGAGGTCATGATTGTCCTTCTATGTTTATGTCTCTCTTGGGGCATCATTTATTTTCATCAAAATCCACCATTGTGGTCATATGTTTGTTTCCTTAGGACATAGTTTTATTTCCTGCTTGTCTATCATCTCATCCTATTGCAACTTAATGTCTTCCTTCTCGTGGTGGTAAACCAAAGACGTAACCTCTTAATGCATTACACTTGCGACCAGTCTACTGTTAGCATATCTACCAATGAGCACTTAGTTACATCCTTAGATTATTCTCGCCATCATTAGCCCCTTTCATTTATCATTATAATGATCTGAATTATGTGGTCCGCCTTCACTACTTTGATGTGACCCCATAACCATTACATCCGTCACCTTCTCATTCTCCTATTGCAGCCATGCAAAGGGTCTAGGTGTCTCTTGTACATTCCTTATCCCCTCTTAAGTGGTTTACTTAGCTATTCCCAGATCTCCCCATGTGAAGCTCAAATTCATGTATGTAAAGGAAAAATCAAAGTCATCAAAAACAGATTGATCCCTCGAAGGACAATTGTTCATGGAAAAAAAAATATAGACAGAAAAGTCTACAAATCAAAATCAAAAGAAATAGACCGATCCCTTGAAGGACGGCTATCATATTATTCTTGCCATCCATATTATGTATAAAGTAGACCATACCCTCAAAGGATGGCTACTCTATTATTATGACATCTGGAAGGTTTTCCACATTGATCAACCTTCCTTTATCAACATTTTTAGAAAGCTTTCTGCTATTGTTCTTTCCCTTTCCTAGAGCTGGGGCATAGACTTGAGGAACACCACCTTTGGAGACCCCCATTCCCGTGTACAAGTTACATCTCAATCCCTTTGTCATGTCAACATTAGGATTACGAGCATCTTTCATCCATATTTCCCTCATGATCTTTTGGTATAACTATCATTGGTTATGTATTAACACCGCATGCCCGCAGCAAGTGCAATGCCTTGAGTGGTAACCTTTCTTATTTATCTCTAATCTAGTTCGAAAAATAGTTTCCTTGTATGCCCTTGCTACTACTATGTTCCTTTCATCTCATCTAGGTAATGTTTTTTTATCAAAATCACATCAAATTTCATATTATCGATCCATAATATCCATGAATGTGTTTGCTAATATAATTTTCGGTTCGTGAATTCTACTTGATCATCTTTGCAGTTTGTGAATCCTACTTGAGGATCCTTCTCAAGGTAAGTTCGTTATCTTGCAGCTCCTTATCTCTCAACATTTTCAACAACGTATTTGATCCATTGCTATTCACTCCCCATTTCCACTCATCACCATTTGTCTCCACATCATCCTTCTCACATTCCTGTCCCCTTTCACCACATCAGAAATCTTACTTGTCTTTCCTCTTGAGTTTACTTTTTACTCTTCTACTTTCAGTTTGACAATCTTACTTAACCATCCATATAGCCAGAGAATCTTAGTTAAGGTATATCTTCTTCCTTGGATCCTCCTACTGTAAAAGCTTCTCCACCATTTCCTCTTTTTGATAGATGACAATCACCACCACAAACGCTTCTTTGCACTCCTCCTTTTCCATTTGACACTCTTGCACCATCACTCCCACCACGTGGGCATCCCAATTAAGGATTGCCCTTACACTCTTCATCTACATTGCATATGTTCCTCCATCCACTCATGTCACACTCCTTTGCTTCCTTGTTATCACTTTGATATTGTATCCTTTCATCTCTTATTCCATTTTGATATACGTTGCTCAATCTTTTCATCATTCTTATTCTTCTTCGGTTTGGCGATCCTACTTAACCATCCCCATCACAGGGCAATCTTACTTAAGAGTTCCTCTTAAGAATGGTTTGTCATCTGAACCTTCCACCTCCCATCATATCTTCCTCATCTTTTTCTCCCACCTCTCATCATACTCATCCACTCCAACCAACCCTTCCACACCTGTATCCAATACAATGTTGTCTTTCTCCTTCCATATCGTCACTACCGGTTTGGTGATCTTACTTAAATCCTCCCGCAAAGATGGCAATCTTACTTAAGAGTCCCTCTTAAGCATGATCAGTCATCCCGCACTCACCACTACCCCACCTTCTCTCCATCTACATTTTCTTATCATTCCCCATCCTCTCACTCTACTCTCTTTCCATTCACACAAACACCACTTCCTCCTTACCCCATTTTCATCTCCATCATCCGTCGCTAGGTAATCTTACTTAACCGTTGCTTCTCCATTCATTTTGTGTCTTGTTTCTTTATTTTTCTCCATTCATTCTCATCCACTACATCCTCTCCTCACGTTCATCTTCCTTCACATCGTTATCCCTCCTTTCTTTAATCTTTCCACTCCATCTTCTAGAGTTCTCCCACATATCTACCCCCATACTTACCCATCATTGTCATTGATATTCCCCTAACATTCTTTCATCATCATCATCTGTTTCCGCACTAGTAATTATTGGTGGACTTCTCCTAAAAATCACTCATCCCCATTGCATGTGCCTGAATCCTTTTCTTTGACCTCCTCCATTCTATCTTCATTCCTTCCTTCCTCTGTGCCCTCTGATCATTATTAGGGGACTTCTCCTAATGTCCCTTCATTGGCGTTCCCCCTCCCATTCTTCATTTACTTTCTACCTCGTCTCATCTTTTGTCCCATATTTTCCTACTGATCATTATCGGTGGATTTCTCCTAACATCCATTCACTGACATTGCCTCTCCTATCCCATCCTTTCTTTTTCCTCGCCACTTCTCCATCTTCCATTCTTCCTTGCCAATTTCTTCATTGTCTTCATCATGCACCCTCTCTCTATTTTCTTGTCATCAACTTATCCTCATCTCATGCATCTCCGCATCTTTTCCAATCGATGTCATTCCTCCCCTCAAGCTTCTCTTTACGTTCCTTGTGTTTCTCACTCTTTATCAAATATCTTCATTCTTGGTTCCCTTCCTTCTGCATAATTTTCTTCATTGTCTTCTCCTCCTTTCTGATCTTCATCTTATTTCACTTCCTCTACATCGTCCTTCTCCCCATTTTACCTCACACTTCCTCCTTACTTCCCCATCGATAACTTGACTCTTCAGCGTTATCCCATCTCCTTTATCATCTCATCATCCACATGCATTTCCATGCGGTCAGTTCCATATTCTTTGCCTTGGATTTCCTCACTATGATCTGTTTCCTTCAATTTTCTTTGCTCTATCATCTCTTTTGTTTTCCATTACCTCTCTGCTTTCCTCTACTTCATCCTCCTTCACACCTTTCATTTTAAATAACTCTTTTTTCATAATTTCACCCTCTGCTCTGTCCTTTTCTTGTCTCCTCTTTACTTGTCCTTCTTCATTTCCCCCTTTCTCTATAATCCTTCTTTGTTATCTTCTTCCTCCCCTTTCATTCCTTCTTTTCTCCTCCTCCATCTCCATCCCTCTATTCCATATCCATGTTGCCTTCACATTCGGTCTTTATTACTCTTCTCATAATTAACCAATCCTCTTGTCTATTCCCTTTTCTCTTTCTCAACATCTCTCACACTTGACATTCTGATCAATGCCAATGTTTCTCTGCATTTATGTACCACCAATATTTTCATTACCATTCTTGTTCTTCTCTCTGCAACATTGACCTCTTCTCTTTTTGAGAACCCTGTCACATATTTTATCTTCATCAGTCCTCTCGCAGGGACATCATCATATCCATTTCTAAGAATCTCTTCCCATCTTCCTTTGAAATTTTTGTCTTGGAAGATACCATAACGGCCATCACCTATCTGATCTTGTTCTCTTCCATGAATATTTTCTCTGCTTTTGTTTTGTCGCAAAAGTATCTTGACTTCTTATCCTACTTATCGAAGAAATGAGACTTCTTTGTCTTCTTCACCTTCTAATTTGCTAACACTTATGCATATTTCCTATGAAACATGATTGCCATCATATTTATCACCCTTTTAGGAAATTTTATCTCACCTTTCTATCCTATCTGCTCATCATGTCCACATTTATGATTATTCCCCCGAGATATCTTATTTCAACATCCATCTATGTCTTATGTTGGGGCACCTTTTCATCCTTGTACATGTCGACGCATATAACTCAATTCTTGTGCTTCTCGGCCCTGTCTTTGAGGGCATCATTATCTTCATCCTCATCCCTTTTACGGACACATGATTTTTTTCATACAATTCCTCACAAACAAAGGATTTCGCACATATTTTCACTTTTAGTTGTGCATATTTTGATGTTTTCCTATGACCCATTAGTCATCTTGGTTTACATCCATACTGCAGTGGTCTTCACTCACTCACTGGTCTGTAGAATTTTGTCGTCTATCTCGTTGAGACCATAATTTTCCTCTATCGATGTGATATTGACGTCACCAACATACTTTTTTTATTGTTATTGCAATCCTTTTTTTCCTAAGGCATCTTTCCTTTGGTCATGTCTTCATCCATCCTTAGACATGTATTTCATCTAATGTTTTTTTTTTTTGTTGTGGCTTGCTATCGCAAACCACTCAACAAAAAGGGGCAAATGTAGACACCAATTTTTGGTATAATGCCCCTCCGTCATCTCACATTCATGCAATTTCCATTCTCACTTTTCTTTTTCTTAAATTAAATGAAATCCCATCTATTTGCTCACCTTATTTAATTAATTATCAAATGGGCTCCATGTGGACCCATTTGATAATTAGGATTTTGGCATTATCCCCCATCTCTCACAAATTATTCAATCCATGGGTATTAATATACCCATCCGACACCCCTTTCTAAATTTCAAATGGAATCTATCATCTCACCTACCATGTCAATCATGCTCCCCACTCCATCTAATAATTCAAAGCCATGGTCCCCACATGATCACATCATATCTCTTAACTCGGGTTACTCTACCCAACCCCGGTTACTTGTTAACCCCAATCTAACCTCACATCCAAGCTATAAATATGGTTTTCCCCATATTTCAGGGATCGAGATATATTTTTCAAGAAGACCTAGAGAGACCTAGGCCTAGAGAGGAGAAGAAAGAGCTTAATTAAGTTCGTAAGTTTGAGGGAGAAATATTTGCCATGGTTCGTTATCTTACCATCTTGATGCCCAGTTCATCTCCATAGCAGAGCACAAGCTAAGTTCCCTCATCATTTTAGTTACTTGTCATTTTATATTCCATTATTTCTGCATGATAACTATTGTTCATGATCTATTATTATCTTATCTGACACGGGGTTGACATCCTCCAAGGGAGTTAAAATCCTCTTAGAACCGGCACTGTCCGGGAAACCCCGCATATTGTGATCTAATCTTATCTATTTCAGTTTTGCAGATCTAGCTTCTTTATATCATGCATTTATCTTCTTTGCACCCATAGATCCACATCTACATCTGAGGTCCTAAGCCCTCCATCATTCAAAGTTGTTGGTGGCTCCCAGTATCAGCCTTCACCCCGCTCGAGAATGAAGTTTCTGTACAACAATTTCATAGATTTAGACACCAACACCCAGCCAGGACAACAACACCTAAGAAATCCTGTCTCTAACCCTTTCTTATCTTACTCACTCCTTTTGGGTCTCTTTTATCTTTTGGAAATATTTTTCACTTATGGGTTAGCCTTACAAATGTCAATTAATAAATTCAAACAAGGGAATCATATAAATACATAGTTATGTTTTCAAAATAAAAGACCAAGAACTAAACATTACTATCATCACCTAAGCTTGCATTTCAAAGGAACTAAAGAAATCAAAAGGCATCCATCTAGCACTCATTCAAGGGAAAAGGGTTGTATACTTCTGCATACACAACATAGGAAGGGGAAGTTCATTTATTCCATCCACACATTTTACTACATTTCTAAATTCTAGCTACAATCACCATATGTGCAACTTACACAAGGGCATCCTAGGGCACCACTCTTACACACACACACACACATAAGAACTACATGGAGTCTAAGATGTAGTGCAATTCTCGGTTATAAGTTTACTTTCTGGGGGTCAATTCAACTCCCCATTTTGAATTTTCCTTCGTAGGTTTGATGCGGTTTTGTGGGATTTTGTAGGTAAACTTCTATTTTCTTTGGTTACATGTATCATCACCCATCATATCTGAAAAAATTAGGTGATCCACATAAACCGAGATCTAGAGATTTTATGTAGTCACGGGCACCTAGATCTAGTCATCGGCCCTCGTGCACCCCCTGTCCTACTACAAACGTTCTCGCCCAACCTTTTTGTGTGCTCCATAATTTACAGAGGTCATATACGACGCTACTTACATCTTGTTCAACACTTCTCCCCGCTTAGATCATTTTCCAGTTGCATGTATATCCCTACTTCTATATAAAAAAATATCTAAGGTCCATATAAGTTCTTTTATATTATTTTCCATTAGAATTAGGTCTTCAACATAAAACATGAGTTTATTTTTGCCATTAGAATTAGGTCCTATGAATTTTTTTGTGCTTGTTTGTTCTTTATTAATGCTAAGGGTATTGTTGAAGGTTTGAGATGTACACCCATGATAAGATATGAAAGTTTGAAGAACTTGGTCATCTCAACAACATGGGAATTCCTCTAAGGTGTGATCCCTTAGCTCCTTGGGACAAACCTTCATGTAGAAGGCCAACTTCCTTTCCTAAATTATTCTAATATCACCACTAATATACTCTATCAATAATTTGAAGCAAAAAAGGGGCAGAAGGAAGGCGAAAATGAACAATTATGGTGATACACCAAATAAATAAGGGATCACTCTCCTTGAGATAAGAATAAGAGGACAAACAAAGTGACAAAAGGACATATATAAGTCCCAATTAACCTTGCATTTAAATCAGACTCTCACTCTTTACATTAGTGACATAATGAACTGAAATTATGCAAAAACAATCCATAAACATCAAAAAATGATAGAACACAAAGGTAGGAATGCAATAACAACAATTATTAGGCATATATGAGCCACAAATAACAAGCTATTATTACTTGGAAATCTTCACAATTTATTACGGTCATTGGGAAGGCATTGAATGCATTACACAAGTTCAATACAAAGGTATGTGAACTCATAATGCTTGGGAACTCAATTGAGTAGAGTAACTTTGCATTCAAGAGAGGAAGTTTTTACAATTATTCTTGATTACATTTATATAAGAGTAAAGAGAGAGTAAGAGGATCAAAAGATGTTGAAGAATATCTCATTCTCAAATTATCTTCATAAAAGGATTAATAAGCTTCAAAAAATGCCTAAATAAAGCAGATCCACCCAAAACCACCTTGATTATGGTTTCGAGTAGATATTTTTTTGAAAGTTGATCTCTAAGAAGATATCAATGTGAGAATAGGAGATCAAGAGGATGAATGGACTTTGAGTTTTCATTTGTTTGAATTGAATATGATTTCACCTTGGGACCACCGTAACATCTCATTTGGTTACATCATTCATCTTATTTAACCTCTCAACTTGTTTTAGATGGGATCATGAAGAGAATATATGGCTAAATTCATCTTTTAACAACTCAAGAGCCTTTGAAAATGGTTTTAGCGCCATTGGATTGAAAATGTGAGAAGAAAAAACATAATCACTCTATCTTAAAAATATCACCAATCTCTCAACCAAATTTCTTGCAATTAAGATCAACGTAGAAGATACGCATCCAATGGTACCATCTATTTTCTAAATGGAGGTTTTCGGTAGAAGATATAATCAGAAAACTAGGTCTTTGTTCATGCTTTTTGTGACATCCCCGAGCTTTGCTTTCCATTGGGTAAAATCATCAAACTTTAACTTCATGTATAGACCTTGTGAACGAATCTTAGAGTATATCAATATTTTCCACTTATTGAATCTTGTCACTTGTCTTCCATTAACAAATCGACATCCTCTAGAATGAGGAGGTAAGGAAGGAATACTTGAGATAGTGTCATGTGGCAATTTTTTCCATCCACTTTTGTGCTACATGTCCCACATCAATATTATTTAAAGTCTAGATGATGGACCTTAACCTTGGTGTAGCTCCATGAGAGTCCTAAACATCGATTATTGTTGATTCAATTAAATTTGAATTAAATCTAAGTAGTTGCGAGTAATTGATGTATAGATGGTAAAGTACAACAATGACACAAGTAAACAAAGATTTAAAATATGAAACCCTAAGCAAGAGATAGAAAAAATATGACTTAGTTGATATTCATGTAATATGGAACTGATCTAAGTAGGGAGAAGTGATGAACAAGATGTAAACAACATTGTAATTGATCTCTATCAAAATTCTGGAGTTCACGAACAAGATATGCATAAGGGTAGGTCTTTGGTGATGGATATTGGTTCTTCCGATCGCACAAAAGATCTGAACTTGATTTACAGTTGTGTCATAAAAGTGTCATAATTATTCTTTGTTGATCACCTAATAGTCACCCCTGGATCACCAAAGGTACATGTAACCTGCAAAAAGAGATGTTCATTTGCACAAGCCCACAAACCACATCAAGCCTAAAAGGAAAATACAAAATGGGGAGTCGGGATGACCACAATGGTCACCTCGTGAGTGAACTTACAACCAAGTGTTGCACTACATCTCAAACTCCATGTAGTTCTTATGAGTGTGTGTAGAAATTGTGCCTTAGATGCCCTTGTGCAAGTTACACTTGATAGCGGCTTGTAACTAGAATGTAGCAATGTAGTAGAATGTGTGGATAAAATAAAATGAACTTCCCCTTCCTATGTTGTGTATGCATAGTATGCAGCCCTTGTCCCTTGAATGGATGTTAGATGAATGCCTTGAGTGCTTTAGGTGCCTTTAGAATACAAGTTTAGGTGATGATAGTAATGCTTAGTGCTTAGTCCTTTATTTTGAACACATAACTATGTATTTATATGATTCCCTTGTTTGAATTTTGTAATTGAAAAATGAAAGGCCAACCCATAAGTGAAAAAGATGCCCAAAAGATAAAAGAGAACCAAAAAGAGCGAGTAAGGTGAGAAAGGTTCAAAAGTTCCTAGAGGGGACATGAGCACCGAGGCACTTTTTTTCTTGGTTGGGTGCTAGTGTCTCAAGCCCAAAAGATAAACAAGTAAATTTCTAACTGGGTTGTAGGGTGTGTAAGACCAAAGATAAAATAAGAAACAAATAAAAGAGGCCAAAAATAGTTGTCAATCACTAGTTTTCTTGCTTAGGAATCATGTAAATGCTAGCATAATTTTAGGACTTAGAAATATACCCAAGTGCATGCTTTTGTGTCTATATTTTCCCCCACTTTATGTTGTTGAGAGAATACTCAATAACATAAAGTAGATAGAAGATGCATACCTTATGATCCTATAGAACATGCACTAAAATGCATGTTGAGTGGACAAGTGAAGTGTGGAATGATGTAAAGTGAAACATGGAGACTAGGGAAAGAAAGTGACCATGCGGGGAAGCATATGCATTGTGTTTTACCTGTTGTTGTGTTTGTATTTGTTGTTGTAGGTTGTTTCTTATTGCATTTTAATGATAGACCTATAAAAGAAGAGAGAAAGAGTAATCAAAGTCTTGTATATGAAAAATATGAGCAAAGTATGTAAAAGTATGTAAAAGTGTGTAAAAAGTAGTAGTAAAGGAAAGTGTGCACTGATGTAAAAGAATGTAAAGGATAGAAAAGTATCCTAAAATTTTGTGAAGAGTGAGTTTTTGGGTGATATAACGCCAAGTGTAAGGTTTTGGGTGATCTCGCGCAAGAGTGAGTTTTTGGGTGATCTCATGCCAAAGAGCAAGTGTTGGGGAGAGAGGTCTAGTGTTACTCCTACAATGACTTTACCCAATAAGCACCATTGTAGATGGTATGTCCCTGATTTATTCCTGTTGTCTCAATTTGTTCCGAATTATTTCGAGTTGTACTAATTGAAGGAGGTAGAATGTATTATGTAATGAAGGAATATGCATGTAATTGTAGAACCGCTCTAAAGACTTTTGTGAACTTTTCTTATATGAGAAGATGATTGTGTGTGCCCCTAGGACATTAGTGCCCATGGGATGACATAGTGCACTAAGTACCACTTTCATTATCGATTTGGGCACTTTGTGTATATGTTGTGTTGAGGACCCAAGTTAGATTTTGGGTCATTCTGTGACTATGTTCCCTGTGTTGTTTTTTCTTATATGCAATTATTTGTTATAGCTATTATCTTTATAGGGGTGATTTTTCACCCAATGTATGCCCCCTCGTTTGGGGTGCATGTGATGTCGAAGGAGAATGCATCCCAATGGAGAGGACTGATGTTGAGCTAAATTATATACAGGGGCAGGGGGATGTGCATGGTAGAAACCAAGTCACATGCAAACAAAGTGGCTAGTAACATGTGTTAGTAGAAAAATAGCAAACATGCATAGAAGACAATGTAACAAAAAAGTGTGCAAACAAAGTGGACCATAAAAGTGGGTTTCAAACATGGGACATTTCTCATAATGTCACAAGAAAATCAGGGCAGAAGTGGCCAAAAACATACAAATACTGATCAAACAAGACATACGCCATAACCCGTAAACAATGGCAAGCAAAATCAATAAAATAAAAATATATCAAACAACCATGGTGGCATATAGTCCTGCAAGGAAAATGTTGCACATGAAGCACCCATTAGCATGTTAGAAAGATAAAAAATATGTCAAGGTATGTATGTATTAATGGAAAGTAATGTGCTAGTAAGAATAGGAAGTAGTAAACGATGAAACAATAACACATGTAATGTGTGAGAGTAGTAAAGGTAGATACCCCAGGAGCCTTGGTGGGACTGGAAAAGGATACAATGCCAAACATCATTGCAGTGTGTGAAAATCTATAAGAGATCTACATTCACTCTAAAAGATCAAGTGAACATGCATGTGTGTATATAGAAAGATAATGACATAATAAATATCTGACTAGCATAGTAAGAAAAGTGCATCATGTAAGTAATAATATAAGTGAGTAAGAGTAAATGCAACCAAGATATATAAATGCAATGTGAGTGTGAATGGGATGGTATGCAATGTGTGAAGATGGATAGGAGCAGGGTGCCCCCAATGGATGTGTATGAGATGAGGTTCATTTATAAAATACCCTCAACAATCAAGAATGAACCATAAACAAGAGTATCATCATCTAGAAATGGTTTGAGAAATGTGCTAGAAAGATAAATCATGAAGCATAGAGTGTGAAAAGTTAATATCGTGAGGTTCATTTCAGATTTAGACCTCAATAATCAAGTATGAACTGTGGAACTAGAGTGCGTCATAGGGTAATGATGATACAAGGTATGTGTAAAAGTCTTGAGAAGGTATATGTGAAGCAAAGAGCATGACAATATATGTTATAGAAAATGATGATGATAGGAGGGGGAAGAAGAAAGCATGATGCCCCTAAGTGTGAGAAGGATAGAAGGATATCCAATGATAGTGAAGGGAAAGGGCCCTCCACTTGATATCCGAGGAGATAAAGGCATGTGACGATGCTCTAAGATCGGTGGAGTATGAGAGTAATGATGTACATGTGAAGGAGACTTATGTGGTGAAGGAGGTGGTGAATACCTATGTGAAGGGGATGCTCGAGTAGGGGACTTAGGATTACTAGATGGGTTAATGGACCAATGTGGACCAAAACACCATGAAGTAGGACGTGTGCGAATAAGAGAACTAGATCATGAATGTGCCTTAGATTTGAGAGGCCTAAGAGGCATAGATGTTGTAATTAGTGTAAATATATCATCAAGACTAGGCTTAGGAAATGGTGTGCATGGTGGAACACCTTTAATAGTGATAACTTGCTTATTGTGAATGAACTTGAGACACAAGTGATTCATGGAGGGAATGCTTGGGAAACGTGAAGCTAAGGAATACCTAAGAGCATGTCACATCCTTTGATTAAAGATGCCACAACGAATGACACAAGCATGGTAAGAGGCCCAACTATAATGGGAAGCTTGATGTATCTAAAATAATTAGGAATTGGATATGTGATATTAGATAGTGGACATTTGATAGCCATGAGAAGTGCAATGGATCATACACGATAGGAGCCGTTGGATAGATCATGGTGTTATTGACAATATATGAACCAATAGAAGCGTTGATATGTAATGAATCAGAAGTGAATGTAGCATGATAATTGTGATATAAAAATGAAATGACTGGTGGTGATGCATCAGTAGAAGTGACAAGGAAGTCAAGGGCCTTGATGAAGGAGGGGGCACATCTTGATATGTATGATTAATAGAAGAATCAAGAGCTTTTGTCTCATGCTTAGAAAAGGGTCATTGAATATTTTCAACTTTTTATTATTGTTGACTGGATTAGAAGAAGATGGCTCGAGGAGCTCAAGTGAATTATTTTCAATAAGATATTGAATGAGATGCCTAAGTTTGAAGCAATGATCAATAGAATGCCCGATGCATTGGTGATAGTCACATTTAGCATTTTCATCATAATTATGGCCACGGGGGTGAGATGGATCAAGATTGAGTGGTGGTGGAAGATTGATTAGATTACTTTTGATGAGTTGAGTCAATAGTAACCGAGGTGTGCATAGGGTAATTTGGTGAAAGTATGATTTGAAGGTTTTCATTGAATCTTTTTAGGTGGAGAGACGACATTAACAATTTCATTTGCTTCACTTGGCTTAAGAGATGACTTGAATATTGATTTATCTTAAAGATTATTAGAAGAGGATGAAGGAGAAACATGATACTTTAATTTTTCTATAGATAGAAGTTTTAACTCACACATTTTAAGCATATGACATAATTGATCAAATGAAGGAGAGGTTTCAAAGATAACACTCTCCTAAAGTGGTGGTAAGATGCTTTAAACAAAAAGATCTTGCAATTTTGAATCAACAAGTACATTGGTCATCTTAGCTAGATTATTCTTATAACGCAAAACATAGTCTAGCTAGATGCTCATTAGATCATTGTTTGATTTGAGTGAGTTGTGCATAAGAGATCTTAGTGCCGATATTGATTGAAAAGTGAGCAAGAAAAGCATGACGGATAGATGCATAAAATAAGTTACTAAATGAACAGGTAGATCATAAAACCAACACATGGTGTAATCTTGAAGACTCTAGGAAATAACTTAACTAGTAATGTATGATTATCCACATAATCAAGACATGCCACATGAAAATATTTGAGATGCTCTTAAGGGTCACCATGGCCATTGAAGGTGGACAAATTAGGGGTGAAAAGTTTAGAGGAAGTGGATAAGTAGAAATGACATGTGCAAAAGGAGTGTGAATAAGTAATGAGGAATCAAGAGATGGAGAGGAGCATGAAGTAGCTTGTTGTAATTGATGGATTTGAATTTGAAAATCCCGATATAAAAAGCTAAGCTAGGTCATAGGTGTTGGAAGAGGAACCAGGTTGTGTATTAGAAGCATTGGGATGAAGGAGAGGAGTGGTAGAAATAGGAATGGAAGTAGGAATGTGAAGGGGTTGGGTGGAGGCCATGACAACCGAAGAAGAACCTACAAGAGGTATAAAAGCAACATCTCGAGAGTGTTTGGTAGTAAGTAAAACATTGAGAACATGCAAAATATGAAAAGAATTAGGGTACAAAGCTTGATGAAAATTATTGAGCTTGTCTAAGTGTTCTTGGTCAACATTAGTTTCCTCATTGTAGGATTATTTTTGCTATAATAGCGGTTTTAATTTTTTAAAGGAACATTCTTGTGAGTTAGTAAAGGGGTTATTAGATTCAACCATTGACTTAGAGGATTTATGAATAGAGGGAGGAAGCTCAATGTACTCAAATGAACCAAAATGACCACTATGGGTGATAGGCATAAAAGGAAAATCCTAAAAGGAAGGTTGGATTCGAGGAATGGGTTCACCAAATGATATAATTTAATTTGAATTAAATCTAAGTATTGCATAGTAATTGATGTTTAAATGGTAAAGTACAATAATGACACAAGTAAACTAAGCTTTCAAATATGAAACCTTAAGTAAGAAATAGAAAAATCGACTTAGCTGATATTCATGTAATCTGGAATTGATCGAGTAGGGAGAAGTGATGAACATGATGTAAAAAGTGTCACAAGTGATCTTTGTAAATTCTAGAGTTCACGAATAAGGACATATATGAGCACCCACAGAAGGATAGGGGGGTGGACTGAGATCTAGGAGCCAATGATTGCTCAAAATCTCTTAATCTAATTTTTGTTGTGTTGTAATTATTCTCTGTTGATCACCTAATATTCGCCCTAGATTCTTTGAAGGTACTGTAACCTACAAAAGAGATGTTCACTTACACAAGCCCACAAACCACATCAAACCTAAAAAGGAAAATGTAGAATGGGGAGTCATAATGACCTCGATGGTCACCCCGAGAGTGAACTTATGACCAAGCGTTGCACTACATCTCAGACTCCATGTAGTTCTTGTGAGTGTGTGTAGAAATTGTGCCCTAGGATGCCCTTGTGCAAGTTACACTTGATAGCGGGCTATAGCTAGAATGTAGCAATGTAGTAGAATGTGTGGATGGAATAAAATGAACTTCCCCTTCCTATGTTGTGTATGCAGAGTATATAGTCCCTTGTCCTTGAATGGATGCTAGATGAATGCCTTGGAGTGTTTTAGGTTCCTTTTGAATGCAATCTTAGGTGATGATAGTAATGCTTAGTGCTTGGTCCTTTATTTTGAACACATAACTATGTATTTATATGATTCCATTATTTGAATTTTGTAATTGACATCCTGGAAGGTGACCCATAAGTGAAAAATATTCCCAAAAGATAAAAGAGACCAAAAAGGAGCAAGTAAGGTGAGAAAGGGTCAGGAGCACCTAGAGGGGACATGAGCGCTTAAGCACTTTTTGTCTTCGCTAGGTGTTCATGTCTAAAGCCTTGAAAGATAAAAAAGTAAAGTTCGGTTGGGTGAAGGGTGTGTAAGACCTAAGAGAAAATAAGAAACAAAGAAAAGATGCCAAAAATAGTTGTCAATCACTAGTTTTCTTGCTTATGAATCATGTAAATGCTAGTATGCTTTTAGGACCTATAAATGTAACCAAGTGCATGATTTTGTGTCTAAAATTGCCACACATTCACTTTTGTGCATGTCCTTGATAGTGCACTCGAAAGAGCATAGATTTAACATGAAAACTTAAGGCTTGTGGGAGTATGTCATGTGCCAACTCTTACGCTTTCTGTCATCCATAATATGCATGCAACCATGGAAAAAGGTTAAATCCAAAAGTTTTTTCGAATGCGGGAGAGTCGATGATTGGTACTTGTCCTATCTAAACACTTATTAAACCATCTCACGAGTGCTAGAAAACATGAAAATGAGTTAAAGCTCAAAACCCGTAAAGCATGGAAAAGCCGGTTATTACCAAGTATTAAATATCCATAAGGGAAAGACAATAAGAAAACAAGTCAAGAGTGAACAATTGTTTACAACTTATTAAGCCATGATATCATGGGAATAGTTGGCACCAAGACAAGTTCAAATTTGAATAGATAGAGCTCAACCAAACATAACAAACAAAGGGAAAACTTAATCAATTTTAAAGCACATAACACATAGGAAAGGTAGGAAACAAAGATCTCGAAGGGTTTAAAACCATGATCACAATAAATTTTGTTTTTATCTTATATTTAGACCAAGTAATCATCAAAAGAGACCAAAAGAAAGAGGATTAAGTCAATTTAACACAAGTATTTCGCAATGGTTGAGAAATTCAAAGGTGGTTGAATTTGACAATAGGTATTATCGTAGTAATCATATTCAATTAAACGGGAATCCTTTTACCAATCAATGACAATTTTTTTTTTAAATTGTATCTACAATTACAATTTGATAAATAAATCCAAATTAAAAAATATTTAAAAGATTTTTGTGTTCTTATTGATTGGTTGACAAAAGGAGCCCTTATTACGCCATCAAAATGTGTCACTCCAATTACCATATCCACTTTTAAAAATATCTTGTTTTATTTTTTATTTCTAACTTCATATGTGCTTTTAAGGCTTTTAATAATGTGTTTGTTAATTTTTGTAGCCACCCAAGTGTCTACATATGCCACTTAATGTATCCCAAACACGAATGTGTTGGAAATATAATGTTAGAAACTTGATATGAGTAATTAATTTAAGTATGTGTGAGAAAATATATTAATATTATTATGAGTATGAGTGAGTTGTTTGGGTTGTTTAAACAATTCACCTAGATAGAGTCTTGTTCGGTGTTAATACGAGATAAGAGAGAATTTGTAGGGATTTTGATGAGGATAGGCTCTTTATCAATACTTGAGATATTTCCTCTTTTTATGTGTACTTCTTGTTCATTGAATTAAACAATCGGAGTTAATTATGTGTCGTGATTTTGTAAGCTCTACCAAATCCTTCATTTGACATAAGAGAAATACATTCCTCAAAGTTGAGTTTTTAATTAGTAGTAGGGAAATCTTAATTGTTTTTCGCCTCTACTATAAGAGATAAGTTTTTAATTTAGACTAGGTTTGAAGAAGTTAATTTATATTAGTAATTTTACGGTAGGAATGATGTAGCAAGAAGTTATAAAAGGCATTTATGATCACTTATTTGAATTATGTATGATGCTAATTATATGCTCTACCAGTTCAAACTCATGATTATTACAATTGTTATGTCATTACTACCATATCTACAATTTGGTAATTTTGATGGATCAACTAAAACTATGGAGGGATTGTCATGGGGGTGGATTAATATGTGACCATTTAGGTTTGTGCATACAAGTCTATGTCATTGCTTTGGGAAACCAATTGAATAACTTTTCCAAGGCTATGGCCATGCTATGGGGTATCGAATTGTGTGTATCCATGAATGTCAAGTTTTTATTATAGAGGGAGATTCTCAATGTGTTATCAATGCTTTAAAGCAACAGGGTAGAATTTGGAAACTTAACAATATCATTACCAAAGCTAGGCTCTTGTTAGCCTCATTTGATAAGGTGGAAATTAATCATGTGTATAGGGCCAAAATTATGCCCACTGACGGATTGGCTAATCATGACAATGACATGCCGGAAAATATGATTTGGCAGGGTGGGAAAATCCCATGGAATAATATCATAACCCTTGTTAATGATGATAAGACACTTGAAGCTTTAACATGATAGCTTCATGGGTTTGTGTGAATGGATTCGTGGGAAGGATAATTATGTTTTGAGATGGGGATTTAATCATCCCAACTTGTGTTTATTTTTATTTTTGTGTACTTATAGTTTCATTTTCATTTATCTCAAGTTCATGCAGAGTTTCGGTTAAACATGGGTAGTGACAAGGTTCGCACCAAGCCAACTACTATTTACACATCAAGAGGAATGGGAATCAGAGAGGGTCTTTGAGAAGAGGAGGCTTTTCCAACTACATTAAGAGGCTAAAAGGTAATGATCCCCAAATGGCTCTTGAATTTGGTAATGTGTGGGAGGGGTTGTGTCAATATGAGGGAATGTAGATTTCTATTACTAAAGAAACTATAGCTGATTCCACAAGTTTATCCTTGGAAGGCCTAAAAATTTTCAAGGATAAAACTAGGCGGAGGCATGAAATTACAACCTTCTTTGGGTCGGATGAAATAATTCTAATGTTCGATGATGGTATAACGAGAAGTTCTGTCCCTGAGCATTAGCTAGATGTATATGTTTGTTATGAAATACCTTACCTTGGAAGGTAAATTTAGAAATATTTTTTCCTACCATCTCTCCATCCTTAATTATCTGCGTAGGAACCAAGCTATGAGATTCCCCTTCTTTCTTTTGAGATATCTTACTACTTCCATAATTGATTTTCAAAATGAGAGAGTGGACACCCGCTTCACAATGGGTTGATTTTTTTACCATACCAGAAAGGGAAAACTATGGTTCCGACCCAACCCCGACCCAAATGGAGGTGGATTCAGATGTTGAAACCATTACCGACATTGATCCTCATAAAAAAGGGTGGGTTTCAGGATAAACATGATGACATGGATGTGAACATTCTCTATAACCTTAAATAGGGTGATAAAGCTTTAGGGGTGAGAACTTCCAATAAGGAAAGGGATATGAATATGGTGGAGTGGGAAGTTAGGGTTTTGAGGGTTGAGACCACTGCCGACATGATTTTCCTTGTCAATAAGAACCTTGTCCAAGAGATTATGGAGTACCAATGAAAAATTGATGTGCAGAACAAGAGAATCAACATGCTTAATGCTAAAATGGTTATGCACAAGCAGAGAATGTCCATTCTCCAGGATCAAATTTCCAAGAATGAACCTGCTTATTGTTATTAAAAAGATGTGACGTGATATGAGAAATTCGAGGATGAAGAGCACATTGAAGCTGAAGGTAATGCCATCGCAGTGTTTCTACTAAAAAGGTTATCATTTCTGGAAAGATGATCAAGGAGGAGCAAGGACAAAGGACCTAAAACTAGGACTAAAATCAACGCCTCCTCTAGAAAAGCTAACCGATGGCAACACTTTGGCATTTTGCACTTCGTCTCGTGGTTTTGTTGCTTATATCTTGTTTCCATGGATTTTTATTAAAAAAATTGGTTATGTAGACCTTGTGTGGGTCGTGATTTTCTGTGGGGTGTCCTCGTGGTCAACCATGTTTGACTTGGATCCTTATGTTTTGTTTTGGGGTTTTCCTTTGGCTCGACTTCTCTTTTTCACAGGTTTTTGGTCCCTTCAAAACTAGATCTTTGTACCTTATCTAAAAAACCATATCTATAGTTTCTTACATTCTTAGACTCATACACAAACTCATAATCATGTACATAATTTAATAAAAATCATAGCAATGGGAGTTTTATTGTACTTACCACTCGTAGATCCTCCATATTACTTACAATGTATTCGTGCACCTCTAAAATAATGTGCATGTGAGTTGATAATACACCTAGTCCTAATGTGAGACTTAACAATCTAAGCCACATTTGTATTCAAAGATACCATGCAGATGCTTCTCAAACTCTTGATGCACATGTATTGATATCCATCTAATGGGTCATTGTGAGTTCGATCCTTTAATCAACTAACTTGCAATTGATTTCATTCTAACCAAGGATGTTCCCAAGGCAATATACAAAGAAGGAAAGGAATATATAACTAGTAAGTGTAGTTTTTTTGGGGGTGGGTTTGATTGTTCTCTTGAGTCGCTTGCTTATTTAACTATCTATTGAAAATAATAACTTCTACTCTATTTAGAAATAAGAAAATTTTAATCTACTAAAATTGGAATCAAACAAATTTTAATCTACTAAAATCAACATACAAAAGGAAATGTGCTTTGCAGAATGAAACTATTCTAAACAAAACTTGCAGGAAAGGAAATACTCGAGAAGGAAATCTACACTAATTAAAAATATAGTGTAAACAAAATATAGTGAAAGAAATGCTTGTCTAAATAATATAATACTGAAAGTAGTTGTTATAAAGCATACTTAGAATTAAATATTGTAAGAAAATAAGGACATAAATACCAACACAACAAGCCAAGTCCTTGGTCAAGTGGGCCCTTGCTCTTCCTTGGCTTGGTTTGTTAACACAATCTTCTCAAAATATCATGTCTTTATTGATCACAAAGAGTTTCTTACAAATAACTAAAAACAACTTATAACAAACACTCTCTCCTACATATGTCTATCTTTGTTTCCTATTACACTTTACACACACATGCCTATATGTATTTTCCTTGTCAAATTAGTCAAGATTACTATTTTATAGCTCACTCCTCCAAAATCCACCCAATAATCTAGGAGACTAGATATAAGGGTAGTTTTAGAAGTCTATTACAATTCATAAATGAGTGCTAGGAACTAGACTCTAAGTTTTTAGCCTTTATTAACTCTTTAACTGATCCTTATAGTGGAGGAGACCATGTCAATTTGGATTTGTGACAACAAGGACTGGCAATTATCATGAATTCATTACCCTGCACACATCACCACATGTATCTTCAAGGAAATTAGTTGGAAAAAATCATAATCATTAGTCCACAATATTCAACAAGGATAAAATGCATTATTTCTTACTTGGACCTAATCAATTCCAATCATCCCATGCATTGATCAATGTGTTTGGAAGAAAAAGTATTATAATTTTTGATATAATGGGTCAATCAATGGAGTCATCATCTCCTTTACACCTTACCTTTTTCAAGTCTCCTTGTAAACTACTTGTTGCATTAATATTTGCTCAAGTCTTTGGGTAATATTGAATTCTAAATACGGAATTGAATATTTCTATGAAGTTTTACCCTTGAATCCTCTATGTCCATAAACTAATTTTCCCATTCTCTAAACTATTCCTCATGTTGTGGTGCAGTGTTTTTCCATGATGTCATAGGACTAAGAACCAAAGGTGGTCTAGTCCTCATCCCCATCTATTCATCATTTTCTTCCTGATCCAAATCCGAATGATTTTCACAATTGTTCTTATTATCATCATGCTCTATGATAGGTTCTATGGAGAAATTACCTCCCTCCTTTTCAATGGAAGGTTTAGAGTTTCCCATATTTCATTTCAAGTAGCAAGAGCTTCCCCATAATGTGCCCCACTATAAGAGATGAAATTGTTAAGGAATTCTTCCATAATATGTGGTTGCATGCTTAGAAACTCAGGTTGGTAATAGTAAGCTCTGAAGTTTCTTCTCATTCAATTTGCATTGGCATCTTGAGGCCTTATGAAGAACCCAATGGTCCTTTCCCTATTCATGAAATCATTAGTGTTTTTATGCCATAAAATTTGATTATACAAAGTAGGGATTAGAGAAATTTTAGCTGAAATTATCCTACATATAAATTGAGCAAGAAATATGGCACATTATGAACAACCATGTTACACAAAAATAATTCACAGAGTAGATTTTGGTGTTCTTTAGCACTAGTATAATAGGAATCCATAAAAATATTTTCATCAAAAACCCTATAAGGAAGACCATGACATAATTTGGTGAGCTGCCAAAAATAGAATTGCTCTTGAAGAAATAGATTGTAAAATGAAGTTGGCTTTCTGCAGGATAGAAGTTTATGGACTAATTTGAAAATAATTCCAATATTAGACTCTAACTTCATTTTTGATTCATGGTTGGACTCAAATTTTTATTTTAACATATTATTTTCAACAAGAAGTTACTTTCTTCACAAATTTTGGTCCAGTCATCAATTAAGTTAGTCCAAGCTTGTAGTCCAATATGTTTTTTTCTTAAATCTGTAGTTTCTAAACTCAAATCAGAGATGCTCTTTTCTTTTTCAAGATTTTGAGAAATTTTCCTTCCAAAGTTCATTTTTCAAAGAAGAGTTAACTTCTTCCATACCTTTCAATTTCATCCTTAACAGTTCAATCTCTTGTTGTTGTTCTCTAATGGTGGCTTCATCTCTTGACAACATTATTATATGCCAAACTTCTCTTTTTCTTCCTCTTTTCCTTCATCATGAGAGGAATGAATAAAAATTATTGGTTCCTTTCCTTTCGTAAAGTATCAAAATTGTGTCTAGAAGAAGAGGGGCCTCTTTCTTGTTCCCTATAATGCTCTCGCGTCATTTCTAAAGCTTATTCCTTGATTTTAGGGGTAGGAATTTCTATTTATGGAGCTCCACCTTCGATTATAGAGTCCGATTATCCATTTTTGGAATTGAATTTTTGATTTCTAGAGATCCACCACATATTTCCGGAGCTAGTTATTCTATTTCCAAAGATTTCTTGTTTATTTCTAGAGCTCTACCTCCTGTTTCTGGAGCTATTTCTTCTATTTCCAAAGCTTCCCTATTTATTTTTAGAGCTTTCTCCTCTGGTTCAAGAGCCGAAGATCTGGGTTCTGGAGCTTCAAGTTTCTCAGTGTGTGCCAATTCTTCCAAGATATGAGTGTATATTTCATTAGTCAGAACATGCTTTCTCTTTCTCCTTGCATAAGTCTGAGAGGACACATCTACCCTAGTTATTTTCCTTAAGATTATGGGACTATAATACCTTTTTTTTTTCCTCATCTAAATCTTCAATAAGAATTTCCTTCTGCTCAAAACTTGGGTGTGGTCCCTCATTTATTGATTTCCAAGCTTCAACAAATCCTGAAGAAACCATAGGGGTGGAAGAGGCCTGTAAGGACCATCCTGTGATTTTTCCTAAACTATTTCCCATAAAGGCTTACCATGCCTTATCCCCTTTTAGCTTATTTAAGAAATGTTGTTTACAAATTAAATAGATTATACCATGGTTCTTTAGTGAGGCTTTTCCCTGAATGTATTTTGTGGCCATGGTGCAGATGGTATCAATCAAAACCTTGGAAGGTTAACTTTGAGCTCTAGCTTCCTCTTCCCCTATTTCAAGTGAATTAGAAGTCTCATTGCATCCCCTCCTAATACAAAGTGTTTCCCATCACAAGTGAAATATTTGATAATCCAGGAAGCAACATATTTCCATGTCTCGGGTAGGCTTTCCATATTTATCCCCTTCTGAATTCCCTTGAGGGTTAAGTATTATTTGAGGTAACAACTCATGTCATCAGTGAAGAGTTGAATGAGGTCCTTAATAGAAGAATGATTTGATACTTTGATTCTGAAGTTAGGGAGATCACTTATGGCACTTATAACAATGCTATTGAATTCAATTTTCATTCCTCTAACCCTTGTATGAAATTTTTCAAAATTCAAAATGAATTCTTCAACTAACTCAAAGTCATACCCTTCAAACTTTTTGAGAAAATTTAACCAACCTACTTCCTAGAAGACTTCTACGACCACAACATTTTAGAGGAGCAATGATGGCGACTTGGGATCTGATTTCTTCTTTTGTCCCATCTTATAGAAGTAGACAAGGAGAAATATTTAGAATAATAGTGAATGTTGCATAAAACAACAACTAATTATTTTGGAGCGCTTATTTTTTCAACTAAATCTTCATTTAAGAAGGTGATTACTTAGTAATTCCAATTGTGTTTGAATGATGTCCCAGTAACTCTTTATGTAATTTTTGACACGCTTGAGGATATTGGAGTTAACTACAACATGCTTGAAATGATTATTTATGATGTAACTACCACGAGTCATATGCATCAATAATTATGCCTAACTAATTTGTCATCATGTTGTGATCAATTCAATTTTCTTATTCTTTTTTGCTTATTAATTCATTAAATCAAATGCATGGGATGTTTTAGAAATAAAAATTCATAGGTAGGAGGAATAAATGTACCTTACCTCATTGAATATGTCTTCTTTTGATTTTTGGTTCTTGTTGGCGATAAAATTTATCAGGTGGAAAAATTGGTGGGTATCGCCAATGCTCTGAGACTCTAGGTCCCTTTGCTTGAATGATGCAACTCCATTTATTATGTGTGCATGAAATTAAAATATGTGGTGGCCTTATGATCGGGGATCCAATAGGGACACTCCACTAAACCTGCGGTAAAATATTACAATTGCTTGCAAGGGAGGAATTTTGAGAGAGTAGGAAAGGGAGTGGGAAAAGGAGAGGGGGATTAATATTGTAGGTAGAAAATTAGATTCCTACAACCATTAATCAAAATACTTCAACACACATAGATATAGAAGGAAAACAACTTTGTAATTGACAACAAGACAAGATAATATTAAGAACACAAAGTTTCAGTAATATTCTCATCAAAAAAGGCATGAAACTCCTTTCTTCTTCATTGATGCTTTGGAAAAATTATACATAGTGAGAAATAAAAGAACATAGAGAGGAGAAAAGATTAAATAGTTATCTATTTTGTTGCTTCACAATAATAATCTCTCATGAGCATACAAAATTGACAACCCTTGAGATGGGGAAGTCATTACAATTTATAGAATTTGGAATGACTCTTCACCTACCCCCACATGACCTTTTGATTGTCCTCCACAACATGTGAATTTTCAAATCCCTAGGGATGAAATTAAGTCCCCTTTTATTAATTAAGGGTGACTTATTACAATATTGACTATAGTCACATTTAAATGAATAAGAAAAACGTCATGATTACTCACAACGAAGAATTAAAAGGGGGAGAGAAGAGGAGAAATAATGAGAGAGGGAAGAAAGAAGAAGTGCTTGTAAAGCATGGCTGAAGATGTCTCTCGCCTTCGATGAAGATCTGCACTGAAGAATTTGAAGATGGAAACTAGCCTCTGATGACCCTCTGTGACATTGTTATATTGATTGGAAAGCTATGATGAAGTTCATTTTGAACACTATGCCCTTGCTGCTGATGATGATCATAAACTGCCCCTTGCACATGATACACATACACCTCAGACTGTCAAATGAGTGTTTAAAAACATTGTTTCAAGACCTCTCAAAGTGGGATTGAGATGAACACAATCCTCGATCATGATGATGCATTCTTGACCTCTTAATGAGAATGAGGAACACTCTTATGTTCCTTGGGATTTCACAATTTTCATCCACAATATTTAAATTTCTTGGCACCTACACCCTTGTTTCCGCACAATTGTGGCATGCAAGACTACAAACTTTTCCTTTACTACTTTAAGAAGTGTGAACTCTTTCCTAGCTCACTCATGGCTTACTTGATTTGGCTCATTGAGTTCAACTAGTTTGGCCTACTTTGAAAATATCACCGAGATTGCTCAACTTTCTTCCTGAGGGAGAGAGGATTCCCTCGAATAGTTAAAGGCTTATAATGATGGTCTTAAGAGCACTTGACCCTTTTTCATACTTTACTAGACTACCCAATGCATTAGGATTTCACCTGCTACACCTTGCAATGTTTCGCTTTGCCTTTGTTCACCATTGTAACAAAATTGATGTCTCTAGTCCTTTGTGAAGGATGGATTACCTTCTGGAGCAATGCCATCATTTGGGAACCTTGTGAAGATGCCCAGAAAGTATTGGGAGGGATGAAAATTGAACCCACTATCACTTTCCACACTTGGAATGAATATTTATAAATTACTATTTTCACCTCTTTAGCCTTGGAACATCCTCGATCACCTTTCTTTTCCTCTAAATGCTCATTGTAAACTTTTCCTTTGCAAAAAATGCCTTTTGAGAAGATTTGCTAATTACAGTAAGCTCTTGTGTAGAGACTTAATATTTATGGAAAGTGCATCTCTCGACCTCGATTTTGATGAAATAATTTTTTTTGATAAGGGGTTTTCCTCTTCATATCACATATGAATTTTCAACTCAACCCGATCTTTGGAACATGAGAAAATAAAATTCAAAAATTAAGGAGCATGAAATTAGGGTTTTCGTTGTAAAAAATATGGGCTGTGCATGTAAATTATTTCACTTAGGTATTCAAGGATCCTAGAAATGTGCATGAATGCAAAAACCCTAAGTCAATCTATGCACCATTCTTCAAGTTACGAAGATTTTCACTTTGTGGGTTACGAAGTCATTCAGTGAAAAACATGTCCAGAAGCCTTTAAAAAATTGTGCATTTTTTGAAATTTCCCTTTTTTAGATTATGATTTTTTTTTTGCAATGAATGGAAATGGAAAATGGTGAATGATGAATTCTGGAAAAATTTCATTAGAGTTTCGGGTGAAAATGGAGAAATGTGGGGGAATGAGAAAAATGACTAAGTGTGGGGATATTTATAGGTGTGAGATGGAGAGAGGAAGGGGTGAAACATTTTATCCCCTTATCCCCTTGGGAATGGGACGAGGATACCAAAATTTCACCTTATCCCTAGGGTGACACATGGCACACATGCACGAGTGAGGGAAAATGAAAAAGTGCTTAATTTGAGCTCCGGGGTCAAATTCTAGTTACATGAGGGACTTGGTGGAAGCATGGAAGGGGGATGAATTATTATTCCCACCTTATCCAATTGGAATGGGACATAGGGACACACAAATTTTTCCTTATCCTGGTGAGGACAAGTGGCACACATGTAGAAGTTGGAGCAGGGGCTAGAAATTTGATGAAAGGTGCTATTCAAAGCTCCCATGGTCATGTTGAGGGTCCATGAGGCTTAAGGTGGGAGGGTGCATTTTTGTGCCCCCTTGTCCCATTAGAGAGGACATAAGGACACCAAATTTTTCCTCATACTTATGCTACCACGTGGCATTGAAAAATTTGGCTAAGGACGAAGCTTGTACCTTGGAAGACAACTTGAAAATGGCATTGCTAGAGCTCTTGAATGAATGTTTATGAACTTATTTATATTATTTTGAATAAAAATGACATTTTGAAAATGTTGGGATGGGTATGAAGGTTTTATATGCTTGAAACCTTCTCAAAAATGAGATTTTATCAAGACTAATAATTGTGCTGCTGCAAAGAATGAGTTGTGGAAAGCAATATATGGGTGTTGTGAAAAATCTGAGATTACCACCATGTAGAGAATTGAATAATATTTCCATTAATATTTTTTGACCTCCAAATCATTCTAGAGATCCCTTAATAATCTCCCAAAGCTTAGGTTCCTTTTCGCAAAGATAAGTTCCTTTAGCCTCAAAAACCCGCTTTTGCCAAACTTGCTCCTAAACCTCCAGATCTTTCCAAAATATTCCTAAATCAATTAAAAAACCATCCTAGCTCATGAATACACATCCTTGATGAATTTGGGACTTTAACTCAGCTCCAGATAATATGTACCCACTTGAGAAAGGCTAAAAATAGCCATTCCCAAGCCTGCCGAAAGATCCACCTCGAAAGGCATTGTTTTGAAAGACTCCTTTGGACTTGTTTTCTTCTTTTCCACACTTGGGCAAGGGTGATACCACATAAATGGAAATTATACAGATGTGGGATAAGCCTAACATAGGGGATGGAATGACCTGGAGAGGTGTCGGGGAAGGTTTATAATGAAAATTTTTGCCACTAGGGTAAAGTTGTCCTATTTTCAAATAAATTTTCCATTGCGAAAAGCACATGACAAAATTTATCCATCTCTAAATTTGAAAATACTTATGGTTAGTTTGAATGTTAGGAAATTTATCATACATACCTTTATTATCTACATGTTATTATTTTGGGTTTTTAGTATACATACATACATACATATACATATATATATATATACATATACATACATATACATATACATACATATACATACATACATACATACACACACACACACACACACACATTATCCAATCTAAAATACAATTTAAAATTAAATTCATCCCATCCCTTTTTATCTGTGTTGTATATTCTTATCTAATATTTGCATCATTTTATGATGATATCATGTCAATTGCTAAAAACATGTAAAGTATATAGCTAACCTAATAATGAATATTTTTCCTCTCCCTCTCTATATAGGCTAGGCTATCGACCCTATCGGGATATGGAGGCCTATCTTCACTCTTTTCTATGGGGATGGGGAACTGATCCCCGTATTTATGAGAGTCTTGACAAAACCCATAACAATGGAGTAATCTAATTCATTTATAATAGTAGAACCCAAACCCCTAACCCTATCGTGGTATGGTGAAATCGATAGAATATAATATAAGTTGGACTAAATTCTTTATGAGAAATTTATCCATCAAGAATATTTTTATATCCATCAATAATATACGTATAAGGATAAGGAAGATCTTCATAAGAAATATATTCAGGAATATCTATAGATATTAGAGAATGTGGAATTTTTTTCAATCTCATTAGAAAAAATCTCTATATATATATTTTTTGAATAGGGGGATAATACTGTCATCTAAAATTCCAATTTTCTCCCTTTATTGGAGTTTTGAACTCCCTAACACACCAAGGTGGAAGAATCACATTCTTCCATGAAATTAAATTCAACACATGACTAAATTTATTTTGTAAACTCATCTTTACTTTGAGGCTTTTGATACATCCAGTCTATGTTCATTCACCAACAGAGTTCTTTTGTCTCCATCAATGGGTAGTAATATGACTAATCCATTATCATAGATTCTTTGTACTTGATAGGGCCCCAACCACCTAGTCCTCAACTTTCCTTTGAACTGTTGGTACTTTGAGTCAAACAAAAGGGCCCAATCTCCTTCTTTGAACCTCCTAGTCTTGATGTGAGAGTCATGCCAAATATTTCTTTGATGTTAGATGAGGGAAGACTGTTGTTGGGATTCCATCCTCATCTCATCTAACTTGTTTAGCTGGAGAATCCTATCTTTCGAGTCACATCAATCTCAATTCCTATTTCCAATGTTGTCCTCAAGGTATATAATTCAAATTCTATAGGAAGCAGTGGCTTATTCCCATACACAAGTTCATATGGAGAAAAACCAATGGTAGTTTTCCATGTTGTATTGTAAGCCCAGACTACCTCAAGAAGCTTTTGTACCCAATATTTTCTGGTTGCATTCACAACTTTTGTCAAGATATTTTCTAGTTCTTTGTTTGTAACTTCAACTTGTCCATTAGCCTAAGGATGATATGGTGATGACTTCTAGTGCTTGATCTGATAGATTCTTATAAAGGCTTCAATCATGTTAGACATGAATTGAGGTCCCTGGTCAGACACTATGGCTCCAAGTGCTCCAAATCTATACATGATCATGTGGTACAAGAAATTAGTGACAACTTCTTCGTTAGCAGAAGGAATAGCTTGAACTTCTACCAATTTGGTAACATAATCAGTGCACATCAACATGTACTTTTTCCCATAAGAGTGGGGTCTATTTGTCCAACGAAATCAATTCCCCATTTCTCAAAATTTCCTTAAACCAATTGAGGATTAGAGGCATTTTAGTGGACAAAGTATGCTTCCCCATCCTTTGACATGCATCAAATCACCAGATGTATTTTTTAACATTTTTGTACAATAATCCAAGGATTTTGTGAATTGTACTCTTAACTGAATAATGTCCTCCTCCTTGTTCATCATGCCAATATTTGATGATGCCATACACTTCATCTTCTCTAACATGCATGCGAAGAACATATTAGGACCACACTTAAATAAAATTCCATTACACCATGTATAAGTAACATTATTTCTAACTAATATTTTCCTTTATTTACTTGTAAAATAAAGTGGAAACTTCCTATGGTTAGATAGTTGGCAATATCAGCAAACCATGGTGAGTGTGTTGAAATTGTAAACATGTGTTCATCTAGAAAGTGGTCTTCAACAGGTTCTTCTTCACTTGAAACATTCAATCTTGAAAGAAAATCATAAACAACATTATCTTTCCTTGGTTTATCAATTATTGTTAGATCAAATTCTTGCAAAAGGAGTAACCATATGATAATCCTACCCCCTACTACTGGCTTATTCATCAAATACCTTATTGTTGAATGGTCTATGTATACAAATATTTTATAGCCAGTAACATAATGCCTGAATTTATTAAGAGAGTAAACAACAACCAAAAACTCTTTTTCAGTTGTGGTGTAATTTTTCTCTATAGGGGTCAAGTTTTTGCTAATAAAGTAAATTACATACATTTGTTCTTCTTCATCCTTTTGACCAAGTACTTCCCCCATTGCATTATTAGATGCATCAGTATGGATATGAAAAGGTTGTCCCCAATTGGGTCCTCTTAAAACTGGGGCAATAGTCAATTTATCTTTTATGGCTTCAAAGGCTTTCTGGCAGTGAGAATTCCATTCAAAAACATAGTCCTTTGTGAGTAAAGAGAACATAGGTACAAATTTTTGTTGAAATATTTAATAAACCTTATATAATAATATACATGGCATAAAAATCTCTTAACATCAATCGATTTGGTAGAACATGCGAGGTTAGTAATGATTTATATTTTCTTAGGATCAACCTGAATACCTTTAGTAGAGATATGATGACCCAAAACAATTCCTTGATCAACCATAATTAAAAATTTTCATTACTCAAGGAGATTTGGTGTTGCTCACATCTTGCTAACACTTTCTTTAAATTATTCAAAGATTCTTGAAAAGTAGCCCCATGGACTGAAAAATCATCCATGTATACCTCAACACAATCATTAGTAAGATCTGCAAAAATAGCCAAATGCCCTTTGGAAAGTGGCAGGTGCATTGCACAAACCAAATGGTAAAAATTTGTATGTAAATGTTCCCTAAGGACATGTGAAGGTGGTTTTATCCTGATCTTCTAGAGCTATATAAATTTGGTTGTAGCCACTAAATCCATCCAAAAATAAAAATCTTTATTGTTTGTCAAATTATCCAAAACTTTATCTATACATGGAAGAGGGTTTTAGTATTTCATGTAGCTTTGTTAATTTCCTTATAGTCTACACAAATTCTCCATTTATCATTATTCTTAGGAACTATAACAAGTGGGGACACCCATTAACTATCAGATATAGGATAGATAAATCCAACTTTCAACAATTTCTCAATTTTAGTTTTAACAATATCTTTGAGTGTTGGATTAGTCCTTTGTTGTGTTTATTTGATCAGTGTAATTATGGCGAGTACAAATGCTAGGGTGTATTCCTCTCATATCAAGTATATTCTCAGTGAATGTCATGGAATGATCTCTTAAGACATTAATAATTTCAACTTCTTGATCATCATTTATATTTGTACCAATGTTTAATTTTTCCCTGTCTGAATAGATACTTTTTAAATATTGGGTAGGTTTTATTTCTTGTTTTCATTCACAAGAGAATATAAAGGACAAAAATGGAGTTGCAATGTGTGGAATATTGTTATATTTTCAATAGACATGACTCTAGCTAAAGGACAATGAAAATCATTGACATTTGCTTCTCATGACAAAGCATGTGGTTGAGAAGGAGCATAATTATATATTTCAACATTACCTTCTTCTAGAGCCTTATTGTCCTTTTCAGTAGCTCATATGGTTATTTCCGTAGTTGTAGTTGTTCTTTTGGAGCAGAATTGTTCTTTCCATAGCCGGCGATGGTTCTTTCGGAAAGAGTCCCCCAAAGTGGTGCTTTCCATAGCCACAATGGTTCTTTTAGTATCCAAATTATACTTCTCATCAAAACTCTTGTATGTTTCTTTAATTTCATTCACATGGTTTTTTACTGCAATCATTGCTAAATAAGAAGGGCTCATACAATCCTGATCTAGTCCATCAATCCACATATGTTCATAAGTTTCAAAGTATGGCTAAGCAGGAGGGTAAAGTGAAATGTTCTTTTCTTTAGACCCATTTGAGATAGTCATATTTCCATACCTACAATCAATAAATGCAACAACAATAGCAAGCCAAGGTCTTCCCAAAATAATTGGATAACCAGATTTTTATTTTTGGGTTGCAAGATCATGAAATCTACTGGATATTCCCATGATTCAACTGTAACCATTACATCTCCTATGACTCCTTTTATACAACAATGGACTGGTCTGCCATTTGGAGGATAGTTTTGGTTGATTGTAATCTTGGCAAAGATAGTAGATTCATTATATCTGTTGTCATTACATTAATAACAGCTCCTAGATCTACCAAAACATTAGATATGGTTTGAACATCTATGGTGATATAAATGACTGGACTCCCTGGATCCCCATATTTAGGTAAGAGAAACTTCCCTGACAATAAATCAACTAATTTTCCATTAGCATTTTTTTGGTATTATTTTTTCTTCATGGTGTCTTTATGCAGAGAGGCCTTTAATCACTTGGTTAAGTTTTGGAATATCTCTGATTGCTCTCAAGAGTGGAATCTCAATATTTAATTTCCTTAATTCCTGCATCAATGTGGATTCTTCCTTGGAAAATTTTTCCTTCAATATTTCAAGGAAGGGAGTTGTGTGATTATTTTTTCCTCGACCTTTTCCTTAGTTTGATTTTGAACAATAGGATCATCCTCCATTTTTTTCTTTAGGTATCCCTAATATAATCATTTGAGGGTTGTTAATTGTCTTTCCAAATCTCAATTGCAAGTTATTGATGGATTTTACTTGCATTGTCCCTTCTTGTCCAACTTCATTAATTGAGGTTGTTTGTTTTTTGGATTTGGATAGGTTGAGATGGTAATTGGGTCCTGAGTTACTTGTCCTCCTATGGATTTAACTGTGGTAGTGACATAAAATTCTATTGTGGAAGAAATTTTCTTGGTTGATTAAATGTTTTTTGTTGAGACAATTATTGATTTGACATGGTTGTTGACTAATTGGTGACATCCAATTTTTTGATTGAATTGAGGCATCCATGGTTGTTGATTTGGAAAACTCATCCGATTATGTCATGTACAATCAGGTTGGCCTAAGTAGATGGAAGGGTATAGTTGGGCCATTACATCATCCAAGGATTTGGAGGTATTGGAGCAGTCTTGGAGGAAAGGAATTTTGATTGTTTTTGTCTGTGGACATAGTTTGTCTCTATTGTTGGTTGAAAATGTTGTTCAATCTTTCTTTCATAAGATGAATAAAGGTACAATGATTAGTGTCATGTTCATTGACTTCACAAATCAAACACATGTTTGTGTGGTCTAAAGGACAATCCTTTAAGGGATGCATTTTCCTACACCTAGGATAATACATGTTCAAAGGTTCTTTGGCAACATTGATTTTGGATTTCAACCCATCCAAGGTAGAGGTAATTTGTGTCAGGATATCATAATTTATGTTGGAGAGTTCTTCTATGAGCTGGAAAGTATCAAAGGAATGTTTCACAACTCTATTTTTCTTACTACTTCCCCTTGTTCTAGAATAATTCTGCATAACTCAACAATTTGTTGGAGGGTAAGCTTATTAACATCACCTCTTCCCATCAAATTAAGAGACTCTCTTGCTTCTTCATCAATTCCCTTGAGAAATATTGTTTTACTTAGTTCTTCATTGATCTCATATCCACTTCTTCTATGGACAAAAATAAATTTTTCTAAATAGTCTTCCAAATTTTCATCTTCTTTTTGTTTGATTTGAAATAATTCCTCCTTCATATCCCTTCCCCTATAATAATCCTAGTATTTTTCTAGAAAACTAGTTTCTATTTCTTCCTAGGAGTGGATGGAGTTTCCAACCCCATAAACCACCTCATGGAAGAATCTTTGAGAGTGGAAGGAAAGAGCTTGAGCTTTTGATTGTTAGTTTTATAGTCATATGTTTGGCATAAGATTTTGAACTCAAACAAGAATTGATCTGGGTCTTCGATGACATTCTTCTAAAGGTGGGAAGAATAGATGAAGAAATTGTTTTCATAGGGGCATCTTCTTCTTCATATAGGAGAATTAGATAAGTGAAATTTTGTCCCATGGGTCTATTCCCTTGGGGAGGGTCTTACCCGATCACCCATGTTTGTGAAGAAGATATTGTACAACACGCAAGTTTCAAGTTCAATTTTAGTCTCAGTTTCTATTTCTGGGTGTTGTTATTGAATTCTTCTAAGGGTTCTTCACTTGATGTTATTGGTTGAGAGATTTTATGTACATATCTTCCCTTAGAGTCTTGAGGCATGTACATCAATTTTTATCCTATAAAAGAGAGGATAAGATCATTACTATTTATATACTATTTGATTCAATGGAACACATCACTTACAATGGCACCAAAAATGATGGGTCGTTGTGAGTTCCAATCATTTAATCAACTAACTTGCAGTTGATGTCATTCTAACCAAGAATGATCCCAAAGAAGGAGAAGGAAAGGAATATATAGCTAGTTAGTGCAATTTTTTGTTTTGGGGGTTTGATTGTTCTCTTAAGTTGATTTCTTATTTAACTATATGTTGAAAATAACAAATTGTACTCTATTTGGAAATAAACAACTTTTAATCCAATGAAATCTAAATCAGAAAACTTTTAATCTACCGAATTCAACATGTAGAAAGGAAATGTGCTTTATAAAATGAAACTATTCTAAACAAAACTTACAGGAAAGGAAATAATTAGAAAGGAAAGTTGTAAGAATTGAAAATATGGTATAAATAAATTACAATGAAATAAATTCTTGCTTAAATACTATAATATTGAAACTAGTTGTTATAAAGCATACCCAAAATTAAATATTGTAAGAAAATGGGACATAAATACCAACACAACAAGCCAAGTCCTTGGTCAAGTGGGCCCTTGCTCTTCCTCGGCTTGGTTTGTTAACACAATCTTCTCAAAACAACATGTCTTTATTGATCACAAAGAGTTTCTTACAAATAATTGAAAAAAACTTATAACAAACACTCTCTTTATATATGTCTATCTCTATTTCCTATTACACTTTACACACACATGCCTATCTGTAAATGTCCTTGTCAAATCAGTCAATATTATTGTTTTATAGCTCATTCCTCCAACATATACCTAAGAATCTAGGTGGATGGATATGAGGGCAATTTTAGAAGTTTGTTACAATTCATAAAGAGTGTTAGGAACCAAGCTCCCAATTTTATCCTTTATTAACTTCTTTAACTGATCCTTATAGTGGAGGAGACCGTGTCAATCTGGATTGTGACAACAAGGACTGGTGGTTATCATGAATTCATTACCTTGCACACATCACCACACATCTCTTCAAGGCAATTAGTTGGAAAAAACCATAATCATTAGTCCATAATATTCAACAAGGATAAAATGCATTATTTCCTACTTGGACCTAATCAATTCCAACCATCCCATGCATTGATCAATGTGTTTGGAAACAAAAGTATTATAATTTGTGATATAATGGGTCAATCAATGGACTCATCACCATCCATGGATGATATTTGACACTTGTACCAAACATTTTTTTCGGCAATTTTACACTTATTTGATGAAACAATATGAATTTTACCCAACACCTTTTGACAATTGCTTGTTTGTATAAACGTCATTTTTTATATGAACTATATATATTAAATTTATCTAGAATTATTCAGTAAATATTAATATAACAGCATTTACTATTATAAACATTGATCTTATCCATGATCTTTGAAGAAATTGTGTTAAACCAACTTGAGTTTATATTAAAATTTGTAGAATTATTAAGCAATCTCCAATTTATTTTGAATTTGTGTAAGTGGTATTGCTTTATTTTATGTGAGTATAGTCACTAAAAATATATTTTTTCCCCTAAAAAATCTTTTGATGGCCAAGGTTACCTTTCAAATATCATCCTTGCATCTATCAAATATGTCTATTATGTAATTTCGTATGCAAGTTTAGATTTTTCACATGCATCGTCTTTCACACCCATGTGGGATCGACTTAATAAAAACCATCTTGCGGTTTATGGCCTTAAATATAATCATATTGCCATTATGTGTGTGTGGTGAATAGGATTGATCTGGTCCTATAGGTATCATATTCTAGTAGGATATGTCAAGCATCACAGATTTCCAATTACCCTTATGTGGGCTATCGATGACGATGTTAAGAGAATGAGATGACCGAGAGAGGGAATGGTGGTAGGGATGAGTTTTATAAGAAACACATCCCGTTAAGGATGAGATTTGATGGGAAACCCTTCATATTAAAAACATCTAACAACGTTCTAACATTTTAAAATTTGGTCATTGTGGAGTATTATACATATATTTTAGTCAATTATTTATAGTATAGATTACTACTTAGATACAATATTTTTTTGTCGGATATTTTACCATTAATAAAGGTGTATTTTAAATAAAATCAATTACTTGAAACTCTCCACCATAATAAAAGGTTACATTTATATAAATATATTCAATTTAGAACTATAATATGTATGGTAATATCAAAGATCTTTCAAAATGTGTTCACGTTGAAGAAGATGGGAATGAATTTTATAAACTATAAAATACATTTAAAACAAGTGAAAATGCATGGGAGGAACGTCAAATTTTAGGCATGTTTCCCATCAAAAAAATATTACAATGTTCAAACATTTTAAAAGGTAATTGTTATAGAGTATTAGAGGTATGTTTTATCAAGTATTTATAATATACATTACTACTTGGAGTTGGCCTTATTTTTGTCACAATTTTTACCTTTAATAAAGACATATTTTAAATAAAATTTATTACTCAAAACTCTCCACCATGATGAAAAGGTTGTAGTTATATTTCTATCCAATGTAGAACTATAATATGTGTAGACAACCGAATCCACCACCACTTTGGCTAAACACATCCTAGCACCACCACATCAATTAATTCAATCCATTCATCCCATTTTAATCCCACAAAATCCCATGAATAATTAATTAAATAAATAATCACTATTAATTATATAGTCACATCCTCACTCATTTGATCAAATCCTACACCAACTATTCATATAATGATTTAATATTACACCCCATATTCCATCTCAAATCCCACTATCTCATCCACCTCAAATTCCACTTTTTCCTCCATTTTCCAAGATTCCCCATTATCTCCACCAAATCCTCCACTATCCTAAAGTCTTCACCAACCTCCAATATATATAATTAAACAATCCTCCACTATCTACACAAAATCTTCCGCTATCCCAAAGTATTCACCAACCTCCTCCAATAACAATAAAACAATCCTCCACTTATCTCAAATTCAACACCAAATTCTAGTAGATACCACCCTCTACTATCTCAAATTCAATACCCACCTCCAAAAACAACAATAAAATAATCCTCCACTTATCTCAAAATTCAACACCTACCACTACTATTGATAATTAAATATTCCCACTATCTTCAAACAAATAATATAATAATCCACCTTAAACCCCACTAATTCAATCCAAAAAATCTATAAATATATTCCTCAAACCTTTAATTTGAATGAATCATCTAATGTAACATTAATTTGAAAGATATCATTCAAGGAACCATTCATCAATATCATTAAGAAATCAAACATCCAAATCATCCTCATATGTACATACTACAAAAATTATTACAAAAGGATCCTTTGAGTATCTACAATCCATGCATCAAAGAGAGGTTTGAATTTTGTTGAGCGGGAAAATGGCTAAGTAATAGCCACGTGCACAAGGTTTGAGCCGTGCACGAGGAGGTGCGTGAAGGTGCATGTGCGTACACACAATGAAACAATGCACTGAGAGGTTCGCACATGGGTAGACAGAGTTAGAAACTTAGCCGATTTTCGAAAGTGTGGCTAAAAATAGAAAAGTAGAGGAGGAGTGGCGACCATGCAAGGTTTATATTTAGACAAAAGAAGGATAACTTGGTACATACACAAAGGAAGTTATAATTATAAAAACACATACAAGGACCAAAAGAAGATCATGCACGATCCGAGCTAATAATATGATTAAAACAAATGTTGTAATTAGGTTAATTTTTTTATTACAAGTGGATGTAAAAAGCATGCATGCTATTTTTTACACACTCCTTATTATTAGGAAGATGCATGAAGCAATGAATAATAAGTCCCCACCCTTATATATAGGTGGTTCATCTATGTTAGGGTCGATTGATCGATTAGGTATTGTAATGTGCGTATGAGATAGAACTTATGTGAGTCTTGGATGTTGAAATGCAACATTTTCCCTCGACAAAATATCTCATTGTTGAATATTTATACAATTTTTATATTTTAACACCATTTAATTGAGAAAACTAAGTTGAGTTACAACTGTATTAATATAACCTAAGTTGAATTTAAAAATCTGGGCTACGTCTAAACGTGATTAATTAAAGCTTTAAACCGGTGGTAAGAGAAACGTGTCGAGATTCTCGTGGGTTTTCCAACAGTTCCGTCTCACGGACTCTAGGCTTACGGAATTAACCAAAAACTAAACAATTTTTGGGTCAGGATGGCTAGCAAGATCAAAGGAAAATACGGTGGAAATATCACATCGGTAAAGGATATATAGAGTCTGACACTGCGAAATCCATATGTACGTGGTGTTTTTCTATTGGTTCACACTTCACAGTGCAACATATATAACCAAAGAACATTTAATAACAAAATGGTCTTTTAAAACCGTACATATGTGGACTATTCTTAATGGCTCACCTTTTGCACTCTGACATGGTTCCGACAAAGGAAAAAATATGCGAAAGAACATGGACAAGTTTTATTGGCTCACATCTGGCTATTTTTGAAAAAGTCCTAATGTAACAAGAAAGTAACATAATGGATGAATATTCTTATTGGTTAACAACCGATAAGGTTAACAAAATATTGACATTGCAAATTGTGAAGTGACTTGGATATTTTCTATTGGATCGTGTTTTGCATTGGTTGGATATCAGTTATCAAAAGTTTGATATTGCGAAGAGCATGGAGTGTCCTCATTGGCTTGCACTTCACAATGGTCAATAGGGTCTATTAAAGTTCTGAAATTACAAAGTTACATGGAGCTTTCTTATTGGCTATAACTTCGTAATATTACACTGCACCAACGGACTTAGAACCACAAAGTTAATTGTATCCAAGGAAAGATTTCAAGTCCATAGAAGAAAGACATAAAACACGACCCAGAAAGAAAGAGATAGACACAATTAGACTGTATAATACTACCGGTTACATATATCAATACTTATTCTGGTATTACTTTATACAAATCTTCTTAGAATAATAGACATACATATCTAAAATCTTGCAATTCACCGTTCTTTATAAAAATAGCTACGTATTTCAAATTATACATAACAAAATAAACATGATACATTCACTTGCATGTTTATCTGAATGAATATAATTTTTAACTTCTTTCTATTATCTGTCAATAAGGATTACATAGTTTTACAGAGAGAGAACTTATCTGAGACAATGATAAGGAATTCTAATACAAAATTCGATGCACCCCGGGTAATAGACATCAGACTATGGCCACACTTTTGAGAGGAAATGTTATACACCTAGTGTATTTTCACCTTGCCCTGGCCAGGAACCATCTAAGGTTGTACGTTGTACCCTTGGTTAGGAAACCTCTGGTTCCCCTCTCTCTTGCCCATTGCCTGTCTGTACCTTTGTCAACCTTATAATTACTCCACAAGTTAAATCTTGGATATAATTACATAGTGCTCAAATCTTTCATGAGAATGTTCTCTCTTTTCATTTTCATATGCATTTTATAATATTTCATGGTAGTTATGAACCAACACAATGGTTCCACATCTTTTCACTTTAATTAATCTTCTTTAATCAAATGCTCGGGTTGTTCACACCCATTTTTATTTTACAATAGTTTATTACAACACCTTTGTTATAAAGAATCTCAACTCAAACTTGTATTATTTAAATAAATCAACAAGTCTTTAATGATTAAAGATTCAGGATTTAGTCACATAATAGATGTCATGTAATCATGAGGTTTGAAACCTATGCACATGTATTGTGCACATATGAATTAAGGTCAATGTAATCAGTTTTGTTATGCAATACATAGATGATGGTGTTCGGAATATTAGTATTACTATTCTTTTGAAATAACTATGATTTGTTTCCTTATTATATGTGTTTCCTAATTGCCATGGTTAGAATGATTATCTTTGCATGAACTATTTCTTGGTTACCTATATGATGATTATGCATTCTAACTTCCTATCAAGCATAACAAAGGAGGGACCTGGTGGTTGGGCGTACTTTAGGTGAGTGTTCATATTTATCTCGAATGAGATGCCAATGCATGTAGCTAGCTAATGAGTGTGCAAACAAAATACTAAAATTTGGTACCGTTTCCAGGACCTCTTTTCAAAATTTCTACCAAGATGATGCATGCGAGATGGCATATTGATTGTCTCTTGAGAGTATTTAGAGTTGGGTAGAGGATGACCAAAACGCATTTGCTGAGATATAGAACTGGAAATGGATTTAATGCACGAAAGTGGGTGGAGGATAATTTGTATGGCTACTTATACGAGACATTCTTCAGTTTCTTTCTAGTAGATTTATACCATTGGTTAGCAGCTTATGCATCAAATAGAATTTCTTGCCCAAGAACGAGGGTTTAGACGCAGGAATACTATCATAATCTATTTGATTCAAATGAGATGTGGACTAGAGTTGTGGATTTCTGGTGGGAAGGCATGATATGAAATTACACTTTAGAATACACAATTTCCACTTATTATTTTCTAGATGAAGAAAAGTTCAAGTTCATGCACAAGCACATAGAATCTTATTCACATGCGATTCCCTTAGCTATTAAAATATTGATGATAGAATTGGGAATGTAAAGATTACCTATGGCTAGTTAATTCCCACCACACACATGGGTAGGAGTAGGTGTGTAGGAGGATGGAGTGGCCTTGGTAGAAAAGAGGAGAGAGGGGAAAGATGGCTCAAGTATAATGAAGCATGAGAGGGTAGTTGAAAGCAACATTTTGTTGAAAATGGTGATGACTAGAGAAGGTTTTGAGACAATCGTGGAAGATGATGAGCCACAATATCATGTCCTCCCAACATTAGGAAAGTGTAATAGAGATACCCCATTAGATTCTGATGAGAGTGTCGAGAGGAGAGAGTAAAAACCGTAGGTGTGCATCGACTCAACCTAGCTACCTAGCCCTTGTGCAAGGTGTTCTAGATCCAAAGGTAGTTGTTAAAGGTCATAATAGTGAAGGTAAGTAGGTAATATCCCCACGTGGAAAAGGAGATACATGTAGATATAATTTCGTGTTAACTCAGGAAGTGCATCAAACTAAGCAAACACACATGGCAACACAACAAAGCGCCAATGTCGAGGATTACTTTTGGAGGAGTTTTTACATGCATGTCATCGGGACAAAGTGTTGGCACGTAGACCATTGGAAGTGATCCTATAGGTCTTTGTGATAATGTAGACATTGGGTGTCTAGTTTAGTACTACAACTAGGACATATATAAGTTCGTCCATAGGAGCGCGAGGATACGAGTAGGCGGCACGGGAGGCTCTAAAGCTTTGGGCTAACCACCACATGGAGGGAATCCAGGTGTGGGTTATGGATTTTGGTTTGGTTCCAACCTAAGACAAGGTCCACAACCACCACCAAACTGGCCTCATCAGACACCACCTCAAAAACCATAATAATAGACACCTCAAGTCCTCTTTGAGATGTCTCTTCACTTTCCAAAGTACTGAGGCATGGAGGATGCGGCTAAGCACATGCATAAGTGTGAATTTATATGGAAGGAAAAGGGAATTAAAAATCCTGATAGAAAGGAAAACCAATTTTCCACCACACTTTAAGGGCGCACACACAATTAATATCAAAAGTATGATCCACACCAAAATGCGGTGGATTATGATGCATTGCATGCAACATTTTTGGCTAAGTTTCACACTTTGGAGTTTGAACAATAGAGCATTAGCACACTCAAGGATATCAAGTAGGGTTTGTTTTAAAGTGTGAGGGAGTATGATGCACACTTTAAAACCCTCTTGTCAAACTCTCTTATGAAATTCATCCGAGTCAACATGCACATTGGTTCATTGAAGGACTATTGACTAGATTTCAAAGGGATTTATCTCATAATACATATGCAGATCTGCGTGAGGCCTTGGAAGTAACTCTACATGCTGAAGCAATTGGGAGTGTTGATACTGGAGTAAGCCCATTTTTAGAGGCAAAAATAACAACAATGGCTAAACAGCTTAGAGAAGCTCTCTACTAATTCGGTGTATGAGACACGAAGTGGGTTATGGTGCACTAATTTTGAATTTGAGGGACATAAAAAACATAGCTACCTATTCAAGATGATGCGTGCATTGTTATAGTCTTGTGAGATTTCCATAAGAACCATGATGTCGTAGAATTGTCACTCTTAGAGCATACAACTATGAATTATGTATCTATGTATTGTAAGATATCTAATGCGCATACACATGAGATGAAGGATTATCTCTGATAGATCAAATTCATGAGGCATGCAAGAATGAGTTGCAACAAACCAATATGGAAAGTAGTTCTCAAATGCAGGAAGCTTAACCTACTGAAGGGCACAATAGTGGAGAAGGTGGGTTCCGAGGTGGATATAGGATCCAAGATCAAGGTTATATAGGAAAATTTATGTGTGGGACTTGCTATACTTATGGGTCCCTAGATCATTACCAACATGAATGTCCCAGAATATGGTATGTGCATATTGTGGAAAACAACATAAGGTTGAGGATTTCCTTGACCGTTATGAGAACATGTGTAAGAAAAAGAAGGAAAAAGGTGCAGGGATGATTAAGGTACAACATGCAAAGACCGAACATTGGAATCTAAAGAATACCCTCGATGATCGATTTACATCCCATGCTAGTGACTACTCACGTAGAAGGAGCACGTGCACATGAGCCTCTTAAAGCCGAGTCACTTGTAGAGAGAAGATATCATACATACCAAGTACCTGAGATGCTTTTCATTAGAAGGAGGTATATCAAGAGACCATGGGAGTGATAATAGAATTGCAGGTGAGATACAATGTTTGAAGGAGCATGAACATGAAAGGGAATGTGTTAAGAAATGTGAGCTACCACTAAATGATGTAGATGTTTTGAAGGAGATATGCAAGATCTTTGAGGTAAGAGAATATTATGCCATTGTTGGGAGAATAGTTACAAAAGAAGGTACTATGCGTAGGAGTTGAGTGTGAGTGATAGATCCTCCATGCAAAATTTCCACCACAGAACCATGAGTATGAAAAAGAAATCACGTTTGATGTCAGTAATTGATGGTTAGTTGGTGAGAAACATTGTGATTGACACAGACACTAAGGTGAATGTTCTAACTTTGGATGTATGGAACTAGATGGGGAGACCACAATTGTAGCCATCTTTAAATGTCTTGTATATGGAAAATAAGACAAGGGCCATGCCTATTGGGGTATTAAAGATGCTTCAATCACCATTCAGGGAACCTAGTTTACTAGAGACTTTGAAGTATTAGAGCTAGCTAAGGCGAGATAAATTTATAGTCTTTACTTGGATGATCCCTTATGTTATGCGAAGAATGCAGACCTACATTTGAACAAAGGGTATATCATTTTTAGAACAATTATGAGTGTGTAATCATATCTCTGGGTAATGTGAAGGCTACACCCTATATTGAGAAAACTAAGAAGAGCTTAATAGGATTTATGCATGCACAGTATAAGATCCTAAGACTATGGAGCCCTCTAAGGAAGGCATAATTTAGTGGGAAGACATGTAGTCAATTTGTGACACCACCATTATTTCTTGTGATAACTAGGCCCATGGTATGTATGATATGGTCGGGTGCGAGATGAAGGGGAGAGTAACTAGAATCATTAGGCCATGCATGGTCAGGCATTTGAGTAAACCTCAGTTACCTAGGTATACTTGTGAGGAGAATCCTGATTCGTTATTGCGCACCATGGAAAACTAGTGGCCGAATGAGGGTGATAAAAGGAATATGTTGGTTTACACATTATGTGGAATAAAAGTGCAATGGTGGTAAACACATAGAGATAACTTGTTGGGTTGGCGAGAAGTGAGAATCACCTTTTCAATAAGGTTTACTCAGAGTAATTTTCCTACACTGATACATGAGTATGATGGGAAGACTCCTACTTTTGTACATGTACACAACTATGAGAGATAATGGACACAAGGTCCAGAGGCTTTACCACCATCTCTTTAGGTGCATAAGTTCTATTCTAATATGCATGGATACGCACGAGCATGACATGTCCATGTTGAGCTCAAGAAAGAGACTACAAGCTAGCGTGAGATGACTGAAGGTATTATTCACACCTTTGACTATTTTTCAAATAAGCCGCCTATAACAGTATTTCTAGATTATGAAATGCATCACATTGGGGGATAATGCAAAATTAGAGGAGATCATGATTCAGTTACTTGGAGAACCTAATATCAAGTTGTGCATGGATACACTGGAGACATATGAGAGGAAAATAAGCCACTCATGGAAAAAAAAAGGTGAAACAATATACCTGATTGATGATGAAGAGGTGGATAATTTGGATATTAGCCACACAGAGGGTGCACACAAAGTAATGTATATTGAAGATGAAAATTCACGTGCTCACCATGCCCCAATGAAGAAAAATAAGGTTAACATTGGCATTGAGGATGTGCCTAATGAGTCCATCATTGGGGATTATTGATCGAACAGAGGTAACAAACATCATTGAGATCTTGCGTGATTTCCAAGACTTGTTTCCAAGAGGTTACCATGAGTTAAAAGGAGTACATCCTTTATTGGGAGAGATTAAGATTAAGCTAAAAGAAGGTGCATGAGCGGTTCGGGAAGAGACCTTATAGGATAAACCCAAACCTGCACGTGAAGGTGAAAGAAGAAAATGATAAGATGCTTAAGTCTGGAGTCATTAAACCAATTAAGTAATCTGAGTGGGCTAGTCCCATGATAATCAACATAAAGAAGGATGGGTGGATCAGAATCTATGTAGATTACAAGGAATTTAATGCTTCATGTGTTACGAATCCTTTCCTATGCCATTCACGAGAAGAGATCCTTGAGGGACTTACAGAGCACAAGATCTATTCTTTCACCGATGAGTTCTTAGGTTATCACCAAGTGCGTATTATGTGAGAGGATAAACGAGATAATACCACCTTCTCCACCGAGTGGGGAAGTTTTACGTATATTATGATGCCCTTTGGATGAAGAATGCACCCAGTCTTCTTACGCATAGTTGTGTAGACTTTTCTTGAATTCATTCACAAGTTCTTGGAGGTTTATCTAGATGATTGGACATCTATGGGCTTGTAAAATATCACTGTGAAAATATGAGGCTCATGTTTGAGAGATGCAGGTAGTTGAACATCTCTCTTAACATTAAGAAGTGTATCTTTGCTACACCCTTTGGAACTTTTCTTGGGCACATCATTTGTAAGGATAGATCCAATGATTTGGGGATAGAATAACATACTAACCAGAGTGAGGTATCATATTTTGGGGCATACTAGTTATTATAGAAAATTTATCAAAGGATATGTGAAGATTGTTGTGCCCCTGGAGGAATTTCTCAAGACCAAAGGAAATTTTTATTGGGGTGATGCACAACAAGGAATTTGAGACCTTAAAGGAAAGATTGACTACTGATCCTATCTTGTGCTTTATATCCTATATTAATTTATTCTATGTATATGTTGATGCCTTTAACATGGCTATTGATGCATTCTTGCACAACTGACTGGTGAGGGTAATGTGGATCATCCCATATGATTTGCAAGTAGGAAGTTGACACTAGTGAGAAAAATTATACCACGATAGAGCGTGAGGCATTGTTTATGATCTACGCACTTCCCAATTTTTGACAAGTACTTGTTGACCACTCCATTCATCTTTTCATAGATCATATAACATTTAAGTACTTGGTTGACAAGCCTATTTTGCAAGGCGAATACATCGGTGGATACTCTGTTTTAGGAGTTTGATTTTATAGTTGTTGTAAATTTGGGAAAGAGCAATTTGGTTGAATCATTTATCAAGGATCAATTTTAGAGAGGACACAAAGTATTGAAGACACTATGCCTGATGCATAGTTATTTAGGTTGAATCACACACTTGCAGACTTAGAGGACATAACCATATTCTTCGCACACCTGGACTTGCACGAGAGGGATGAAGACATTAGAGAAGAAGTAGCTCATTATACATGCAATACCTTACCATCTCATTGGAGAAGACCTGTATAAAATGGGATGCGATGAGGTCTTGTGCATGTGTTTCTTTGGAGCATGAACGTGAAGCAATTATGGAGGAAGCTCATGGAGGTATTGTAAGAGGAAATTATGCATGAGATATGACTACGCTCAAGATCTTTCTATTGGCTTAGGGTGGGAAATAATATACATGGATACTAAGTCTTTCATCAAATCATGTGAGCATTATCAACAACTTGGAAAGCCTAGAAGTAGAGATGAAATGTCTTTACGACCAATAGAAAGAAGAACCTTTTGAGAAGTGGGTTATTGATTTTTGGGACCTATTACACCACCCATGCGCAAGAATGGAGTGCATTACATCATCACTTGCACTTTGACTATTTAACAAGGAGGGAGGAGGCTACACCTACGAAGGATTACACAACAACTACAAAAAAATTTCCTTTGGGAAAACATCACAACATGATGACAACTATCGTCTAAGTTTTACTAGTGATAGAGGAAATATTTTCTTGAATGAGACAATTAAAAATTTTCTATAAGAGTTTATGGTGGCACACCATAAAACTACCTCTTATCACCCTCAAGCTAATGGTCCTGTTGAATATTTCAACAAATTTTGGGGACAGAATCTTACGAAGATTTGTGATGTTGGAAGGAAGGATTGGGATGATAAAATATCATTTGTATACTAGGCTTACATGTATACATATAAAAGGTTGAACAAGGATACACCATTTCGGATAGTGTTTGGCATTGAGGCAATCGCCAATGGAATTCTTATTACCATCCCGCATATGTGTGTGCAAGAGGAGTGTCAAATGAAAAGGTGGGGAAGAACACATTAAGAAACTAATGCAACTAGATGAGTAGCTCACAATCGTGCATTGGAGCTAGAAGACCGAGAAGGCACGATAGAAGGTTTGACACGATAGGTACATTAAGAGAAAGTATTTTATAGTTGGGAACACGGTCCTTTGCTATGAATCCAAGTTTACGCGCCACCCAAGGAAGATGAAGGTGCATTGGTTGGGTCCTTTTGTAGTAACCAAGATACCTGAATTAGGCAGATGTCAATGTAGGTGCTAGATGACACCATGTTGCTGGTTACTTCAATGGAATTAGGTTGAATCCCTACTATAAATAAGCTTATGTTTGTTTGTAATAAGGTACTACTTCCACTTAGATTATGTTTTCTTTCATTTTTTTTTTTTCTTTGGTTGTTTTATTATAATAAGTGTGTTCACTCACAAGAGTTGATTACTATTTATTGAGATGATGCGTAGATGAATAAACATACGTTTAGTGTGGGGTGGAAGCAGGTATGTTTATTGAAAAAGATAAATTGGAGCGAGATACAAAGGTGTGCGTGACATTGGTGGAATGACAAAGGGGTGAATAAGAACTAAGGATGCATGAAGGTGAAAGAAGGTGATACATGTGTCTAGGTAGGATGGTGCATAGTGGGATTTTCTCATGAGGAAATCCATACAAATAAGAGGTGATGTATTATAACGTGAGGAAGGCAGAAAAAAGATATACTACTTGGAATATGGTGCATGTGAAGATGGTTTTTACGGCGCACGGAAGTGTGAGCATGGATGTCCTGTAGTCTTGGGAAGTTAAAAATCAAAATTTTGTTATCGAGTTTATGGTGTCACACCATAAAACTACCTCTCATCACCCTCAAGCTAATGGTACTATTGAATATTTCAACAAAATTTTGGGACAGACTCTTACGAATATTTGTGATGTTGTAAGGAAGGATTGGAATGATAAAATATCATTTATACTACTGGCTTACATGAATACATATAAAAGGTTGAACAAGGCTACACCATTTGAGATAGTTTTGGCATTGAGGAAGTACTTGCTAGTGGAATTATTATTACCATCCCCGCATATTACGTGTGCGGGAGAACTGTTAGATGAAAAGGTGGGGAAGAACACATTAAGAAACTAATGCAACTAGATGAGTGACATGCAGTACACGTTAGAGAGAGAAGATTGAGAAGGCGCGATAGAAGGTTTGGCATAACATGGTACATTAAGAGAAAGTATATTGTAGTTGGGAAGATGGTCCTTCTGTATGAATCCAAGTTTGCATGCCACCTAGGGAAGTTGAAGGTGCATTGGTTGGGACCTTTTGTAGTAACCAAGATACTTAAATTAGACACATGTCAATTGCAAGTGTTGGATGACACCATGTTTCCTAGTTACTTCAATGGGAGTAGGTTGAAGCCCTATTATAAATAAACTTATGTGTGTTTGTAATAAGGTAGTATTTCCACTTAGATTAGATTTTCTTTCATGTTTTTTTTTTTTTCGTTGGTTGTTTTGTTGTAATAAGTGTGTTCACGTGCAAGAGTTGATTACTATTTATTGAGATGATGTGCAAATGACTAAACATACTTTTAGTGTGGGGTGGAAGTAGGTATGTCTATTGAAAAAGATAAATTGGAGTAGATAAATTGGTGTGGGTTACATTGGTGAAATGGCAGGTATGGGGTGAATAAGAACTAACACCGCGTTAAGGAAAAATAAGGTGATACATGTGTCTAGGTAGGATGGTGCATAATGGGATTTTCTCGGGGAGGAAATCCATGCAAATAAAAGGTGATGTAGTATAATGCGAGGACGGAAAAAAAGGATATATTACTTGGAATTATCGCGCATGGGAAAATGGTTTGGCGTAAGGAAGTGTGCACATGGATGTCTGCAGTCTTGGGAAGTTAGACAATCAAAAATTTTCCATCGAGTTTATGGTGACACACCATAAAACTACCTCTTATCACCCTCAAGCTAATGGTACTGTTGAATATTTCAACAAAATTTTGGGGAAGACTCTTACAAAGATTTGTGATGTTGGAAGGAAGGATTGGGATGATAAAGTATCAATTTGTACTTTGGGCTTACATGACTACATATATAAATAAGGAAACACTATTTTAGATAGTGTTTAGAATTGAGGCGATACTTACCGGTGGAATTCTTATTACCATCCATGCTTATTACGTGTGTAGGAGGATTATCAAATGAAAAGGTGGTGGAAGAACACATTGAGAAACTAATGCAACTAGATGAGCGATGCACAATTTTGCATTGGATCTAGAAGGCCGAGAAGACATGATAGAAGGCTTGGCATTACATGACACATTAAGAGCAAGTCTTTTGCAGTTGGGAATATGGTCCTTTGTATGAATCCAAGTTTGTGTGCCACCCAGGGAAGTTGAAGGTGCATTGGTTGGGACCTTTTGTAGTAACCAATATACTTGAATCAAACACATGTCAATTGCAGGTGTTGGATGGCACCATGTTTCCCGGTTACTTCAATGGGAGTAGGTTGAAGCCCTACTATAAATAAGATTATGCGTTTTGTAATAAGGTATTATTTCTAATTAGATTAGATTTTCTTTCATTTTTGGTTTTTCTTTGGTTGTTTTTGTAATAAGTGGGTTCACGCACATGAGTTTATTACTATTTATTGAGATGATACACAGAGGACTGCACATGCTTTTAGTGTGGGGTGGAAGCAAATGTCGATTGAAAAATAAAATTAGAGTAGGTATAAAGGTGTGCGCGATATTGGTGAAATGGAAGGTGTGGGGTGAATAAGAACTAAGGACACATGAAGGTGAAAGAAGGTGTTATAGGTTTCTAGGTAGGATGGTGCATAGTGGGAGTTTCTCAAGAGAAAATCCATGTAAATAAGAGGCGATGTAATATAATGTGAGGAAGGTAGCAAAATTATGTATTACTTGGAATATGGCATATGGGAAGATGGTTTGTGGCACAAGGAAGTGTGTGCATGGATGTTTGTAGTTTTGGGAAGTAGTAAGCATGCTAGAAAGTTATAACTTCCACGCATGTAAAAAAGAAAGGCATGGAAGAAAGTAAAAAGTGCCATAGGCTGAAAAATGTGTTTTAAAATGGAAAAAGTACTTTTAAAGTTAACAACAAGAAAAATCATTTTAAAATGAAAAATTAATTCAATGGAGTTTTCAAAGTATGAAAAATCTATAAAAAGGGGCAAATTGAGTTATTTTCTACCTTGTATTTGAGAAATTTGAGAGAGCAAGCAACCAAGTGAAAAAGAGTGACATGGAAAATTGACTAGTGAGAAAACTATAGTGTGCGAGAGGGTATTAATGTAAAGATCCTTCGAGAGAAAAAAGGAAGGTTGAGTGCAAAGTTTGAGCAAGAAGTTAAGGCACAAGCGATTAGGGTTATTGAGGTTGGAGATTGACTAACTAGGGTTTGTAGGGCTTGAGAATCGCAAATTTCATTTAAGGTAGGCCACTTAGTTGTCGTACGGGGGTTTGGTGAGGAAGGAACATCTAGGGCGAAGTTTTAGTGAAGGAATAAGAAAAAAATGGCACCAAAGAAGGCAAATTCAACATCACCAAGGAAAGGGCAAGGGCAAACTAAGAATATGAATTTAAAGACCCACTAGCGGAATTATATTCAGAAATGTAATATCCACTAGATGTAATTATAGCACAATTATGGAAATTACACTTGTAAACTCAGTAAAATCAGTTAGTTTAATCACGAGGGGCACTAGGTAATGAGGCAATATTAAACAACCATATGCTACGAGAGTTTCCAGAGAGGAATCTCGAAGGACAAATATTGATGGATGATTCGGTGAGAAAGAGTCTAAAAAAAGTAGGAGTATTGTAACTATTTGAATTGCCTTATTTTGGGAGACATGCACACCTTTTCCAATGGTTAATGTTAAGGGTGTATGAGGAATGTTTATACTTTGTGGGTAGAAGGATGAGGATCACAACCCTTATGATTGGGAAAGTAACAAGGCTTCAAGAGGATGGTGAAGACCTAGATCGGATATGTGTGATGATACGAAGATCGATGAATTGGGAAACACATTGCAATATGATAGAGGGGGTTGGGCCATGAATGTGGACAAGATCGCAGACTCTATAATTAGGGTAGAAACCCAGTTGGTGATTCTTGCACATAAGATGGCACATAAAACATGATATAACATTGCATAGTTTTATTGCTAATGGAATCATTGAGGGGGCACAGGAGATAACCGAGGAAGAAAAAATATTACATGGGGCTTGATCTTTTTACTAATGATATTCTTAGAAGTTGGTGTCCCCGATGGACTAGAAGACAATATGTGGATCTACCCAACACAAAACTAGTCCTGCAGTTCAATTTGTAGATGTCACATGTGAATAGGTCATTAAATAATTAGTACAAGACGTGGTTAGAGAAATGGTACACCATAATGTGTGCATCCTTTGAGAATGAATGACACATACCATGGGAGAAACTTGAAGAGGTCGGAGACCAGGAAAAGTTTGCAGTAATGCAACACTATTTCCTTGCAAATTTTGTGATGGCTAATGGAGAGATGGGGCCATGGTGCAAACTACCATTTGCATTCACAAAAAGTATTTCAAGTGTGCAATGAACAAGATTAAGGATGCACAGAGAATGAATTTTGATGCGAAAAATGTGGATTCAAATTGGCATACTTTTTACACCACCTTTAGATATGGTTCCATGTCTACATACTTAAAAACCATAGAGATAGACACTTTGGAATTGAACCCTATGATGAATGTTAAAATCACAGGGATGATATGTAGGTTTTTTGTGGTATTACGCCTAGGAAAAATGATGGAGAATAAATCAAGGTATGTGACACTCATATGCCTCAAATGAATAAAAGTAATATGTCCTGACCTAAAATGACTCGATAAGAGTCCCCAACGAGAGGAAGAAGAATAAGATGATGTTTCTCTTAATCATACGTGTAGAAGGGAGATGCACTACAAAATGAGGAAGCATAGTGAGGGTGCAAAATCCTCTCGGCCAGATTAAGGAGAGTCTAATAAAGACTAAGAAGGGGCACACACGAACCCAAGTAGTCTCTAGTGATGAGGACTTGGAGGAGGATGTGGAAGAGGAGTTGAGACATGAGATATCTACACATGAAGCTGAGAAATAGCCTCTATATAGATCCTAACAAGGTGAAGGAAGAAGGGAGTGGAACACACAAGACCTGCACAAGGAAGAATCACTTGTGCACAAAGGAAAATGTGCAACACTCCAAAGAAGCCCAAATAAGATAAGGATGACAATGATTCTTATGTGATCGTGGGAAGATAAGGGCATTGGAGGAGAAACTAGCACATGTATTTTTACACTGAGGAAGCCATGGACTAAGGCCAAGGTAGTAAGGAAACGAAGACTTCCCCAATCACCGCATATGAATTTTGTTGATGATCCTACCAAGGTGTTGAGGAAAATATTTAAAAGCATGGTTAATATGGAGAAACTATTCAGATGGAATTTGTTGAAAAACAAGGCGGGCTCGCAAACAAAGAAAATGATATCATGTAATATGTATACGCATGCGAAGAGCCGAGTTTGAGATCAACAACGGGTGATACACCACATTGGAGTTGAATAAGGAGTCGGGGAAGAAATATAAACATGTGGACCCCACATATCTAACAAATAAGTAGGCATGTAATAGCTTGAACAAAATAACTACTAAGGTTACACGTAAAAACTTGGATAAAGGGGAAACCATGAGGCTTATGGTAGAAGATAAAAGAATGAAGAGTACGAAGTAGAAAGCTTAAAGAATGACATCATCGGGGGAGAAGAATCACACCAAGGAGGCCTATGATAGGGCATGAGCTTTAGTAAAGAAGATTATAGGCACATTCCTGACCCTTGTAATCTAATCACGTACTGATTACAATGATAAAATGGAATATCTCAAGGAATTGGTTGGAATATTACTTTTGAATATCAAAAGTGGCACAGGCCATCTATTTCACCGAATTGTTGTGTGATAAAATAGATAAGGTAAAAAGGTCATAGAGGAATACATGTTATTACGTTGGTTGAATGTTGAGTGCACGAGATCTGATTTCTAATCCAGGATAACCGTGAAGAGATTCCTTTTGGCTAGGAGGAACTACCTAAAATACACAACAAGACCACATGATATAGTTAATAGAAAAAGTTAGTGGACTGTTTAGCATGAGCTAGATCCAAGAAGTTTGATACTTCCTTAACATGGTTGTCAATCCACTGATATATAACTCAATATAAAATAACTAAACATGCAAATAAAAGAATCTAATGCTAGTGTTCTTATTTAGGTGTCTCAGACTACTATTTGTGTCAATCCTATTAACTACTTTATAACCACACTGGTGAAGGTCCTAGGTCAGGTTGCAGGTTGGGTAAGTGTTCGAGGGTCACAAACGAGGTCTAGGTAATATTTGGTGAAGTTTGGGTTGATTTTGGGTGATTAGGAAGCTTTTTGGTCTAAGGTAATTTTACTAGGCAAAAGGCAAAAAGACCGACGTCGAAGGTGACCGATGTCGGTAAAGGCACGGACCGATGGCGATTCTTGTGGGAAATGGCAGAATGTCAAAAGTGGGTGTTCAAGCTCTCTCGTGTCTGCAAAAAGAGTTGGGAAGGTCTGTTGTGAGGTTGTAGGTGGGGTATCAGGTTTGGGTGAGGTTTTGGGGAGGTTTTGGTGAGATATGGGGTAAGTTTGGGTAGACTAAGGGTTATCTTGGGCCTAGGGAATCTTAAAAACACTATGACCGTGATATCAACTAAGAGGGAGAAGCGACGGTTAAGGTGACCAACGTTGGTAGGGGAAATTTGGTGGTAATTAAATAAAATTAGTTTTGGAATTCTCTATGATTACACAGAGGATGAAGGGAGGATGGTTGGATTCGTAATAATGCCAAGGAGACTCAAGAATGCATAGAGGTCAGGTACAAAGAGCCAAAAGGTCGTGGGTGGTTGGATGGGTAGATTGGTAAGAAGCTAGGGATATAGGAATACAAAAAGGAATAAGATGTAATAGCAACATATAATGAACCTACACTCTAAGCAAGCACAAAATGATGAAAACTGAGTATACTTACTTACATTTGCAGGTCTAGTAGGTGAAGGAAGGCAATTATTGATCTATGAAGAACTTTGTGGTCGAGTGCCACAAAAAGAATTCCTAGAGTGTTTCGTGAATATTCTAATGCCTTGGGACAAGCATGCGGTGCTTGCTTGGGCCTGTGGTTGAGTATATCCTATCATCTATATGCTTTGGGAAATCTCTACTTTGTGCTTGAATGCAATATAACTCTCTAAACTCAAAAATGACCAACCTAGGTAAAGAGTTGTAAAAGGGTATATAAGGTAGGATGAGACATGTTAAGGTGACCAGCGTTGGTTGAGGTATAATCAATGTCGCTTAAGGGGGAATCTTAGGTTTACCAAAAATAGGAAGATCTTTACTATTTTTGGCATGATTTTAATTGAGTCCGCTTAGGGAAGTGGAGTTCATGTGAGAGAAGGTAGGAAGGTCATAGAATAATTCCAATTAGGTTTTGGAAGAAGTCTCGATTAGTTAGGTTAAGTGGTGACTCAAAGACTGGGAGTGATGACTCATTGTTGAGAGTGATGACTTGGTCACAATGAGTTAAATGCCCCTGGAATGGGTCCAGGTGAGGTGTCTAGGTGATGTGTAAATTAACTTAATTAAATTAATTAATAATGTGAGGATGAACATTAATTCAATTATAAGTAATTAAATTAATACAAATGTGGGGTAAAGGGGTCATTGTTAGGTAAACATGCTAAGTTAATTGATTAAAGGGGACAAGGGAGTGTGACCCAAATTTGGTGTCTATATTTTCCCCCTTTTGTCTGATAGCTTGTATTTATAAGTGGCACCAACAAAAATAGGAAGTCGAGTGTTCTAGGTATGAGTGAAGGTTAAGTTGCCCTAAGTGTGGGTGGAAATGACCCCCTTAAACCAGCAATCGATGAGATGTTAAACAGAGTCGGTGAGGGGTTTGATAAATGGGTAAGTGATGAAAATAAGGATATGTGGGTGTAAGGAAGGGTATGGTCATTTTGGGTAATGGGTAATGATAATCAAATGCATGCACATGTATAGATTGCGATACGGTACCAAGTGGAAGAGCTTGCAAACTATAAGTAGTCAAAAGGGTGATAAGTTTATCCAAACGAGGGTGAAGTGGTTTAGGTATCCAAGGTATAAGATATGGCCATAAAGCACAACGATGTCCGATGTAGGAACAAGTAATTGTCTTTTTCCATGGCACCAAAGGTATGGTCGGGATAAGTATCATGTCATTAGACAAGGTAAGGTAATTAGGCTAAATAAAACATGTAACATCATCGCAAAGTATAATGAGTACACAAATTCAAATGTCACAAAAGACAATTAAGGTCAGGGTATGTTGGGTAGGGCACAGGTAAGGCCAAGGTATAGGTAAATAACAAGTCCCTAAATGTAGTTAAGGAAATGTACAGGTAGTGTAGGTTTGTGAGTAGGGTGTAATAGGTATTGGTAAGGTCAAAAGTTGTTGGGTGAATAATGGTTTTAGGTGAAATAGGCATGGGGTGGGTCAAATAGGTCATGCAGGCATGTCGGTGTGACCTGATGCGATTATGGTTTATAGGTAGGGAGGAGGAGACATGTGAGACTATTCAAGAGGATATCAGGTGGGGTGGGGATTAGTCACTATATGTGTGACATTGTATGATCATTGTGATTTTTGATATATATATATATATATATATCGAAACTCATCATGTCAAGACGTGAGATTTTATATGATATTTTTAGGATACTTATATTTATTTGTATATATGTATTGATACACAAACTCTCCCATTTATATAGTTTATGATGTTGATTGGATGGATGATGTACTCATTTTAATTTCCATTTTTATTATGTATTGATGGAAACTAGGTGAATTAGGCATGATTGAGTCGAGGTCATGTAGGCATGATTGAGTTTAGGTCATTTAGGCATGATGGAGTCAAGGTGATTTAGGTAGTCGAGGTCATGTAGGCATGATGGAGTCAGGTATAGGCATGGTGGAGTTCGAGGTCATTTAGGCATGATGGAGTCAAGGTGATTTAGGTAGTTAAGGTCATGTAGGCATGATGGAGTCAGGTATAGGCATGGTGGAGTTGAGGTATAGGCATGATGGAGTTAGGTGATTTAGGCATGATGGAGTCTAGGTGATTTAGGTATGATCAAGTTTAGGTGATTTAGGCATGATTTGGTCATGTTTTGGGTTTGATTTAATTTCCAAGTTATTGGTAGTATGGAAAATAAATAAATGATGATGTATATGTATGTTGTGGTGTAAATTTCCAAATATTTGATATCATGGAAATGTAAAATGATTGATGTATGATATGATGATGTGAGAAAATGGTAGGTATGTATGTTTGTGATTGTTTAAATTTCCCAGTTTTGTGTAAAATGGGAAAACTCCTTAAGGTAGAATGTAAATAGAAAAATGGGGGAAAATTTATTAGGGGAAAAAGTGGCCGAGCTAACCTCCAAGGGCCCCATGCCCTCAGAGTGCTGCCTACATAGCCCCAATGAAAAAAGGGCCTCAGGCCAATGTAGTTCTCCCATAAACTAGGGAAGAATATGATGAGGTAGATGAATGGGTCGGTTGGTTTTAGGCATGATTAAGTCTAGGTCATTTAGGCATGGTTGATTTTAGGTCATTTAGGCATGGTTGAGTTTAGGTCATTTAGGCATAGTTGGGTTTAGGTCAAGGCATGGATGATTTTTGTGAAACAGGAATTCCTAGATTGTAGGTGTCAAAGGTTTGGTCATGTATATGAGAATCTAATAAGTAAGAAAAAATGTGAATGGATAGAGTAGACAAAAGTGCGGCCTAATTGATAAGAACCCTAACAAGTCTATCATACCAAAGATTGGCTTATGAACGGAAGACCCTAAAAGGTGTTGCATGATTGACTATTCTATGGGTGAAGAAGGTCACATGATCATGAAATGTTGCATTTGTGGCATGTCCCTTGAGTAGGTAGAAGGTTAGAAAGGCAAGGTAGTGAGGTGAAAGAAGGTTGGTTTAGCATAACCTAGTGTGCGACAACATGCCTTTTTAGCAAGATACCCAAGATCAAAATAGGCAAGTCCATGATGAAAAAGTTAGCTTTTTCTTTTTTATTTTGTTTTTATAGACTGATCAATGCGGGAAGTCTATGTGGGATGAGTAGAGTATCTCCTTGAGGTCTTTGTGAAGTTGATCGATGCGGGAAGCTTCAGAATATTTTTATTTTATTTTTGTAGGAATAGTCTTCTTTTTGTGATAGACTATGTATAGTATGGCTAGCTTTGTATAGTTTCCTTCGAGGGAGAAGTCTATTTATAGCAGCAAGATAGAAAGAGTAGATGTCCTTTTGAGGGAGTCATTTTTTGCGAGAATTTTGACTCAAGGAGTGTGAATTTGAAAATCTCGTATATTTCTTTTGAATTTTTTTTTTAGACTTTTAGGTCATGAAAATACTATAGAGAAGGATAGGCTCATGTTATGAAGACAAAACCATAGCAAACAAGGGTTAGCTATGAAAGATGGGTTTTAAGTGATGAACAACCATGGGATTCCATCTTGAAAAAAACAAAAAGTATCCATGAGAATCATGCCATGAGTAGAGTCATGGTGCTCATATTTAAGATAAGGTTGAAATGTGATGGGTAATCACATGATTCTTGTTTAATCGTTGATCCTTAAAATAGGTAAGTGGAAGGTGAATGGTGCTCAACGGACAAGAATTTTATAGACATAAGGTGATATAGGAATTGATTCAATAATATAATGGTTGAAGATGCAAGGCATTAAGGGGCTCAAGTTCAGTTTACCTTCGAGTGAAGATAAACGATAAGCACATGATCCATAGGTATGAGTAACGATATAGGGTCCAAGCCAATTAGGAGAAATTTTTCCCTGTTTACTTTTCTCCTCTTTTGTTACATGTTGATTTTCCTTTAGGACGAGGTCACCAACCTGGAAGGTTCATTCTTAGACACGTTTATCGTAGGCATGTTTGATACATTTTTGGTAGATTTGGAGGTGATCGAGAGCATTGAGACAACGTTCATCTAATAACTCGAGTTGTGCCAAACGGTCTTGATGAAAATCATCATCATTGAGCATATCTTTGAGTGAGATACGAAGAGATGGTATTTGGACTTTGAGAGGCAGGAAAACCTCTTTGCCAGTAGACCAAAGAGAAAGACATGACAACAATTGAGGTATGAATACTAGTACGAAGCCCATAAGGCAAAAGGAATGTGCGTATGCAAATCCTTTCCAGTATCGTCAACTACTTTCATAAGAATTTTGTTTAAGGTTTTGTTGGTTGATTCCACTTAGCCATTTTTTTAGGGTAATAAGGTGAAGAAAAATTGAGTTGAATGCCGAAGGCATCACTAGAGTTTCCGTAGGGTTTTGTTTTTGAATTGTTTTCCATTATCAGTGATGAGGCGGTGAGGAACACCAAAGTGAAAAATGATGTGATGGTTGATGAATTCACATATTTTCTCAACTTTCTTAGAAATGAGAGGCATGGATTCCACCCATTTATTGTAATATTCAGTAGCGGTAATAATCCATTGATAACGTTGGGAAGAATGAGGATTAATCTCTCCGACAAGATCCAAACCCCATTGAGAGAAAGGCCAAAGGTCTCGTGTGACCTGTAAGGCGTGACTAGGGGTGTGATGAAGATTAGCATGTTACTGACACTTCACACAATGCTTGACATAGTCACAACAATCACGGTTTAGGGTTAGCCAATAATATCCTAGGCGGAGAATGCATTTAGCGATAACTAAACCACTAAAGTGACCCCCACAAATCCCATCATGAACTTCCTTGATGGTGTAGAGAATTTCAGAACTTGTAAGGCATCGTAAGAGGATACCGTCAAAGACACATTTATAAAGAAGACCACCCATGATGACATAGTGAGAGATAATTTTTAGAGAGGCTCATTATCCATCATGAGTAAAATCTGGAGGTAGAATGGAAAGGAAAGGTAATCAAAAACTGCCTTATACCAAAGATCACACGGTTCGGTGTTAATGGTTTTGAAAAATTTGATGTCTCAAAATAGATAAGAAGGTGATTGTAACCTTTGTATTGTGACAAATATTTTCGAAGTTGGAGGGCGAAGTAGGGATTTGAGAAGTAAGACATGCCATGGTGTTCAAAAATTTATTAGTGGAACGTGGGGTGGTTTGAAGTTCATAATAGTCAAAGGTAGTCAAAATTATGTCAACATGATGCTTATACTTTTGAAGTATCTCGTTACGAAACTGGTATATACCATTAACTTGGTTTACAACCAGTTGAGAATTTCTAAAGATATTAATTGATTTAACATCTAAGGCTATGGTAGTTTGAAGGCCTAATACGAGTGCTTCATATTCGAAAATATTGTTAGTACAATCAAAATCTAGTTTGAAAGATAATGGCATAGGCTCACCATCAAGAGGAATGAGGATAACTCGACACCACCCCCACGTTGAAATTTGGAACCATCAAAGAATAAGGTCATCTGGTAAATGGTATCATCCAAAGAGAGGGTAACGATGGATTCATCTGGGAAATTGAAGTTAGAGGATTGATTTCTAGAGAGAGGCGCATCTTCATGAGTTGTTCAAAGAATGGTTTTACCTTTGACATATTTTTGATGGGTGAATTCAAGATCTAGGTCTGCAAGAAGCATGAGCCAATGTGCAACACGTTGATGTTAGTAGGGATTTGCGTACATGTAATGTAAGGGGTCAGTATTGGTGACAACAAAGGTTTTGCGGTTGAGTAGGTAACGATGAAGTTTAGTGGCGAGAAAAAACTAAGGCTAAGTAGAGTTTTTGGCACGAGTGTATCTGGTTTTGTAGTCTAAAAGCATACAACTTATATAATAAACCATTTTCTCCTCTGTTTCGTCATGATGAGTGAGCATGAAACCAAAGGAATGATCAGTAGAAGAAATGTAAAGGTAAAATGGTTGGTCATCTTTAGGTGGAATGAGCACAGGTGGTTGGAGGAGGTATTGTTTTAAGGCGTCAAAAGATTTGTGACATTCATCATCCCATTTTAAGAAGACATCCTTTTTGAGGATACGATGAAATGGGTGGCAGTGGTCGAGAAAGTTGTGAAATAAAGCGATGAATAGATTGCAACTTTCCTTGCAAACTAAAAAGTTGGCGAAGGTTAGTAGGTGGAGGCATTTTGAGAATATCCTTGATTTTAGCGGGATCAACTTCAATGCCATGCAAAGAAATGATAAAACCAAGGAGCTTGCTAGAGAGAACAATGAAGACACACTTCTTAGGTTGAAGGCAAACATAATACTTGATGAGATGGTCAAAGATGACGTTAAAGACTGTAAGATGTTTGGCCCGATGTTTGGATTTGGTAAGAATTTTGTCAATGTAATCTTCTAATATGTGATGCATAATGTCATGAAAGATATAAGTCATAGCCTTCTAATATGTAGCACCAATATTTTTAAGGCCAAAGGGCATGACACGATAGCAGAAGGTCCCTCGAGGAGTGATGAAAGTGGTTTTGTGTTGATCCTCTAGGGCGAGTAATGTTTGGTTATAACCAAAAACCGTCCATGAGTGATAGCATCTCATGGCCGACGATGAGATCAACTAGTTGGTCAATACTAGGTAAAGGAAAGTCATCTTTGTGGCAAACTAAGTTAAGGTCATGGAAATCCATGTAAATGCGGAGTCCCCCTGTCACTTCTGTGATATGAAAAATGTTAGAGATCCATTGGAGATAATCAATGGGTAGAATGAAGGAAACCGAAAGGAGGAATTAGATTTATTCTTTGACATGAAGGGTAGTGCGTGGATTCATTTTCCGAACTTTTGTTTCATGGGTTTCACTTTAGGAATAGTTACGATATTGTGGACCACAATGTTTGGGTCAATACTGGGCATATCAACGTAGAACGTTCTTTATAATCCCATAGGAAAGAAGTAAAAGCTTCTATTCAACAAAATCTAAAGATTGGCCTATTTTTAGAATGTACGGGTCATCCTAAGTATGACTATTGATTTCAATGGTCAATTCCTTTAACATGGTTTGTGTTTCAAAAGGTAACGACCAGTCAAATATAAGAATATTCCGCACTAAGGTAGGTTAGAATAGACTCATCGTCCGAAATTGAACGACATTAATAAAAGGTGTATCATCATCGATCATGTCAAGATATAAGAAGGGAAGGAAAGAGGGAGGCTCATTGTCTCTTTAATAAGTTAGAGGTCCCAGGGAAATCATGTTCATGAATTTTTTTTAGGAGGAATGGATTCTAGATCCATAGAATCTGTAGGTGAAGGTGGTGACATTGGTAAATGAGGTGGAGAAGGTTTATCGTCCTTAATGAGTTCGACTTGGGCCTTCTTGGGTGATGGTTCATAAAAGCTAATACAACTACGGTCTTTATGTTTATGAGTGGTGCATGGGATGACAATATGATGGCCTTGTTCATAGAAACCAAAGCCAAAGCCCTTCCAAGCACAACGATGGAGGAAGGTGTGGACAAAGCGGCGATTGGTGAGAGATTGGAGGTCAGATGAAAATGGTCGAGATTGGGAAGGTGGCTTGGGCAAGTAGGTAGAAGAATCAAGTCCCCCATTTGTTAAGTTGGTGTGAAGGCGGGGATGAATGTAAGGGAAAACCTCACCAATATGGTGATCATAACGGTGATGTTGGTGAAGTTTACCATACTCTTGAGGAGTAAGGAATGTGTCAATGTTATAAAGGAGGTACTCCCCAGTGAGCCATTGAAAAACACTTTCTAAGGGATCGGTAGTTGATATGTGGGTAGCTGGAATGGATGAATTACTGGACAAATGGGAAGAAGAAGTAATGGTTGGTTGAGAAGTAGATGGGTTAGTAGATGGTTTTTATTACGGAGGGCTGCAACAATGGTGGGAATAGATGATTTAGGTGTGGAAGAGGTAGCAGCAACATTGGTGGATGGGGCCATGGGTGAAGGAGAGGTGGAAGAAGTGATAGATGCCTTAACTGGTTAAAGGACATCATTAGGTTGATACAACATGTTACAGGTATTTAATGGTGAAGGGTTGGTTGGAATGGTATAGTTATGTCCTTCATGTTCCAATTTTAAACAACGGTGTAAGGTTGAAGGAACACAATCCATAATGTGGATCCAAGGTCATACAAGTGTAGGTTGTACTAGAACTACCCTCAAAGACATAAAATAATTCTAGAATGGTATGTGGGCCCACACGAATGTGGAGAATGATGGTACCAAGGGTAGAAGTGATGACATCATTGAATTAATGCAACATAATCTGGGTTATTATGAATGCAATCGGGTGTAATACACATTTATTTGTTGTTATTAGCCAATTTTGACTTCACAAAATTAATATAAAAAAATGGAAATTTTGAAAATTTTCAAAAGTGTTACTTTGTGTGATTTATTGCTCTCATCATGATCATCTCATTTTTGTGATCATTTTGGTCTTCGTTTCATCCATTTCGGGTGAGAACTCCTCCCACTAGGTCTTAAATTGTGTTAAATATTAATTAATTAATATTTAATTAATTAATTACTCTTTGTTTGATAAAATTAATTTTTAATAACTTTGGGGTTTTTAATTAAATAAATATTAATTAAAATTCATTCGACAAGTTTTATTTTAATTGGGGAAAAATAAGCTTCCGCTTCCCATTCTAGGGATGCCAAATTGGCTTCCCGGGCCCGGATTTCCCCTTTCTTGGAAAATTTGTTTTAAATCCCGCTTGTGGGATTTCTTCCCGATTGCCAAATTAATGAATTGGAAAACGGGCAAAAATCTCCGATTTCCCACATGGGGAAATAAAATGGGGATTGCTAGCCCGCCTTGCCATTTCCGTTGGCAATTGGCAGTTGATTTCCCCATTTCCCCTGGCAATTAATGCCACTACCTGGGAAAGAGGGAAGTTGTTTTAACGGGACAAATTAATCCTCATAAATTCCTCTGTCAAACTCGTTGGAAAGAGTCATGCGAAGCTTTCCAATTGCTTCTTATTTCTTCTGAAGGAACAGAGTAATATTTTTATCACATCCCTAAAAAAATACCAATTTACTATGAACGCCATTGTGAAGGAGGAATACGCATTGCAAAAGAAGACAAGGAAAATTAGTCAATACGTAGCCAAAGGGAATAAGAGCACATTGCAAAAGTGAAAACAAAGAAAACAACACACCAAAGGCCATCATAAGATTAAAAAAACATCTTCCATGCCTTAGAGGAAAAGTAAGTTTCAACGTAGGATTATAAAAGAGATATTTCAATGCCTAGGTAAAGAAAGAAGCCAATGCCCATGCAGCCAAAGAAATAACCAAGCTCCACGCATTCGTCAGGAGAAAATGCCACTCATAGGCCAAATAGAGATCATCACATAGTCCAAGGCAAAAATAAAAAAGTTTAAACATTGGTGACACAGAATAAATTCAACGTAGGCAGTTTGAATAAGTTTGTGAGAGCAACATGCCTAAGGAGGGAAAGTCCAAACACTCCACGTAGCCTGTAGGAAGGAAGCAAAAATTTGAATAATATTAAAGAAAACTGTAAAACATTGTTGCCACGCATTCATCAAGAAGGTAAATTCCAATCACAAGTAGTTGGGAAGGAGTCTATGCAGGCACAACACAAGAATTTTCAACGCAGGTTTTAGCAAAGAATTTTTTCACCATGCATTGGCCAACGTTTCAGACAAAGAAAGAATTCACGTTTCAAGTTTTAAAATAATAGAGCTCCATGTTTCAGCTATTAGAAGGAAGGAATCCATGTACAAACCAACAAACCACATGGGTGAGGAGAGGATAAAGCCAAAAAGTAGTTTGTTTCCACTTATTCACACCCAATCCAAACAAAGCATTTCCAACGCTAGCAGTTAGCATAAAAAAATCTTCCACGCATTGAATGGGACAAGTCTAGCAAAGAGAACAGACTAGTTTCAATGCCCAGAAAGGAAGAAACAACAATATTCATGCAGTCAAAGGAAATTCCATACAATCCAACAAATTGTTTTCATGCATGTACCATATGTCCACGCACTCACTATCGGGAAGGAGGAAAGCCCAAAGTACAAGGTCATTAAAATCAGGCCATTTTCACGCATACCAAGGAGAATTTTCTCCAGAAAATTAAATAAAAAATCAAGATATTAGAAATCGGGTGATTTCATTTATTTAAAATTAGAAAAAAAACGTTGTCGCCCGAGTTGGAATTCAAACCTAGTCTCAGTGTGATGTATTAAAAATAATAATTTTTGTAACTCAGATTATTATTAGTTATTATTATTATTATTTAAATAATAATAATAATAGTAATAATTAAACAAGTCATATTGTTCTTGCACTGATGGGGGTTCCAGAGACTGAGACCCGGCCCTGATTGCATTATTTTACGTGCCTGAGTCATTTTTATGTGAAATTCATAATGGATCAAAAATATAACAAATCTACAGGAAGATCGAGGAAGCCAATGGAGAAATCGAACAAATCCACGCTCAAGTATGAATTCTAAGGAATCATCCCTCCTAGTTCCATTAAGTCAACATATGACAATATCACTGATACAAATCTGGGTCACATCAATGTGCAACAATTCTGCGACGGGTGAAAACTGAAGGCAAAACCATATTCTCGGATAGGCTTTACCATAGTGGTATACCCAAAGTAGCAACATTTCCTGTCTCGGTGCAGTGTCAGAGCTAGTTATCACTTGCGTGGAGCATTATGATCCTGAGAGATGAGGAATTTTTAAAGATAATCAAGCCTTTCCTCTTAATCACACCGGAGCACATTGAGGAATTACTCGGCATACCTAACTTTCCTAAGAATGTGGATATCACTCGCTTCAGTTAGCATAGGAATTTTGGGATGAAGAACCCCTTAGGTGGAGCAAGATGGTTAATAACAACTAGTTAGTGACCAAGAGGCCTCGAATTGATTAGCTTCCTAAATAATTATACCACGTTGAGTTCATGGAAGAAATCGGGGACATGATTACTCTCTAAGTCGAGTTTTGATTTATCCTCTGCTAGGATTTTCCACCCATGGATGTATCAGTTTATCTGTATCATCCTTGCCAAGAAAGAGTTTGTGGATTGGGCCACCATCATCAGTAATACCCTTCACAAACAATTGATAGAAGTTAAGATGACTAGATGCTTCTACATGACATCGTATTTGACTTATGTAGTAGCAAGAAGAAAGATATTTTCTAGACTCGAAACAAGAGGAGTCATGGGGCCATCAAATAGTGTTTTTCATTATTACCCGCAACTAAGTTTCAAAAATAGCTCTCACCATTTCAGAAGGGTCAACGATGCATTTACTTTCCGCGTGATTCAGAACCTGAATAGGAATACAGAGGAAAGATTTTCCAAAGAAGCCATGAATGTCATTTCCCAATGGGGAACATGGTTTATTCAATTTTTATCTTTTTCCTACATTCGTGTAAACAACTTTGTGGGTACCCCATGGAAACTTCCTAAGTACATCAGTGAAAATGGACATTAATGGAGCTTACGGAAACTATTCCAAGTTCATTGTCTTCTTAGTGACAAGCATCGTTCAGGAATTCATTTCCCAATCCAAATCGGGAATACCAATGCCCAAATCTCTTCAGTGCACAACTCATGGAAAAAGAGTTTTCCCTCATCACAATCCATCCATATGTGAAGAGATTCTAGTTTGATATCAATGGATATATGCAAAATATTCTTGGAGCAAAGTATCAACATAACCCTACCATGGAAGATTTTTGGGCTTCTGTTCGGATGAACATGAAGTAAGAAGACGAGAGTTTTCTTGCCTAACACTTTCTCAGATCAAGGCCTTTCACATCAAGAACCCTCCGATTTGTTCGTAAATGATGATGAAGATGTTATTGATCCTTCATATGATGTAGTTGCTTTTACCCGTTGCCTCGAATTGACTGGACCAAAAGAGATGAATTTTCTCTTGATAGCAAGAATCAACCGATTCTTGAAAGAAGCATATCTTGGTACAACAAAGAACTTGCCAAGTTACAATCAATTCAAGATCATACTTTAGGATCAAAAAAATTGCCAACTTGAGAAGGTCTCAATTCAACCAAATCCCCTTCTTGATCAACCTCTATACCATCCAATCATACACAACAAGAAAGAAAGGAGTGGTTGCCAAAATCCACTTCACCGAATAATGTGCCATGAGGAGAAAAATCTAAAGGCCCTAGCCCCGGTGAAGGAAGAGAGCATGTATTAGGATTTTCTACTTCAAGTAGAGATTCTTCTACTCACATTGTTAATAGTTCTTAGAAGCTCGTGACAAACGATCCTCAGCCACGCCTTGCACAAGCATCCACTCAGGTGCAGGTAGTCCAAATATCAAACACTTTAGAACCTATAGTTCATGAAGAGATTTCCCAAAATCTCCCGAATGATCAGGAGGTGGATATTGAGGTTATTTCTCCTCAAATCGAGGTCATGGAAAGGATTCTTGCAGGATCTCATGATGTCGAGAACAATGAGAATATTGCTTCGAGCTCTAGGATTTTATATGTGGAAATAGTGAATGATACTCCTTCCTGGGTTGATTCCGAGGTTAAGAAAAGGAAGAGGGTTGTCAAGGCAATTGACATTGATTTTGATGCCCTTTTCAAACTTTTGAATGATGTCATTCCTAAGAAGCCTAAGGTACTTTCTCGAATAATGGTGGATAATGACGGAAATAGATTTGCAGATCTTGCCATCCCACAAGTTGATAAGGAGCATGATGCCATGACACCTGTTGATTATGAAGTTTCAGACTTGGACTTGGGAGGTCCACATTAGAAAGTGACATGGCAATGGCTCGAGATTCAATTGATATCATGCTAAAGAGACTTGAGAAATATAAGTCTCAGAACTCTCAGCTCAAGGCCGAAAAGAATCAATTGGTGGAATATGTTCAACATCTGATAAATCCCATATCATCCACTTTCCTAGTACCTGATGCAGTGGCTACCCCTGATGAAGAAACTCTCAATTTTCAAAATAAATAAACACATTGGGCCATGTCACTAAAACTTGGCTTTCAGAGATTCTCGTTTTAGGCCAAGGATGATCAAAACAACGGTTAAGCTCCATGAAGATGTCAGTGCGTATCTTGATCCAATTCTTTCTTTCAAGGAAACTTTTGTTTCTAATATATCAAATTTGGATGAGATATTTCCTAGTCTGTAGGAGATGACGAGTATGGAATCCTCAATTTTAGCCATTAAAGGAATTCTCGAATTTGAACATCGAGGGACACATTTTCTTTGGTGTTTGCATCTCAAATCAAGGAAGATGCTTCTGAGGATTCTATGATCCATTATGAGAGCATATGTAATGAAGCCTTCACTTCACTTGCCTTGATTCAAGAATTCATAGCTGAGATCCCTTGTAACCTCGTAAATGAACATAATCAAAGGTGTTCATCGGAACAGGTGGAAGAGCAATTTTCACAATTGTTTAAGGACATGTACACTCCCGCCAATAATTTCTCATCAGTTTCAATGGAGCGGTGCATCAAATTAAAGAACTTATTTGAGAACGCTCAATCAAATATTGTTAATTTAAATGATATGCCAAGTAGGATTCTTGAATTACAGGTATTTTGTGAGGCTATTCTTGACCAAATGAACCTCCAAAAGAAGAAAAGATGTTTGAAACTTTGGGAAGGTTTAGATCCTTTCAACTAGCAAAAGCGGTAGATCCTAATTTCACCCAAGTTCAGGGAGATAGTTTTCTTGGTATCTAACGAAGTGGGAGAGTCCATTTCTCATACATTTGAGATAGGCAGACCCCATTTCAATGGATAAGGCACTGGTTATTATTGTATATTTTAAAAAGTGGATTTTTAAGAAAAGGATGTTGTTATTTGCTTTCGGGAAGTTGTGGATAACTTAAGTGATTTCTATTTTTAGTTGTTTTTAATAAAGTTGGTTAGAAAAAGTCAAAGGTCACTTAAGTGCCTTATTTAATGTTCATGTAAAACCCTAACTACTTTGTAACCAACTTTTGGGTTATAAAAGGAAGTGAGGGGCTCATTTGTAAAGGTGAATTTGAGAGAGGAGAAGAAAATACTTTTGTATGCAAGCTTTACTTCAAAGAAAGAAACTTTGTGTTCTTTTGAGAAGACATTTTGGAGTTAATGAAATATGAACTTTGTGTCCCATTCATTGTCTCTTATAGCATTTGATGTTCTTATGTTCATTAGATGTTAGTGTTTGAATCTTACATGTAAATATTGTCTTTGATCTTATTGTCAACATTATTAATCTATTGTTCTAGTTCACAGTGATCAAGCTCTGATTATCTACTTGCTCACATGTGTTCCCTTTTACACATTCTTGTTTAGCTAACTCAAACTCCATTTTATTTGTGTTAGTTATTCATCTTTCCTCTTCGTGTAATATTAGGCTCTTTTTTACCTAACTCTTACATGTTATTTCAATTCATTCCATTCCACTACTTTCCTTCATTCCATTCCATCTCCCTCATTCACTTTTCTTTCCATTGATGTTCCAAAACACCCCCACATACAATTTTTAATGTATAGATGTAAATATAGTTTTGGTTTTCAATAAAGGCAGCTTCACCTTCATTGAGAGACTTCGTTCCCACACGGTTGCATGTCATTTGCATGCGTGAAAATCCATATGCTAAAAAGTTGTACATATGGGAAGAAATGATGTTAATACGGCACCGCCATCAATTATAATGCATTGAATGTGTATATTATCAATGTAGATGAAAATGAATATGGTGAGATCGGGATCATTTGATTTGAGAGGTACAATCTCGTCATCATAGAAACCGAGAGTGACTAAAATGTTTCACTGATTTTTTGTGATAAAATAGATAAGGTAAAAAGGTCATGGAGGAATACCTGTTATTATGTTGGTCGAAGGTTGAGTGCGTGCGTTTCTAATTTTTTTGATCCGGGTTGACCGTGAAGAGCTTCCTTTTGGCTAGGATTAATTACCTATAATACACAACAAAACCACAAAATATAGTTAATAAAAAATTTAGTGGACTCGCCTACAGTAAGCTAGATCCAGGAAGTGTGATACTTCCTCACGTTGTTAATCCTCGATATATAACTCAATATAAAATAACTAAACATGCAAATAAAAGACTCTAATGTTAGTGTTCTTATTTAATAACTAAACATGCAAATAAAAGACTACTATTTGTGTCAATCTAATTAAATACTTGGTAACTACACTTTGGTGAAGGTCCCGGGTCAAGTCATAGGTTGTGTAGGTGTTCTAAGGGTCACAAACGAGTGCAGGTAATATTTGGTGAAGTTTGGGTTGATTTTGGGTGATTAGGAAGCTTGCTGGTCTAAGGCAGTTTTACTAGGAAAAGAGACCGATGCCGGTCAGGGTGACCGATGTCGGTACATGTATGACCGATGTTGGTTCTTTGTGGGAAATGGAAGAATTTCAAAATTGGGTGTTCATGCTCTCTCTGTGTCTACACAAAGAGTTGGGAAGGTCTATTGTGAGGTTGTAGGTGGGGTATCAAGTTTGGGTGAGGTTTTAGGGAGGTTTTGGTGAGATATGGGGTAAGTTTGGGTAGACTAAGGGTTGATTGGGCCTAGGGAAGCTTAACAAGCACTATGACCGATATCGGCTAAGAGGGGAGACCGATGACGGTTAAGGTGACCGACGTTGGTAGGGGCAATTTGGTGGTAATTAAATAAAATTAGTTTTGGAATTCTCTGTGATTGCACAGAGGATGAAGGGAGGATGGTTGGATTCGTAATAATGCCAAGAAGACTCAGGAATGCATAAAGGTAGGTACGGAGAGCCAGAAGGTCGTGGGTGGTTGGATGAGTAGATTGGTAAGAAGGTTGGGATAGAGGAATGCAATAAGGAATAAGATGTAATAACAAAAGATAATGAACCTACACTCTAAACAAGTACAGAATGATGAAAATCGAGTATACTTACTTGAATTTGTAGGTTTGGAAGGTGAAGGAAGGAAATTGTTGATCTGTGAAGAAATTTGTGGTTAGTGCCATGAAAATTCTTCCCAGAGTGTTCCCATGATTATTCTAATGCGTTGGGACGAGCATGCGGTGCTTTCTTGGGCCTGTGGTTGAGTATATCCTGTCATCTGGATGCTAAGAAATCTATACTTTGTGCTTGAATGCAATAGAACTCTCTGAACTCAAAAATGACCAACCTAGGCAAAGAGTTGTAAAAGGTTATATAAGGTAACCGATGATGGTTAAGGTGATTGACGCCATTTGAGGTATAAATGGCGTTGCTTAAGGTGGGAAATCTTAGGTTTACCAAAAATAGACAGATCTTTACTATTTTTGGAGTGCTTTTGATTAAGTCCACTTAGGGAAGTGGAGTTCACATGAGAGAAGGTAGGAAGGTCATAGAAGAAGTCCAATTATGTCTTTTAAAAGTCTTAGTTAGTTAGGTTAAGTGATGACTCGACACCTTGGGAGTGATGACTCAGTCTTTGAGAGTGATGATTTAGTCACTTTGTGAGTTAAATGACCTGGAATGGGTCCAAGGTGAGGTGTCTAGGTGATGTGTAAATTAACTTAATTAAAATAATTAAATTAATTAATAATGTGAGGATTAACATTAATTGAATTGTAAGTAATTAAATTAATATGCATGCGGGGTAAAGGGTTCATGGTTAGGTGAACACGTTACGTTAATTGATTAAAGGGGAATAAGGGAGTGTGACCCAAATTTGGTGTCTACACCATTAGTTGAAGAATTGGAAAAGGAAAAGGAGAAGAATAAAGTGGTAGCGGAGGCCAAGATAGCCAAACTCGAAGCAATATTCACACAAGGATAGGGATGCCAACATCAAGGAAGAATTGGTGTTTGATAGGTGGTGAGAAGAGAGACCTTATCATTAACACACACATCTCAAAGAGGAGGTAGAGCTCAACAAAATACATGCAAAAGAACCAAAAATAAGCTTGAGCACAAAAAAATCATGGCCAAAGTGTCAATGCAAAAGGAATCAATAAAGGCCATTAGGGATACACTAGAGTTTTGGATCAAGCATTTAACTCTTAGTTTTGGAGTGCATGGATGGATTGGAGAGAGTGACTGCAGATTTGATTATAGTCATCAAGGAACTCTAGGGAAAAGTGGATGAAGTGATGATTGAGAAAATACTAGGCATTATAGGGACGATGCCTGTGAAATCCACAAAATAACTCGCAACATGGAAAATGTTTGAAGATGATTTAAACACAGAGTTTCTAGAGCTCCTCCAATAACCTGAAGCTTGATGCGGCTAGTGTATAAGCTAGAATTCATTCTTTGAATTAACAAAATTCTTGACATTATTATTTATTCTTTTATTCTTTTATTCCTTGGAGAGATAAGTTGGATGACACATTTCCGAGGACGATAAATGAATTTAGTGTGGGGTAATGTTAAGCACAAAAAAATGGCTAAGTACTAGCCACACGCGGAGGGTGGGAGTCGCGTACGGGAGGTACACGAAGGTGCACATGCATACATGATGAAAAAACATGTAAAGGTTCATGCATGGGAAGACAGAGTTAGAGACTTAGCAAATTTTTTTGAAGGTGTGGTTAAAAATAGAAAAGCAAAGGAGGAGTGGTGACCACGCAAGGTTTATATTTAGACAAAAGCAAGATAACTTGGAATGCACAAAAGGAAGTTATAATTATAAAAAGCACATACAAGGACCAAAAGAAGATCATGCAAGGGCCAAGATAATAATATGATTAAATCAAGTGTTGTAATTAGGTTATATTATTAGCACCTTTGGATGTAAAAACATGTAGGCTATTTTTGTATGCATTCCTATTATTAGGAAGACTTATGAAACAATGAAGGGAAAGTCCCCACCCTTATATATAGGTAGTTCATCTATGTTAGCTTTGGTCGATCGGTTGGGTATTATAATGTATGTACAAGCTAGAACTTCGTGAGTCTTTGATGTCATGTAATCATGAGGTTTCAAAACTGCATACAAGTCTTATGTACATATGAATTGAGGTAAATGTAATCAATTTGTGTTATGCAATATATAGATGATGGTGTTCTGGAATATTAGTGTTATTATTCTTTTGAATGAACTATGATTTATTTCCTTATTATATGTGTTTCCTAATTTCCATGGTTAGAATGATTATTTGTGCATGAATGGTTTTCTTGGTTATTAATATGATGAATATGCATGTTAACTTCCTTTCAAACATAACAAAGGAGGGACTGGTGGTTGGGTGCGCTTCAAGTGAGCGTTTAGATCTTTCTAAATGAGGTGACAATGTGCATATCTAATGAGTGTGCAAACAAAAATACTAAAAATTATTTTATGCTTAGGTATTGATTTCTCTTATTGGCTCAATCTTGAGGTGCTATGTTTGGTTTAGATATGTACATTGTGCTTATCTCCTTGTTTAAATTATAAATATAATGTATGCACATTTGGCACACTTGGTGGAGCACCCCTTTATCCCTTTAAACATTTCTTGAGTGTTTTCTTGAGGGTATGTAAGTTTTTGGTTCTATATTTATTCTAGATAAATGAGTGTTTAGTTTAGTCAAAATTCCATCTTTTCCACTAATCTTATAGGTCTTCTCAATGTTTACCAAATTTCCTATTTGTATGTGTATCTATGTTTGTGTCTATGCGTCTATGTCTCCACCTTCGCAATTGGAAATACCACGTCAAATCCTTGAATATAAAATATAATAGCACTTGTGTGTAGGGATTTTTAATCTAATCATTTAAAGCATTTAATCTTATTTATTTTCTTTCTTTCTTTGGTCAAATAAATTTTATATCTAAATCATTTAACCAATTAATCTTGATTATTTTCTTTCATTTTATTTCATGTTGTATATGCCCCCTCATCTTGACTATGTATGATTTTCCTCTCACTTTGAAAGGTGGCCTTGGGAATCAGAAATAATCATAACACTTTTTTATTTATTAAGGTTTGGTGTTTTGAATTTCATCACTAAACACTCATCCAAAGCTCTTGGTCCAATGAGCTATAAAAATTCCTTAGAGGAGCTATCCTTTTTGGCTAATTAGAAGTTCAATTTTACTTAGCTCTTGTGAAGTGAGGTAGTTTTCACCAACAAGAAAGATTTATACAACGCTATTTATATCACATATTCAAGCCTCATATACTACAAGGTATATCAATGATTCCCCTAACAAACTTGTTTATCCTAGTAGAATATCATCTTTTCCACAATCATGTAGTGTTGATGGGAAATTTTTTCGTAAGATACCCATTCATGTAATCTCTTTGAGGTATATTTTTGAATCATTGTGTGGTTGTACACCTATTTGACTAGTTAGGTTGCTATCATGTTGTGTTTTATTTTCTCCCCCTTTTCAAAACCAATATACAAACAAACATAACCACAAACCTAAAAAACTTATTGACACTTAAAACAATATTTCAAATAAGATAACATTAACGTCTGAAAACCCTTTTAGTACCAAAACATTTACCCATCATGGAAGCATAGACCAAACCGATTATGATATCCATAGTCTCACTAACCAAATTGAGTATAACGATGATTGTGAACTAATATACACAAAACTAACCATGTGCAAATTAAAGAGTTCCTATATCAAAATAATAATATATCATCTTTAACCTTATTTATTTAGGTGCAAAAATCCCTCTAGATTTTGACACGGAAAACCTAATTCATATCATTATTGAGAAATATCCTTTTGACCAAAATATACCACACACATCTAGTGATCCCTTAGACATGGAAAATCCCCATCCAGAATCCACAAGTAGAAACACTCATTCTAAAATACAACCTATCAAAACAAATGATGATAAAGGAAATAAGGTCCTAGATGCACCACACACTCCTTGAAACAAAAACCAAAACTTGCAAGAAAAAAATCCAACAACTAAGTTGACAATTGACCAATATAGCTTCTTAAGTTAGTCATGTCAAATAAAATCCTTCAAAACATGACCAATCCAATAATCAAGGAACTGACCCAACCAAACTAAAATTCATCTTACCCACGATGCCAATCTAGGGCACGCCATTTTCCTAAGAATGGAAAGCCATGAAGGATTCTTTACAAGGACTACAATAAGGTAATAAAAACACAAATTGTAGATACTCATTTTGGTAATTCATGTCTTGCAATAACACAAATTATACAACACTCTTGTACTAGCCCACACTTGCTCAATTCAACCAATTATGCTATCCATAGTTATATATCACTCATTCTTTCTTGCACACACAACCTATTTATTCACATAACAATCATATTAATCCATCAAATTATGCTATACCCTCACATATTACAATTCCAAATTTCAAATTACTCACACATGCATCTAGGACCATAACATCTAGAAAGGGCCATAACACCCATACACTATGGGTTGACATGGATGCTTTAGTCCCTCTCCCTCCTATGGTAATTTTTCTAATTTAAAATTCTTTGGTGCACTTCTAGTCGGCCTTATCTAAGTTTCCCGATCCATAATGCATATATAAGAAAGTTATTCATCTCTCATGAAGGGGGCATTTTTTCTAATAGCCTCCTAACATTCCAATGAGAAAATACTAAGAGAAATCACAAACAAACCTATTCCAAGACTCTATTTAGCTCCACATACTCTACATACTCATTATAGGGAATTCATCCACTTAGATATACAAATACAAAGGGGACATTATCAAATTAAAATCAAGCTAAGGAAAAGGTTCAAGTATAATTACATTATTGCAAAGTCATGGTTATCAATTTGGTTTCATATATTCTAGATTTCACATGCTAGGAAAGACCAACGTGTTGTTTGAACCCTCTTTAGAGTAGTGGTGATGTTGAAATGTACATGGGTTCCCAAAACCCAACTAATGTTTATTTTGCAAGGTCCTTCACCATATAAGGTTTTGAAGATTCAATCAACTTCATAACGAGAATTGTACATTGTTGAAGGTCAAATTGTAGGCATGAGTGAAGAAGGTAGTAATGCATAATGCTAGAAAGTTTCAGGAGTTGAAATTACAGAGGGACAAGGGCATATAATAAGGGACATAATGGGGGTAGGATTTGGGCCATACCATATGCATTGGTTTAGGAATCTTTTCAAGACATTTTTTCAGTAGCAAATCTCTACTATATCATTCTCATCCTTCTCCGGTCATCAGGTCATCCCAGAGCACAAATGTCAGAATATCAACTAAGTATTCTTTTCCTTAATATTTTTAGTGCTTTGTTTCATTATTTATCGTTATTTAGATTTTTCAATGATTATTCTTAATATTACTATAATTAGATTTGGAAACTAATTTATTAGGATAATCTACCATTGGTTTCTACCCCGTAAATTTAACCATCTAGGTTCTTTGCTTGTGAATGCTCTTAGTATTTTCTCATTGAAGTGCTAGGTATTAAGTAGATGGAATGCCCTCCGTAATGAGAGATGAATAACTTACTTATATATGTGTTTTAGATCTAGAAAATTCAGATAAGGTTGACTATAAGTGTACTAAAGAAGTTTAAATTAGAAAAAGTATCATTGGAGGGAGAGGGACCACAACAGCCAAGTCAACCCATAACATATGGGAACTATGGCCCTTTCTACATGCTATGGTCCCAAATTCATGTGCGAGTAATTTGAAATCAAGAACTATAATATGTGAGGGTATATCCTAATTTGATGGATTAATATGACTGTTATGCAAACAAATAGGTTGTGTATGCAAACAAGAATGAGTGAGATATAGCTACAAATAACATAATTGGTAAAATTGAGGAAGTGTGGACTGGCGCAATAGTGTTGCACAATTTGTGTTGTTGCAAGACATGAATTACCAAAATGAGTGTCTACATTTCCCACTTTAAGTATGGAATTGAAAATTGTGTGCTTAAAGGAAAAGTTACCCGAGTGTGCAGGAACGCTTCACCTTAGCTTGGAGCTCCCTTGTGCATGTGCTAGGAATTTTTATTTGTTTTGGTTGTGTTTGTTTTGCCAAGATGAGTACTGTAGAGAAAAGTGTAGTCAATGTCCATAGTATAGGAAATCAAACTTTAACATGAAAATTTTGAACTTAGTATGAAAATAACAATATGTAAATAGAAAAGTAAAACAAATAAAATAACACACCCGATTATTTTGCAAGAAAGGGGAGAGAGTACTCCTGTTACCATTGTCATAGATATTTTTCGTGCTTTGTGTTGGAGCTGGTTGGAAGGACTTGGGGGTGATTAGTCCCTAAGTAGAATGTGCAAGGAGAATAGAAAAAAATGCACCCGTATGGTGAAGAGAACCATATGGTGAATGTTCCGATCCAGTTGCTCTACATCCCTTCACAAAAATATGAGCAATGGGAATTCAATCCTACGAGGATAACAATCACCTTGACACTTCCCAAGACCCATGGATAAGTGTCACTACAAATGGACATAAACCCAATTGATTTACAAATGATGACACAATGTATCAGGGAAATGCTAGCTTACATGTACCCTTGGTGCCACCATAATCTAAATTGTACCATGTATTCTATGTTGAAATTGAGTAAAAATCCTATAAATGTTCATGAAAAACTATACCAAATGAGAAAATTATTGAATCTTCCCTAGGACAAAAGCATATGGAATGGACCATAGTGTCAAGACGCTATGGTATTTTCTGTGTGGTTTGGAATCTTTATGTTTTTTGACCCAAGTTTATTTCTAAGCCATTTTTGGACCTATAAGCTGTTTGATTTTGTTTTTTGTTTTTTTATCTCAAACTACCATGATGGTGAGATATCATCTGATGGTTAAATTTATGGGAGTAGTATCCAATTGTAGCTTATCCAAATCAATTAGTTTCCAAAGCTAATTACATAAATATCATGAATAATCATTTAATAAAGCTAAATAATGATAGACAATGCAACCAAGTACTAGCAATGAGAAGGATAAGAAGACTTAGCTAATATTCTAGACTGTCTTTTGATCTAGGATGACCTAATGATCTGAAAGGGATGGAAATGATCTAAAAGGTTTCATCTTTGAAATTGTGCCCGAAAATTTTCATGGATCAAGGCTTATGGTACAACCTAAAGTGTACCCCATTATGGCCATTTCATATGATTTTTTCCTTTAGACTATTCATATTTGGTTCTTATGCGATCTGGTTCGACGTTCCCGATTTACACTTTTGTTGTTTCGACTTTACTAGAAACCATGATCTTTACACATGTTCTTACAAAACAAACCCTAAATACTCTACAAAATACTCAAGCACATATTAGCCTAAAAAAGGAATGCATATGCTTGAGTCGAGACTTACCTCAATTGTCACCCCATTGTGATTTGACCTTTGAGTGATATACTACATTTCAAATTCTATGTAGTTTTGGTGTGTGTGTGTGTGTGTGATTGTGATTGTCTCGTTGAAGCAGATTTTTCCCTTGTGCATGTTTCTTGAAATAGAAGGCTACACTACTTTTCCCCCAATGTATGTGTCGTATAGAATTCAGAATATATTTCCTTCCTATGATGTGATAATTCAGTCTAAATGCACTCCTTATCTTGTTCTCGTGCTCAAAATATAATAATAGGTAGTAATAGTTTCCTATTTAATTATCTTAGTAAGCTAAGTTTATATATGATTTTCTTTACTCAATTTTTGATGCTAGTGACATAAAATGCCGAACCCAAGTAGAAAATTCAAATAAGGAAAAAGTGATGAAGAAGCTCAATGCAAAATATTTGGACGAAAACAAGTTGGGAACAAGGTATATGGAATGGACCATAACGTATGGGTACTATGGCCCATCCCACATGCTTTGGTTCGAAAGAATAGAAAATAAAAAAATCAAAACATGATGACATGGATTTACATGTAATACAACCAAATGTGGAGAAATAAATTTAGAAAACCATGATAAGGAGTCACAATCAAATAAATCAAAAGTAATAGAAAATAAGGACTTGTGTCACTAATATGTAATCTTCTTGCTCAAAAATCATGTATATAATAACACATTAACGATGTAATGTAATAGTAATAAGTGTTAGTGTAGGTTATTATTTATACTTTTATTTATTTATTAATACAATTCTTACACTTGTCTTAGCCCTACACTTGTTGGGTTAGCTTGCTTAGGTGTACTTAGTTGTGTGGAGTTAGCTTACTAGTTGTGTTGAGTTAGCTTCTCAGTTATGTGGAGTTAACTTACTAGTCTTTGGAGTTAACTTAAATACCAATATCAATTAGTGAGAGTTATTCACCACTAATTTAGGTAGTAGTTGCACTTTCCTCCTATATGTACATATTTCTTATTGAGTAATTCAAGTCATTGTATTGTAATGTATTGAGCATTATGGATTATGATGGATTTCCATATATGATATTTTAGCTCTTTTTTTGTAAATCTAATGTGGTGTGCTATTATCATCTGAGATCATGGCTTGGAACAATCTTCTTATCATTCCTTTCATGGTATCAGAGCTATAGATGATGTAGACATCCATCTGTAAGTTTTTCTTTACAAGTAAGAGTTTATTATTTTTATGTATTCGGAATTTTTTAGCACTTTTCTACGACATGAATTTTTATACAAAATGGAGTGCGCCATTGGATTTAGAAGGTGCCAAAACCCTAGAATCGACTATAAACTTGACCATGTTTTGAGACAGTCAAATCTGGACGCATATCTATACCCTGTGGGTACATTCTTTTATCCACTTGGACGCTTGACTCTATACCCTAGGGGTGCATTATTTTATCCATTAGATATAAGTGTGTACCTTCCAGATGCATTCTTTTACCCTTTAGATATTTATGTTTTGGATGTATTCTTTTATTGGATATAAGTGTGTACCTTAGGATGCATTCTTTTATCCTCTAGATATCTTTGTTTTAGATGCGAGTCTTTTATTCACACTGGACGTTGATTTGTACCCTCTTGGTGCATTCTTTTACCTATTGGATATAAGTGTGTACCTTCTAGATGCATTATTTTACCCTCTAGATATTTTTGTTTTGGATGCAGTCTTTTATCCACTAGACGTAGATATGTACCCTTTGGGTGCATTCTTTTATCCATTGGATATAGACATGTACCCTCCGGATGCAATGATTTACCCTCTAGACATTTAGGTTTTGGGCACAAGATTTTATCCTTTGGTCATAAGCCTGTATCATGTGGATGCACTCTTTTACCCTTTGGACATTTGGGTGTCACGTGTACCTTTTAAAAAACATCAACATTAAAATATTATTTTAATAGCAAAACCTTCTAGAGCTCATAACTTTTGATTCGTAGCTCAAATTAAGGTGATATTTTTTTGAAATTATGTATTTTTTCAAGATATATGCATTGGTGAAATTTTTATACACATATTTCAAATGTAAAAGGTACTTTTACTCATTGTAATATTTACATGCACTCAATTATAAAGTGTTAAATTTGGGAGGGTGTTGTAATCACTTGTGGACGTAATTTTGGTTGAGCCCAGACGTCCTAAACTTTTGGGTGTTGCATTCTTGTATCTATGGGTGTATACATTTATATCTCTCTTGTTTGTTGAGATATTTTGGATCTATATTTTTGACACTTTTTTGGCATGTTGACAGTCTCTCTTGTGGGGAGCTATTCTGGTGAAGCCCAATGTTAGTTTTTCAGTGTTCGAGTAGTTGATTTTGGAAACTCATATAGATCTATGGTGTCACTCTACCCATTCAAAGCAGTATGGGAGGGTGTGGTGTTGATACTAATTCTTTGGGTTTCATGTCCTTGCCTTATTACATGTTGATACTACTTCTTTGGGTTTCATTTCCTTGCCTTGTTACCTTGGCTTTTCTTGGATCGTGGCACTCTTATTTATTTAGATCTCGTGTCCTTGCCTTATTTCCTTGGTTATTGTTCTTGGATCATGACACACCTATTTGTGTTGATCTTGCTTCTTCGTATTTTGTGTCCTTTCCTTGTTACCTTGGTTTTTATTAGATCGTGGCACTCCTATTTATTTGGATCTCATGTCCTTGCCTTATTGCCTTGGTTGTTCTTGGATCGTGACACATCTATTTGTAGAGTTGATAAAATTATGTTTGGTGTTTTTTATACTTTCAACATCACTCCATTGATAGTCTCCTTGCATGGAGCTATTCTGGTGAAGCCAGTGTCAGTTGTTTTTGAGTTCTATGATCGAGCAGTGGATTTAGACCACAGTGCACACCAAAATTCTTCAACATTGTATGATTTTTTAGAGTCGAGATTCTTAGGATATCTTGTAGTGGGATTTTTTTCTCTCTACTTTGTTATTACTTGGTTTTGGGTACCTTGCGGTGTCCAATTTTCCTAGTTATTGTACGTGGGTACCTTATCAGGCCTTGTTGTCGGGACCCACCTTCTTTTTGCCCACCTAAGCTATGCTTACGAGAGGGTGTTAGTGTAGGTTATTATTTATCCTTTTATTTATTTATTAGGATAATTCTTACACTTGTGTTAGCCCTACACTTATTGGGTTAGCTTTCTTAGGTGTACTAGTTGTGTGGAGTTAGCTTACTAGTTGTGTTGAGTTAGCTTCTCAGTTATGTGGAGTTAGCTTACTAATCTTCTGGAGTTAACTTAACTACCATTATCAGTTAGTGGGAGTTCTTCACCACTAATTTAGGTAGTAGTTGAAATTTCCTCCTCCTATATGTACATCTTTCTTATTGAGTAATTCAAGTCATTATATTGTAATGTATTGAGCATTATGGATTATGATGGATTTCAATATCTAGTATTTTAGCTCTTCTATTTTGCAAATCTAATGTGGTGTGATATTATTAAGCGAGATCGAGGCTTGGAACAATCTTCTTATCATTCCTTTCAATACGTGCATATTTTAGTGTCTACATTCCCCCTTATGCTAGTGAATGAAATTTTCTAGTATAAAGGAGATAAGAAGAGCATACTGTGGAGAGCCAAAAAGGTATAGCCATAAACATGTTGAAAGATAAACTGTGACGTGGTGTAATGTTGAATTTAATTTGTGGTCCAATAAGAATCAAAGGGAAACAAGGAATGATTATTAAGCTCAATCACAGAGATGAAGATCTAGTGGTGAAGCCTCAAGTGCAAGATCCCATATTTACACTTGCCAAAAATAGTGAGGAGGATTGAGGGAAGTGTCCTAGATTGTATTAATTTTTATATATACACATATGATCATTTGAATTGGTATTTGGTTGTCATGTGTATGGATGACTTGTGTTAGTGATTCTTGATGATTGGCTTGATGCTATAGACACCAAGTTTTGTCACCTTCCTAATTCCCACAGAACCCTCGCATACACACATTAAACTATTAAACCTATCATTATATCACTATCCTAAGTTATTTCCCTCACCCATAAAACCAATTTTTACCATCCCTAAATTACATCTACTCCCTAAACCACCTAACAATTTCAAAACCATCTAAAACCCATTTACCTCAACCTCCTAATCTCCCCATCTCGTATAACATCTTTACAACCATTTTACCTCATCTAGTTACCCAAAAATCCTGTTTAGGAAGTGGTTTCAACCATTTCTAAACATTTTCCCGTAATTCACGGATCATCGGTGATTCTAACAAATCAAAAGTGATTATAAATACCAATTTTCACTCTTGTTTAGGGGACCTTCATAATTCCTACATACGTTCTTTGCAATCTTGTTTCTTTCAAACAACAAAGCCTTGTCAATCCAAAGATCCTCAAGACAAATAGTAGCATCCACAACATCAGAAATCTCTCCAAGAAATTGTCATATATCAATTTTGTAGCTTGGTCCTCAATATACTCCAAAGAGATCAACAACTAACCATATCAACTCGAAATCAACATTTGCAGGAATTTTGTGCCTTCCCATCACTTCAAGGTACTTACATTTATTTTATAATTGTATCTTACAACATTAAAACTCTGCCAAATCAATCATTTTGATATATTTCTCTATCAAACTATCATTTTTATAAATATCAATTGTTTTCTACAAGAATCGTCAGTGATTACTTGAATCACCAATGATTTCTTTGAATCACCCATGATTCTATGAATAACCTATGATTCCTCTTAATCATCTATGATCCCTATTTTTAGCATACTTTTGATTAATCATAGCATTTTTCCATATTTTATCAATATCCTTGTCATTTAACATGCCTTTTGTAAGTATGTCTATGCTTTAGATGATTGTCCTAGGCCAATCACACTACATTACAAGTATTTATGATCTTACAATCGTCCTGTAACCTTTCTTCTAGGAAAAATATGACATCCTTCATGAGCTCACATTGTGCTATCTGATTTGCAACCGACATGATAGAGATTGAGGATCAGTTTGAAATCCTCCACAAGATCCAACAAGAAACAACTGACTATTAGTACGATTATTTCGAAACTGTTTAGATAGCCTCTACATTAGCTTGGGTCACTTTCAAAGATGAGTAGGACTTACCCTTTGATCTTGAGTTCTAAGCCCCTTATCCATCATTTATCTATCTGTGACAATATATATCATTTTTATCATTTTATCAAATTCACTTAATTGTTTAAAAATGAGCTAACATCCTCTAAGGAAGTCCCTTTGGATTCTTGAAATAGACCTTTGCCAAGCATCTTGTCTACCCATCTTATCTAATATATTTTGTTTACCTATCTCAGATCTACAGGTCTCTCCACTTGGCAAAAGGAGGAGTGCTTCATCCATCCATTATCAACATCAATCAACGCGGGTATCGATAAACCATGTCATCTTTTGACGCTTGATTAGTTTTGTTATTTCATTTTATTAATTTAAAATAGGAAAGAAAAACTCTTTGGTACATTTTGAAATGCCCGATGGGACCCCGCCCCTTTCATTTTCATTAAAATATAGCTTATATTCACCTTTAGGTATTCTACTCTTTAATCATTAATGATCCAGTCAAATCGCCAGTGATTTTGGTAAATCACCTGTGATTCCTTTAAATCGCCAATGATCTCTATAGATTATTTATGATTCTTCGAGTCGATCTACCTTTAGCATCTATTTTATCCCTGTTTTATGTCTTCCTCAAACCCTTACAGGATTTTATCTAAGGAGCATATGTTTTTTTGCGTTGTAGCTACACTAAAAAAATTAAAAAAGAAAAAAAATCCAAAAACTAAAAAAGGAAACGCGTTTATAGGTATGTCTTCTTATTTTATTTTTCTTTCTAAGCATTACATTTTGTTTTTTTCCTCATCAAAATTAACATTTATTTTGGGTTTAAAACAAACCTCTCATTTCTACTTGATCACATAGTTTAATTAGGAATTTAATGGATTGCATTCACTTAACTTCCCTCACACACAACCAAATCACATCAAATATAAACTTGCATCAAAACACTTCTACCCAGGTGGACCTACTTAGATTTCATCTCCAATAGGATAAGCCAACTTGATGTTCTATTTGAGTATAAATAATTTATAGGCGGTATATTGGCTAAGCACCCGACTCCTTTATCACCGCGGGACCGTGAAGTGAGGGTGTAGGCCCCAAGATCAAGCCTCGTACAAACACTAACACAGATTTGGGCCTCACGTACCCTAGGGTATATCGAAGAATCTAGCCTTTAACATCACTTAAACTGTCCACATATTTCCATTTCCTAGACCCCATAAATAATTTTTCACATTTCATCTTTCTTTTAATTAATCAAGATAATTAAAATTCTTCTATGTGATTTGTCTACTATTTGTAATCAAAAATCTAGATTCATTTTTCATTTTAGGTGATTGTTTGCTTTCATGGTTCTTACTAGACAACAATATCATCTACAAAACTCCAAAAACGTGGTAGAATTTTTTTAAAAGTCTATAGAAAACATCCAAACTCTGCATTAACAACGTTGCACATTTAATTGACTAACACCGATCATCTCTATTGCCTCTACCATATGATCATGACCCCCACATTCCCTAGTAGTCAATCTATCTCATTTGAAATACTCGATCCACCCAAAGTCAACGTGTTTTGTGTAAACTACTCCTTAAGTGCAATCATGTCATTTTCCAACTTTTGGAGCAGAGGATCTGTGGAGGTAGAACTAGATCTTTGACCCTTCGTTTTCCATTTGGATTTTTGAATTTTTTGGATAGAATCAGATCACCTTCAATTTCTATAACATATTCTTATGAATCCTTGAGGGTCGAGCACTGTGATATTCGAAGGATAAATACTACTTCGGGAAGGTGAGAAATTATGAAGAATATATTCATATTGTCATCGGAAGAAAGGGATTCAATAGGAATTATTTTCATTAGCCTTTGTTGTACTAAGCTACAAAATATCTCATGGATTCATTAGAGTATTTTTTCATTTACACTAATTACAACAAGAGATCTTGAAATCCTCAAAGTGAACTTGAATCTAGATTCAAAATGAGAGTAAATGTCCTCCCAATAGGTGATAGACCTAGCTGATAGAAGGTAAAACCATTCAACAACCTTGTCTTGTAAATATTCTACAAAAAGTCTTATCGACACATCTTCATAGTCTACTCAAGTACATCACATGTTGTGATGAATGTTGCAATGTTTTGGAAATTATGTTCCATTGCCTCTAAATTTGGGAAAGTTCTTTCTTGAACTGGCTAGTAACCCATGGATAGGTTGAGGAAGAGCGAGGGGCCCTATGTTTATGCCCCATGGTATAACTGGTTAAGATATTTCTTCATCTCCCATTATGGATTCAGATATTTTTCTTCCTTCTTATTTGGCTACGGATCTCACATTTTCTCTTGCTTGAGCCCTTTCAATTTCTTCAATTCCATCCCTTACTTCAGCCTCGGCTCTAGCTTTAACTTCCGCACTCTTCGCTTCTACTCTTGCTTGAGCCTCTTCTTCATTTCCATGTCAATGAAGTTTTCAAACTCTTCATTGAGGTTCGGGAAATATGCATTCAATGGATTGACAATACTTGCAATATCGATTCTAAGAGCTTTAAGACAAAAATGTGATTGAGAATTTTTGGCCAGTCATTTGTCATCTTTGAATTGCTTCAAATATAAGATAAAATTCTCCACTTTACCTTATGACCTTTTGTACTTGCACTTAACCATCTTGTAATTTTGGAGTTAGCTTACACTCTCCTTTGGGGTGTTTAGGATTGTCTTTCTCTCTCTAAATATACAACACATTGTTCTTCCAAGTCTAGCACTCTTGTGGCAATGAAGTATTGTGTAAAGCTTTGTCTATTATGCCAGATGGCTTCCCTCAAGTCGGATGTGATGTCTTCTTGAATGTGGAACAACAGTTCAAGTATTTTGATAGGAGGGTTACAGGTATAGCCATTGGTTAGAGACATAAGGCTTGGAGACTTTTCAAATTCAAGAATTCTTATTTTTGTATATTTTGATTTTTAATAATTTTTGTGATCGTTTATTGGGTGCAAATTGCTGCCAAGTTTTCCCTAATGGTGGGCGCTTAAAAACTATTGGAGATACAATTTTTCGGGTAGATAAATTGATGGTTATCTTGCTAACACTCTATAACTTTAGGTCCTTATGCTTGTGTGGTGCAAATCCACTTTATTGTGAGTGAAAAAAGGAAATTTGTTACTAGCCAAGAGGCCAAGGATCCAACAGGCACACTCCACTATACCCATGGAAAATGCTTGTAATGAATTGCAAGGGAGGAATTTACTAAAAAGGGGAAGGGAGTGAGAAGTTAGGTAGGGGGAATTAACTCTGCAAGTAGAAAATCAGATTCTTGCCAAAGTTAATTAGAAGTTTCACATTCACAACTTATAGGAAAGAAACAACCATGTTTAGAATATCAACGATGAGAGGAAACCATGCACACAAAGTTGCACACATTCATGCATCATGAAAAGAAGAAACTCCTTTCTTTATTGACATCTTCACAAGTTGTACAATGCTTAAAAGATAGAGGAAAATTAGATAAGGAAAATGGAAGAATGCTATCTCTTTTTCCTTTCTAAAAAAATCTCTCTTGAGTGCACAAAATTGACAACCCTTAAGAATGAGGGTGTCATTACATTATATAGAACAAGAAATGACTCTTCATCTACCCCCCATGTGTCTTTTCACTTGTCTTTTCCACTTGTGACTCTTGGTATTCCTAGGAAAGAACATTAAGTCCCCTTTTATAAAATAAGGGTAACTTATTACATTTTAAACTATAGTCACATTAATGAATAAGAAAAAAGTGAATAAGATGAAAAAACAAAAAGTGCATCCCCAATGAAGAATTAGAAAATGAAGGAAGGAGGGGAGGGGAAGGAAAGAGAGAAAGAAAGAGGAGAGAGAGAGAGAGAGAGAGAGAGAGAGAGAGAGAGAGAGAGAGAGAGAGAGAGAGAGAGCTATTCGATGATGATCCCGCCACCGAAAAAATCTTAGAAAGCTCCACGGTGAAATCTTGATTCCCTTGAACTCTTTATTGAATCTCATTGTCGTTGATGCCACTTTCCACTCCTGAGGGATGTGAATGAAACCAAGAGACTTGATCCAGTTCTTTGTAAGAGAGTTGATGTTTCTACACTCGAGTACCAAGCTTGATGATTCTCTGCGGTGTTGGAAATGATTGCCCTTATCTCTGCTAAAGATTCCAATGTGTTTTCGTTGAACGAGAATGGATCTCTGGCCTCTCTTTTGAATTAATATTTAGATACCTTCAACAAAGAATATATTCAAGTATCTAAGTTCTCTGCTAGCACGCCAAGCTTATGAATCTGAGCATTGACATCCTTTTGCATTTTCTTAACCTACTCCTCATATGAATCTAGCTCATCGATAACATGCTTTATCAACTCATACACTGTAAATAGATTGAGCCTAAACTTGAGATAAGACTTTTGTTGTTGAAGAGAACACACCTTTGGTTACCAGAAGAGATGACTTAACCTTTTCCATCTCTATAAAAAATGGATACACTTGGTCCCATCAGTCTTTCTCTACATCAATTGCCTCCTTTGTTGTGAGTATATTCATATTTGTGCCATCCATGTACATATCTCAGAAAACAACACCTTCCCTTTCTCAAGAATTATACGCTCTAATTTATCATTTTCCTTTCCTTGCATGGTGAATCCTTGAGTTTTCTGATGAATTCAGGATCGATGCTACTCAATGGAGTGACTTCCTTGGTTGGGAGAGTGTTGATGCATTTGGGTCTAGGAGCACTTTGACATATGAAGTGAGGGTGTGAATTTGGTCTTCCGCTTGATCTAGCTTTTCCCTATATTACTAAATTCTTGTGATGAGGTGAGTGGAAGACTCTTGAAATAGGTGCACATCACCCTCGTGCATTTCCAGTTCTAGGGAATTTTTCTTGTCTCTTAATCAGTGGGGTCATTTCCTCAATAGGCTTAGTGAAATTCGGTTTGACTACCTCTATATATTGGTTCCCAAGACTCCATTGTAGAATTGAGAAGCCTCATGAGCCAATCTACCTCTCTTATGTTAGACCATCGAAGTAATATATAGGAAGTTCATAATGGTTACTGTTACACGTGTGCGGGTCTTTGTTATGATCATCTCATGTACTAGGGGAAGATATCATTGGTCTCGACTCGACAATGGACATCATCACAACTTCTTGCTCTTCTTAAGAAGGTGCATCCTTTGCAGCGAGGCCGGTGTGACAAAGTAGGAGATGAGGGGATTACGGGTTGTTATGGGGTAGAGAGATTGACTAGGTGAATTTTCCCTTGTTCAAGATCTACCACATGTACTTCTTCTATTCTTTCTTTCTTGTTTAATCTCATGTAGTGCGAACTTCGAGGTTCCTTTGGTTTTATCTTCAAGATTTCTCTTGAATGAGTCAACTGGTGGATTTTTCCTTGGTCTTGAGGGATCGAAGTTTCTTGAAAAAATGATGCTTGTATTTAGAGGGATCGGAAGTTTCCTGACGAAATGAGATCAACCCTCTTTCTTATTAACCACTCCATTGATCTCTTGATTATTTCTTTGTGTGTTCTTTGATGTCACTAGACTCGTGCACGTTCCAAACTACTTGGGAACATGAGAAATCTTTTTACTGCAGGGAACTCGTATCAAATATCTTTGAGCCATCTTCTTTTACACCATCCTTTTACCAATAAAATTTGAATTTTCTCATTTGATACACCACCATGATCTTATGCTCATGTTCGCGGACCTCATACTCATCAACACAATTTACCCAGAAGTCTTCAATTTGGGGCATTTGTTGCAAGTTGGGTAGGTGAAATGATTTTGGATCCTAACCGATATCAAAGTCCTCCTTGGAAGTGTATGATTGCATATTGATAGCAAATAGGGTAGCTTTACCATTCGCAACATCATGAGAACTATTGCATGTAAAAATACCTAGTGAGATAGGGAAAGAGATTTGCTTCTTTCAACTCTTTAACTTTTCGTTTATATGTACCAATTGTCGACACAATTCCATCAACAAGATTTTATCGCTTGGATAGTGAGGCAACCTCCACGGAGCAAGATCAAATCCTAACACCACATTATATGAGAATGTTGAGAAATTCATGAATCATGATCCACACTTCTTGATCAAGGAAGTGGATTGTGAAGACATCCTCAAATGATGATTTCCCTCGAGAAAATTTGACCACATACATTGTGAATGTGTCATTTAGCTTGGAAAAGTGTTCATTACTCTATTTTAGGACCAAATGTAGGTACTTATCAAATACAACATCTTTTTGGGATACATTCTGAGTAGGTTTCAAGCCCCTAAACGGTCTTTATTCGCCAAGGCGTATACAAGGTATGAGGTCATGAAGAATTTATTTGAAGTAGGGACCTGGAGCAATTGGAAGTACAAGTTGTCATTGATGAGTTTCCCCTAATCAATCACCTTCTTACCTTTGAGGATCGCAAGAATGAAGAGTTCCATCTAGTCATGAAAATACATTGTACTCTCTTCGCCCATTACTCGACTTAAGAGGATGATGGCATTGGAAAAAACTTCATGGAACTCACTGCAAGAAAGACACTTTAGGAGGGATTTATTTCATTATTCAACCAAGATACGAGGGAGAGTTATTGAAGATAAGACTTAGTCTTGAACCATTATGAATATGTAAATTCCTTAGTGATCACGACCATGTCTTTTCAGTGGGAATCTGCATACCTTGTGATATGGCCCTTGGAGTGAGCACAACTAAGACTGAATTGTCATTGGATCGATTGTCATGTTGTCTAGTTCGTAGTATTGGCACATGCTAAAACTAACTCAATGTTTTATAAGTATGTGGGATGGCCACCACTACATATAATCTACTTGGTAAATATATTTTCCTCAATAGGCTCCCTCGCTGTGCCGAACATTCTATGTTTGAACTCCTCAGGTCTAAGTGAGTAACATTGTTGTCAACTTAACTCGGGAACTCGATGTGAGGTCTGAAATGGGTTATGGTCTAGTGAAATTGAAATTCACGATGGAAAAAATCAAAAGATTGGTTACCATGGAACTGAAAACAAATTTTTGTACTTGCACTGAAAACTGCTATTTTTGGACTTTAGGTTTTAGGAGTTGCTATTTTTGGCAGGGTTGTTTTTTTGCCTTGGTATCAACACTGAGAGGTTCTTTTCAAGTTCGGAGCATGTTTATTGATGTTTCAAGGCCAATTTGAAGTACTTTATATTTTTAGAAAGTTTATTTTTTATTTTTTTTTTTCGGCTGTGTACCCTAGTTTTCCGTTTATGTGATTTTCAGTGTTTTGCTCTTCTAAAGGATTTTTTTGTTTTAGGAAAGTTACTAAAAATAGCAAGTACGCACCAGTGGAACTTACTATTTTAGAATATAATCTTATAATCCTTAGTTTGATGAAAAATTTAGTTTTCCTTCTCGATTTTTGTTCTAGGTTCTCTGTTCAAAATTTCAAGTCAACCAACCCGCCTCCCGGATCAACAACAAATGTCGAAGAGAAGTTTAGGTAACAAATATTTGAATGGCCACCATAAAAAATATGAAGAACCTTTGGAAAATTTTTTTTTTGAAGCATCAATATGTATGGGAGAGGAAGAGATTCTCCATGTTTCATCGGATTACACTATGTGGTTTGCAAGATATGAGTGTTTCTTCAATTTTTCTCACAAGGGTTTCTAGCAACAAACAAGCATGGTAACAACTAGAAAAGCAAGGTTTTTTCATTGCAGAAGCTAGGGAAGATAGAAAATGGAGGACAAATGTAATGTCAAAGGAACTAAAGTGGCATCAAGGGATGAATAGAGAAAATGTGGCAAAGAGAGGTTTTCTTGTGCGTGTGTGCGGGTAGTAGTATAAGTAACCAAAAACAACACTTAAATTATAAAATTTACAATTTTTATGGGTTTAGCATGGGAATTTTTTTGTCAAAAACATCCCAAATGTTTAGGATGGTTTGGACAAAAATTGTGCTCCCTTCCCATTGGATCATTTGTTGTATTGTGATTCTCTGAGGCAGAAGAGAGGGGGCTAGAAATAAAGCACTAAGCCATTTCTTGGGTCACATGGTTGATCCAGGGATTAAATGGGAGGGGGAAACATTTTTGGGTCCCAAACATTTTGGATGCTTGGTGCGCAAAATTTTACCCCTCTCTGATTGGACCACTTGGCACGTTGTGATTGGATGAGGTTGGGGGCTTAAAATCAGTGTGCAGGGGCTTAACTTGACAAAAGGAGCTCCAAAATGGTTGCATCATGGTCCAAGGGATTAAATGGGATGGGGGAACATTTTTGTGCACCAAAAATCCCAAAATATTGGGACGGTTTGTGTAAAAATTGATCCAAGATTGCACCAAATCTCGATTGGTCCAAATTTCAAGCTTGAAAATTGACTAACTCCTGAACCATACCTTGGAGAGCAACTTGTCGGACGCATAACTTGAGCTCCCGGATGAATTTTCCCACACTTATTTATATGAAATTGATTGGAAAAGGAATTTTGAACACAATGGTGGGGTATCATACCTTTATTATTCTTGAAACCTCCTGAAAAATAGGATTTTTATTTTGGATTGAAGGTTGTGCATCTTTGAAAACAATGTTGTGGATAGAAATGCCGAGTCTTGTGAAAAATTTGAGACCACCATCCTCTAGAGATATGAATTATATTTTTCAAGATAATTTTTTAGATTCTAACTCCTTGAGGAGCTCACATAATCATTTCTGAAGCTCGGGAGTTTTTTTTGCACTGTACATTGCTTCACCCTCCAGGACCCACTTTTGTTGAAACTGCTCCAAAACTTTTGAAACTTCCTAGATTCTTCCAAAACCAATTGCAAAAAAATTCTTATCTATCTGATATACCTACTTGAATAGTTTGAGTCTTTCTTTTCACTCGAGGCGTGTGTACTAGCCTCGGGAAGAACAAAAATATCCTTTTCTTAAGCTCCTCAGAGAGCATATCTTGAAAGATCTTGTCTTGGAAGTACTTGAATAGAATGGATATCCCTAAATCACCTATGGAAATGAAGAAACAACACATTGGAAAATTAGAAGGATGGGATAGGACTGACACGGTAGGAGGGTGATATGGAGGAGGGCTTGGAATGACCTTTAAGAGAAAATTTTCACTATAGTGTATGGTTGTCATGCTTTCAAGTGTGAATTTTTCCCTTGCAAAACTCATGACAACACTTATCTTTGGGTAAGTGCAGGAAGTTGATGGACAAATATAGGGTCATCCGTGGACGTCATATTGTAAAAAACAGTGAAATCTCAACTTGTAGGGATTATTAGCTATACATGCACTCTAAATTAGAAAAAATTATATGAATATGAATCGTAGCATTCGGAATCTAGTTTCTAAAATACTAATTTTTTTAAAAACGGACAAGTTTAGCTATATTAAACACTTAAAATTATATGACTTAGTTTTTTTTTTTTTTTTTGAAAAAACTTATAAGATTGTAGTCTGTTTGCCCGCATTTTGGATGACCAAATCTTGTTATTTTTTTTTCCTTTGGTGAAACATTAGATGTAGTTGTCTATCTTGGGATGGATTTTATTTTGTATTTTTTTAGCAATATTTTTTTAATGATTTTTTCCGTGAAAGTGGTTTGAAAATATTTAGAAAACGGAGCGCTTTCCATTTGCCCGCCATAACTATATCAAAAAATATCGAAATCAAATATTTTTTTAACATGTATAGAATTTGTCCACACTTGGGATGGTATAAGTTTTATCATATTTTGATAAGCGAAACTAAAGTTACTGTCTTAAACGTAAACATGAACATTCACGGGAAAAAATGTCTTAAAGACCTATTGTTAGTAAAAATTATAAAATGATATTTATCTTATTCTATTCACTTTAAAAATAATATTTCTACAAAGCTAAGAGTTGCCCCTACGCGATGGCACCATTTTTGTGAAATGTTTTGAGCTTTTTTAGCATGGTTCAAGTCTTTGGAAGAGCAGATTTGAGGTTTATGAACTTTTACACTTCATAATGACCTTCCATAGCTTTGGTGGGGGAAAAGCAGAGATTTCGAGGCTTAGGTTCGGCAGATAGATCCATGGTCGCATTTTATAAAGCGCGATCGTTGTTTTTAAAAACTAAACCGTGAGTGTGCTTTATAAAGCGTGATCGTGGTTTATAAAGCACGCTTCATGGTTCATAAATCATATTTACACACATCCCAATGTCGAATTACCATGTGATTTTTATTCTCGACCTTACCGTGCAATTCTTTGTGAAATTCTGTCTTATTCTCGCATGTTTTTCTTATCAGGAAGAAAAATATCATGGGAGACAAAAAAGAAGTCATTAAGTAAAAAACACCAAATGAATTAGAGGCCAACAAAATTGAAAATGTTGAGCGAATGCGGAAACTTCGTGAATCTAGAAGAGGTTCATCTTCAATCCCAACTATTGTAAGCAATGAAGAACTAGGTAATGTTTCTACTGTCAATGTTGAAGTTGAATTAAATACTCGTGATGAAGAAGTTTTTACTGTCAATGTTGAAGAAGAATTAAATACTCATGATGTAGCAAATGTTGAAATTGAAGGAGAAAATGAAAATGTGAATAAGGAAATTCATGTTGAAACTGTAGACAAGCAAAATTTGACAAAAACACCTCCTAGGATTTTACATAAGAAACCTAATTTTTTTATTGAAATTGATGAAAACATTTTGAAACCAATGTCTGAAAAACTTTCTGAACGAAAAATCAAAAGAAAAGCCACTGAAATTTGGGATAATCATTTTGAAATTTTAAATGATTCCCAAAGATGTCAATTGTTGGTTAGTTTGATGAAATTGATTAAAATGAGACCTACATTAAACACCTTAGGATTGACAACATCTAATATACGTGGTCAAACCTCTACAATTGTTGAAAACCTTCATGATGCATATCACACTGTTGGTGTCAAGAGACGCACTAGGGATAGTAATATTGTGTGTTGTGTACTTGCTACTAGTGTTGTAAGTGAATCAATAAAAAAACAACGTTTGATTACACAAACAAGTCGAATGTTGCAAGTTAATCGAAAAACTCTAATGAAAGCAATTGAAAGACGTAATATCCTTCAATCACTCAATAATATCGATTTTTGGGCATTTTCTGCTAGAGCACCGCGTAAGGACAAAAATAATTCTGATGCTATAAGAGAAGTTATTAAATTTTGGCATGATAACACTAGAGTTTCACCTAATACAAGAGATGTTATAAAACGGAGAGTTAGTTCTACTAATCGTGAACCACATCCAAAGCATTTCTTAGATATGACTCAAACTCAATTTTTTCGTAAGTTTGAACAAGAGAATCTGGAAATTAAAATTAGTCAACGTTTTTTTGAAATGTTGAAACCATTATATGTGAAAATAAACCATGCTCGCACCACTTGTTTTCGTGCAACATGTTGAATTTGCGATGCATTATGCTAAATTTTTACGTATTCGTTCTAATTTTCATTGAAACGATGTTATCTAAATGTGGTGTTCAAGTTCCACCAATATCTTCCAGGGATTTCATTCCTAATATATTTCGTGAAAAGAAGTTGGACAATTTTTTTATAGTCAGGATTGTTTAGATGGAAGTTGTAGTACATGCGGCGGATTACCTAAATTAGAAAGTTACATCCATGAGCAAATTGAAGGTACAATAGGACATAATTTAGTTGAGTTTGATAAATATAAATTAGTTGCATACCAGTTGAAAGATGGAAAAGAGTCGAAATGGTATGAGCTAGTTACAGAACAAATGCCCATTTTTAATTTATGAGAAAATTTAAGGATGAAATTGTTTATGAGTATGCGAGGCATACACATAGAGCTCGATGGTTGGATGAACAATTCAAGCTATGCAAAGACACATTTCTTATTGGTAATATTGTTTCAGTGGTCGATTTTGCAGAGAATTACACATTGCAACCACAAATGGAGGTTCAATCACAATATTACAACTCAGTATAAGTTACCATTTTTGTGCATATAGCATTTCTACATTCTCTGACAGAGAGAATGATCGAAATTTTTAAGAGAGTACCACTTTTATATCAGTGATGATCGTACTCATTCTATTGAATTTGTGCAAGGGTGTTTCCAGTTATTTTATGGAAACTTATTTGATAGGGACATCCACTTCAAACAACATTATATATGGTCAGATAATTACACGTCTCAGTTTAAGAATGCACAAATGTTTTATTGGATGAGTAGAATGCATGTCAAGATGGGTGTGCAACATATTTGGAGTTTCACCGAAATTTGGACATGGAAAAGGAGAGCATGACGGTGTAGGGGCATGTGTGAAAAGAGCTCTTGCAAGAGAAGAGTTGAAGTACAAAGATGGTGCTAAATTAAAATATGCAAAGAGCATAGTGGAATGGTGTACTGACAACATGGCCCGAGGTTCTCAAGAAAATTCCACAATTCACAGATATTTTTGGTTGATAGAGGAACAACATATTGCTAACTACGAGGATTGTATGACACTCACTAGGTCCAGTGATATGCACTCATTTTGTAGCTCAGACGCTACTTCGTGGGCCGTATGGACAAGAAAGTTGACATGTTTTTGTGCATCTTGTATCGAATTTGTCACTGTTGAGTGTGATTCACAAGAATGGGTGGAAGGATGGATTTATAGGCCTCTAACTCCGCTTCCTAGTTATCAACCTCTACAAGCATTACGACTTGTTTCTCCAGATGAAGTTACAACATCTAAGGACTTTGATGAAATTTTGATTTTGGTGCGACAAGGTATTTATGGTTATTTATTTAATTTTTGTATTGAGAACTATGTCCATTGAAATTTTAATATGTAATTTAAATTTGAGTTGTTCAACCTTGGTTATTTTTGTAGGACATGTGTTTGCAGTAATTGCGACAGAAGAAAATGAAGAAGGAACGGACTATTTCTTATGTCATTGCATTGAGGAAAGAAAGAAGTTGACTTCTCCTATTATAGATGGCGAAGATATTGAGTATCCTACAGGGTCAGTGGTAGTTACAGAAACTTGGCTTCGATGGTATCCATTAAAAAACTCCTCTGTTTGGGTGTTTGAAGACTTTGAGACACACAGGAAAATACTCTTATATTCACATCTAGTTCTAGTGACAAATATTCAGTTGTATAGATATCGAGGAAGGCCTAATAACAAGGTTCTTTGGAAGGTTCAAGAGTCGAGATCATGAAGCAATCTTTTCTTCTATTCGAGTAGATCCGATCCGATGGTTCATTCGAATGAATTTACAATGCTTAAATATAAGTATATATAATTTCTTTTCAATATATATATAAATTTTTTAGTTTAAAGATCTAGATTTAAGTTTGGATATATTTTATTTTAAATTTGTGTATTTTGTACATATATAAATCTAGTATATGGTTTTGATTTGAAACTTAAATTTCTTTGACTAACACTTTTATGTTTAGGTTAGTGGTGCGAAAAGCTTCCACTTCATGTGGTTGTGTGATTAGTAGAGAAATTTTAAATTCTCGAAGCTAAGAGAAGTTTTTATTGTTTGAAAAAGTTATAAAAAGTTATAAATTTTGAAAAAGTTGTAAATTTTGAAAATTTTGAAAAAGTTGTAAATTTTGAAAAGTTGTGAATTTTGAAAAAGTTGTAAATTTTGAAAAAGTTGTAAATTTTGAAAAAGTTGTAAATTTTGAAAATGTTGTAAATTTTGAAAACGACTCCTCCCTAAGTGTTTACAAGACCATACCTATGCGTGTGCACTGAAATGAGAAGGAAAAAACTGAGAGAGACTATTGTAGAGGGTCTCTACGCCAAGGTGTCGAATCAGACGAGGCCTCTCTAGGTGCCATGGAGTCCAAGTAGTCACTCGTCGAAGTTGAATGATATTTTGGTCTCAGGGCTCTTAAGAGACTACGCCCGAACGAAGTAGCCCGGAAGCAACGACCCTTTTTACGCACCGAAACACCACCGCCTCTAGCATTCACACTCGGCCACCCGGGCGTGCGGCAGCGTGATTGGTTCGGTGCCACGACCCACCGTTTGCAAAATATAGCGTTTGATAACCTTACACTAGCTCCAACTGCACTATTTCACGCGTTTGCAAAAACATGTAGGACAGCAAGAGCACCAAAATGAGAAGGAAAAACTCGAGAGAGATTATTGTAGAGGGTTCCTATGCCGAGGTGTCGGATCGATGAGGCCTCTTTAGGTGCCACTGAGGAGTCTAAGTAGTCACTTGTCGAAGTTAAACGATATTTTGGTCTCAAGGCTCTTAAGGGACTACGCTCATACAATGTAGCCCGGAAGCAACGACCCTTTGCACACCGAAACACCACCTCCTCTAGCATTCACTGGTCACCCAGATATGCCAAAGATAGTCGGTTTGGTGCCACGACCCACCGTTTGCAAAATATAGCATTTGACAACCTTACACTGGCTCCAACTGCACTATTTCACGTGTTTGCAAACAGTAGGACAACGAGAGCACAAAAATGAGAAGGAAAAAACTGAGAGAGACTATTGTAGAGGGTCTCTACGCCAAGGTGTCGGATTAGATGAGGCCTCTCTAGGTGCCACGGAGTCCGAGTAGTCACCCGTCGAAGTTGAACGATATTTTGGTCTCAGGGCTCTTAAGGGACTACGCCCGAACGAAGTAGCCCGGAAGCAACGACCCTTTCGTGCACCAAAACACCACCTCCTCTAGCATTCACTTGGCCACCCGGATGTCTTTGGCGTAGTCGGTTTGGTGCCACGACCCACCATTTGCAAAATATAGCATTTGACAACCTTACACTGGCTCCAACTGCACTATTTCATGCATTTGCAAACAGTAGGACAAGAGCACCGAAATGAGAAGGAAAAAACGAGAGAGGATATTGTAGAGGGTCTCTACGCTAAGGTGTTGGATTAGACGAGGCCTCTCTAGGTGCCACGGAGTCCGAGTAGTCACCGTTGGAGTTGAACGATATTTTGGTCTTAGGGCTCTTAAGGGACTACGCCCGAACGAAGTAGCCCGGAAGCAACGACCCTTTACGCACCAAAACACCACCTCCTCTAGCGTTCACCTAGCCACTCGGGTGTTTTGGCGCAGTCGGTTTGGTGCCACGACCCACCGTTTGCAAAATATAGCGTTTGACAACCTTACACTAGCTCCAACTGCACTATTTCACGTGTTTGCAAACAGTAGGATAGCGAGAGCACCGAAATGAGAAGGAAAAAACCGAGAGAGGCTATTGTAGAGGGTCCCTATGCTGAGGTTTCGGATTAGACGAGGCCTCTCTAGTTGCCACAGAGTCCGAGTGATGCCAAAAATCACAAAAATGATGTCTAAACGAGATGAACCCAACTTAAAGGTAAATCCTTTTAATTCAACATACCCATTCAGTCGAAAATATTTAGAAACCCTCTTCTCACAAGTCAAAGACATGGAACCTTTGGTTGGTCATAGTGGAGAAGAATCTAATTCATACGAAGACCAAAACTTGAATTAGATCTTTCTTTCTTTCATGAGCTCCTTTACTACAATAGAGACCTTCTAGGTTACTTGAATAGGAATGCCATAAGTCCACCATTATGCACATAAATGTACAACTTGTTATGTTGTCTTGTTCAAATTAGAATCAAATTTCTATTTAAAAAGACTATGCCTCAAACTTTTTGCTTAGACTCATTAAAGCCAAAGACATGTAACACATTTCTATTAGTCTCGCCATTTTTCTTTCAAAGTGTATAATTAATGCTATGAATTAATGCAAAGTATTAACCATCACTCCAAGATTGAATAATCCATCCAAAATATCGTAATTTGAATCCAAATAGGATCATGTCTTATATTTTGGATGAATAAGGTATGTTGATAGTTTGCAATGAATATAAGCACATTCAAACTTTCCATATGCACTGAAATAGCTAAATTTACACTTTATATGTCAATTGAATAAACCATGGATCTTAAATGGTTGAAAATAAACTAGAAATTCCTCTTCCTTGTACACTTGAAATGACTATTCAAATAAAATAAATATGCTTATGTTTATATGTAAATGAACACATTTGCAAGCAATAATAGGATTACAAACATATATTCAGTCTACATTGAGTTATTGATGTGCATATTCTTATTTAGCCTTCCAATCACCACAAGCTCTATTATTTCTAGTCCACATTGAGTTATTTCTGTGCATGTTCTTATTTAACCTTCCATTCACCATGATCTCAACTAGAATATTGTAGTAAATGTCATAAAACATGGTGTTTTCATGCATGCACATTGAACTATTACATACAAGTTTAGAGTAGAATGATTGAGCTTACATAACATACAATGATCTAATTTTTTCATCTTCTACTATGCATTCACACATTCAATATACACATTTAAATATATTGTTTTATGTTTTGAAATACGCATTTGGTCATCAGGTGAGATTTGATTTTAGAGCCTTTTTATTTAACTGTCTATGGTTTTCATGCAACAATTACATAAGCAAGTAATAATAAGAATGCATGTTAATTTATTATATTTACTGATTTTCTATATACACTTATCTATATCACCCACAAAGGAAAAAATGATTCAACACTTGAGTTGCATTCAATGAAGAATACGCTAACCACTTTACAAGAAAGAAATGTAGGACACAATAGAAAATATCTATACAAAAAGCTATTTCCTTACCCATTTGATAAAGATATGTTGCTACAACAATTTGCAAAGAATTTAGACATGGTCCTAATGAGAAGATGGGTATATTCAAATAACCATATATCCTAACCATGGAGATAAAAAGAACAAAAATTCAGATCATGGACAAGCTTGTAATGACTATCGGAATACTACCTGCATCTATCCAAAAAATGATAAACAATTTTAATCCCTTATAGGATGCGTCCATTCATCTAATGAACAAGTAAATACCATTAGGATCTTAGAGAAAAGTTGTGATGTGGATACAAGACATTCTAGTTTGGTAATACCATTTATCCCCTACCTATTCCGCAACAAGTCCAATACAACTTAATAGAATAATTGGAAAAGACACCAGCTAGAATTTTGATCCTATATCTCCTCAAAATCACCATTGCTCATATAAGAAAATATTATATAAAACACTTATGAGTTAAGGGGTGTCGACAAACATAGATCTCAGACACCTTCAAGAAATTAGTACACACCTTGACTCCAACGATCATATCTCTTTTCATCAAAATCCAATCCCACGCAATAACCAAGAGAAAAAGTTACCCTTATACATAGAGCTCATTGTTTAACTCATCGTCAGATCAAAATAGTGCTTGTAAGAAAAACAAACATAAGTCTCATAGTGAAATCCTCTTTGAGTCATTAGTAAACAAACAAGACAAAGAACATATATAAAAATAATAGATAAATCTTGGAGCTTCACTTTCAACAAAAGAAAAAAATGTTTTCATAGAATTATTATGAGAATATGAATATTAATGTTTTCCATTAGATGCTAAACCCATAAAGCATAAGTTAAGAAATATGCATCCCAACGTTACACTACTTGTTAAAGAAGAACTGAAAAAGTCATAAATATGAAAACCAACACACATGGATATATATATAAGAATCAAACAAAGTGTGCTCCATACGCACGTCTCTGAAAATATATATGTATAAGTTCATAATGAATGTGTACATCTCAAACTAAGCACGTGTCGAATGTACATATGGGACCACATGCGGTCGCAAAAGGCTATATATATACAATGCACTATGAATCTACTAATGACCACATATGTACATCCAGGTGGACTATAAATCTACTCATGAAACATCTTCCCTCTCTTCGCCCTGCTAGAAATAGCACGTCCACGACAGGGGGATGTAGTGGAGGGAGATGCCACTACGGATTTTCATTCACGTGTGGTCCTAGGTGTCTCTAAGCATGCCTGCAACCTAACCTACACATTCATAAACAACAAGTTTTTAACACCCAAAATTTTAAAATACATTCAAAATTTAGAAACTTGTACAATTTAGTTAAAATGCATGTGAAATCTTACCGCAATGTCATGATCCCTATCAATTTGTTGTTGACGCATCGCAGGGACAACAATAGACTCACGAGGGGTAAGCTACATACAAATAATTAATTTTCAAATTAAATATTTCACATATACCTACAAAATTTGATATTGTAGATTTAAGTTTAATAAGAAATAATGAACCTCCAAAATTTAACAAATTTAAAAAATTGTACCTTAGTTAGTGGATCTCGAGATCTTTATGGCAAAGATCTACAATGACCTCCACGATCTGCATATATGGAGGAGTCTCTCTAGCAGTCATAAGCTATACAAAAAACATGTACAAATCAATATTAAAATTTACATGACAGAGGTCCAAAGCATGTAATCCACGTGAACTTCCAGTAATTAGAAACAAAGTGTAAAGAGATTTACTAACCTGCGTAAAACTCATGTGAGGTGTGCAGTACCCTCGGTTCACGAGCGAGATGATGACCCGCCTGGGCTCCAGTGTATAAAAGAGAAAAATATTAATACATGTACAACATACACGTGAAACATTATAATAATAATCTAGTGCAATCAAATCAAATTAAAAATTTGTAAGTTTGTACAACTTGAAACTTACATTTGAAACATGCCCGGTCATGATGTGCAAAGACATGTCGGCGCTTGAGATGTTTCCTTCACGGCTCTTGCTATTTAAAATAAAATAAAAAATTAGTTTTTTACATGTATGTACATGACGTACAATCAAATATATATATATATATATATATATATATATATATATTAATATCTCAAACATGTGAATTAAACTATTGTATATATATATTATTTAAATTTATTTGAAATTTACCTGTGAAAGACCAATATCAGTGGCACCAGTTCCAAAAACATTCCCCAACATCTCATCTATAGAAAAGAAATCTTGTGAACTAGCAAATGATGTCTCGCTGCAGTGCATACGGCACCACATGATCCACAGTGGTGTGGTGCACTAGAACTGGTGCCTCCACCAACATCACCAGATGCAATTTGGTCACTATGCTGGGTGAGAGTGTCAGTGAGCTCCCTCAATGCATGTAATGTATCAATCTCCACAACCTCCTTCACTGTAGGAGGGATAACTGAAGGCGAGTGGGGTTTTGGGGCATAGGGGATCCTAGGGCGACCTACGCGTGCACTGTGTCACTCTCGTGCAGAGCCACCTCCTCGACCAAAAAAGTCAGAAAAGTCAAAATAATTCGGGACCTCATTGAGCACGAACTTGCAATATAATTTCTTCAAAAAATAAAGAGGAACCTCATTGTTGTTGCATGGTGGATAATCAAAAACCATCCACCATTGGTCCCAAAAATTGTTTTTGATTTTGTCATCATGGCACCAATGGATTGGGAACCATTTGCAAGTAACTGTAGGGGGCATTGGTTCTAGGGTCGGTAAATAATGCACAAATGAGGTATTTTCCAATTTTTTTGTCTTTGACGGCCACATGGGATAGTTTATCCACACACCACTTGCCTATAGTCACTTCTAAAGGTGTTCCATCTATGTATTTGGTTGGTTACAGACTCGACTTCGCCAATCAATGTTTGCAATGTATTGGCTAAAGTCATGCGGGATGGATTTGTAGCATGGTTGTCTTATAGTTTGAATTAGGTTCTCAATGACAATTTTATTTTCTCATATTCTTCCAATGATATTATCTTGTGTTCCTATTGGCTCAGTGGGGACAGAAGGAGCCACAGGAGGCGGATCTATGTTTGGAGGAGGGTTTTGAGGAATGTTCGGAGGGTTTTGAGGAATGTTTTGACGGTTTGCATGATTTCGAGCTTGCCGACCAACTGATAAAACAAGAAAATTGTATACATAAACAAACATTTCAAAAAACCCATGAAAATGTAAAAAAAAACCTAAAATGCAAAAAAATGATTACAATCGGGGACTTACCTCCTCGTCTTGGCAGCATGGTTGAATCTATCACTATCCAGAAGTCCGATGAGCAATTTTGAGGTGGTATTGAAAGCGTGAGTGAAAAACGTTTAGGAAAAATTGCGGTTTGAAATGAAAAATGAGGAAAATAAGGAGTCACGGGACTGCTAAATTTTGTCTCAGAGTTCCGTGATCGCGGTTTATAACCGTGCTCGTGGTTCTAAACCACGATCATGGTTTTAGGTTCGGTAATTACCGAACCTAGAATTCAGGAACCGCGATTGTGATTTAGAACCGTGATCGCGGTTCCTTTATTTCAGTTTTTATGTCCACGGAATTGTCCACCAACTTCGTGCACTTACCCTACTCGCATGCTACAATTTTCTTACTATGTTAAACAAATATTTCGTATGTAATTATCTTTTCTATATACACATGTGCATTCACTTGCCTTCTAGTTGTGAATGTAGGCTTTTGCGAGATCTATTACACGTAGCATGGATGCTTTGCACTATACCTCTTACCGGTCCAACGTCTATTGTGGGCATCTATATCCATACATAATACATGTGATATTGTTTCGTTTTATACTACTTATTATTCTTACTAGCACACTATTATACCGGATCATACATGCTTTGACATACTTTTTATATTTCTAACATTTTAATGGGTGCTTCATGTGTAACATTTGCTTTCCAGAACTCTTTGCCACCATAGTTGTCTTTTACTTTGATTGCTTTTGTCTATCATTGTATACCATTGTTTGTGGGATTTTCCCTTTGTCTTGTGTGCACTGCTTTGTATGATTTTGGTTGCTCGGCCCCGATTGTCTTGCAACATTGTCGGTGATGTCGCATGTTTGAAACCTAATTTTTGTAGTCTACATTGTCTTCTTGCTTGCTAACGTACACATTATCTTCTATATGCGTATTTGTCTTGTTTACACTAACACATATTTCTAGCCACTTTGTTTGTGTGTGCCTTGGTTTCTACCAAGCACATTCACTCCCCTATAGGGCATTAGTTTCATATCAATGTCCGGTCCTCTCCTTTGGTCGGATACTCCTAGCGATGTCACATGCACCCTAAACGAGGGGGCATATATTGGGCGAATAAGTCACCCCATTCAACACTCTTCGATCATAAAAACACCCTATATTATGACTTATATCCTCAAGACAACACATATGCCAAAGGATCAGAGATGTACATGAGCACCTAGGTGCCCTTGACTCTTCGAGCACCTATGACCAGGGCGATCATAGATGTTTTCTCAGATCAACACAATTTTCAGCAGTTTACAAAATGATTTTTACAGAACATGAACAATCCTCCAACAACTAGCATGCATTCTATCTCATTTTTTCTATTTACATTGGAACGAACTAGATCAAAATTAAAAAAATAAGGATCACACCATCTTTGGTGGTGTATAAATCATCGGGAAGTAGTCAAAGGATGGGGAATAACACTAGACCTTTCTCCCTACTCTTCTTACATGGTGTGAGATCGCCCAAAAAACTCACACTTGGCTTGAGATTTCCTGAAAAAATCACACTTGGCATGAAATCACCCAAAAAAATCATTCTTTTACAACATTTTTAGGATCCTCACTACTCTTTCACTCATCATCGATAGGGCACACATGTTCCTTTTACATTTTTACATACATTTTTACACACTTTTACACATTTGGATTGAATTTTTCATATACACATATTTGACTACTCTTTTTCTCTTATCTTTTAAAGTCCATCCTTATGGGAAGTAGTTGTCACATCATCAAGCATAAAAAGACATCGAAAACATGTATAATGCAACATATACACATACACTTTTCACCCCTAGGGTCACTTCCTCTTCTCTAGCTTCCATACTTCATTTTTGTCACTCCACGCTTTTTCTTGTCTCCTTGGCACATTTTTCACCATCAATCTACATGGTTATCAGGTATGTATCTCTTATCTACTTTATGTTATCAAACATTCACTCAACAACATAAAGTGGGGGAAAATGTAAACACTAAATCACACACTTGGGTACATTTCTAGGTCCTAATCACATACCACTATTCATATGATTCCTAAGTGAGAAAAGTATTAATTAACCACTTTGTCTTTGGCCTCTTTGCTTTCTTTCTAGTTTCCTTCTTGGTATTACACACCCTATTTCCTAGTATAACTTTTTATACTTCAACTTTTCTAAGTTTGGACACGAGGGTCTAACTAGGATTCCAGTGCCTAGGCACCCTCGTCCCCTCTCGGGTGCGTTGACCTCTTTGTATCTTGTTCACATCTTTTGGGTCTTTTCTAGCCGTTGGGAATATTTTTTCTTAGTGGTCAACCTTTTAGTGGTTAATTACAAAATTCAAACAAGGAAATCATATAAATACAAAGCTATGTTATCATAATAAAGTACCCAGATCTAAGCATCTATTACTATCACCTAAGGTTACATCCAAAGGAATTTCAAGATCATCAAAGCATTCATCTAGCATCCATTCAAGGGACAAGGGACTATATTCTTCTGCATACACTTCATAGGAGGGGAAGTTCATTTTAACATCCACACATCTATCTATATTGCTACATCTAGTGACTGCTCGTTATTCAAGTGCATCTCGGAACAAGATCCACCTAGGGCATGATCCTTCACACATACATGTAGAACTACATGGAGTCTGAAATATAGTGCAACACCTAGATCATAAGTTTACTCGGTTAGGTGACCATCGGGTCGGTGATCGACTCCCATTTGCATCTTTTTCTTTATAGGATTTGATGTGTTTTAGGGTTTTACAGGTTCTCTTTCTCTTTGTAGATTTCAGGTGAATTTTACGGGCATAGTGTGACACACACACAATCAACAACAAAGGGAAGTGACATAAGTAATAGAGAAAAATAACTTTCACCATTATTATAGTCATGGGCACCTAATAGAGGTCTATAATGCCTAGACACCCCTAACTTGATCTAGGCACCCCAGTTCGACTTATTCTAAAAATTCTACACTTTCCTAGGCTCGATTGTGACATTTTCCCCTCCTATTCCATTAGTTTTCTAACTCAATACATATTCAATTTTATTGCGAAAACAATTAAGGATTATTTCACTTCTATCGTACATAGGGTTTCAATTTTATCTAGCTTATTATTTAGGTCAGATATGTACTTTATTTCTTATTATTTCATTATGAATCTACAATATTTAGGTTTTAATAAAATTTGATATTTTTTAAATCACTTCTATGGGTACTAAAAGCAAATTATCCTATGAAAAAATATGCAATGAGCCCATTCACCCATTAGTACCATACAAAGCCTATCCTCCTCATGGAAAATTCCTAAGTTAAGAAAATTCTATAGCAAAGAAGACCCTCAACAACACATCATGGCCTTTCAACATGTTTGTTAACTCATAACACATGACCTAAACCTCATGTTGAGGACATTCCCCATTTCTTAGCTGGACCTACCTTAGACTAGTATAATAACATTCCTTAATACTCACTCTTCTCATTCTCTCAACTCATGTAACTATTCCTAGAACAATTCTCAATCAAAATCGCATGTAAAATCACTATTACCGACTTATACGCCATTAAGAAATTCAAAGATGAATCCATCATTGAATTTATCACCCATGGAGGCACGTTATTAATCAACTATCATTTTCTCTCCAAAAGACCAAGTTAATCAAGATTTTTCATTGTTCTTGTGCCAAACACATTTCATCTATGCTCTAAATCCATTCTTTCCAAATGTTTAATGAAGCCTTTACTTTCGATCGCAAACTCAAGCTTTGTGCTCTCAAAGACAGTAGAGTTAAACTTAGATCAAAGAAACAAAAACCTGAGTCTTCATTCAGACCATCCTCTAGCCATGACAAATCAAAAACATCAACTAACATAATGCTTGTAAATACTGATTCCAAAGAATGTTCGACCTCCAAATGCACTTGTCCTCCAACGTACTCACACCCCATAGGAGAATCTTACAACATAGTCTTTGAAAAACTCTTGGCTACTAATGTGATCACTCTTCCTCACATCTGTCCTATCGATACATCCATCTCAAATCCCTCTTCCTATATAGATAATTATTATTGCAAATACCACAGATTCAAAGGCCATGACATTAAGATGTGTCATTTGTTTAAAAACACCGTTCAAGATCTTATCGACAAAGGTGTGCTATAACTAGATAACCGAATTCCCCTCTAATAAAAATCTAGACATTTTTAAACAACCATTCCCAAATCACTCCCCATCTACTAGTAAACCAAAATATAATCTTATCAATTCCCATCACACTATTAATACAGTCAAAGATCAGTCATTTGTAACATTTGAGACTCCCATCACAGAATCCGCATCCAACCCCTACATTGATAACTCTATCACATAAGAAAAAAACAAAACACACCCCTCGAGTCGGGTATATACCCTAATCTTGTTGTTGAAAATAAAACACATTTATCTATGTCTACTTCATCCTCTTCAAACCCATCTACAAGTTTTTCACAAGCCTTACAATAGGAACCCATTCTACAAATTGTGAAAATATTGTATGATGATCATGTCACCCAACATTATCTACGTACCCTTCGATAACCTATCATATGACCACACACCCCTTCATATAAGAAGGAAATAATCATCACACATCACCATATCACTTCTTTAAAAAAACCAAACCCCTTACCTTCCATTCTATGGCCACATCCCTCATCCAAATTACAGTCACTATCACAAAGTCCAAAATCCTTCCCCAAAGAAACACCTAATCGTACCACACAAAAAATGATCCCTTAATGCTCCTACCATAAAAAAATCACCAATTCCTTCAACCTCTTCCTCAAAATGACATTATACATTAATCCTTTAAAGCTTCTTCAACAATCAATCATAACATTACCTCCTCTTAATCCATTTGGCTCTCAAGGGTGGAAACCTTCTTGGTATAACTTTGAATCCTTTTGTGATTACCATCACACACCAAGACATCATACAAAGGACTAAAATCCATCTATGTTACTATCAAAAGCCTTGCAAACAAAAGGTTCCTCCTCCGGATCTAGAAACATGAAAAACATCTCATAAAACGTCCACAATCACTACACCTAGATCATCATCTACACTCACGACCATAAAAATGGGAACTCTTCTAAGAAAAATCCTCCTCATCAAATTGATGCAGTACATATCACCACTAGAGAACGTACCCATGAACCTAACACCGCTAATCAAAACAAGTCCAAAGTTTCTATTCCACTCAATCCTAATTCATCTAATCCAACACCTCCTGCTAAGGCTAAGTTATCCGTCCTTGCCGCTCCTCATACACAAGCCATGACCTCGGTAAAAAATACCATCATAAAATTACTTCACCAACCTTTGGTCAAGATGTCCCTTTATGATCTTATAGAAACCTCACCTTCACATCGAAAATCCATGATTGAAGAGCTTCAATCCATATTAGTTCCCTTAGATGATCCACAACCTTTCACAAATCTAGTTGGTACACTTAAAACATCCTTTGTCATATCCTTTGAGAGCTTAGAAACATCATCATTAAAACAAGAAGACCATGACCTCCCAACCTTCATCACCACCCAAATAATTTCCACCCTCATCAATATGGTTATGATCGTGAGTGTCTCTAGTATTAACATTATATCATCACACACCTTTAATAAAATTCAATTACCGAATACCATTGTCACCGCGACACCACCATGCTCCGAGATTTTAATGACATCGTCACCCACACATTGGGTACACTCATCTTACCACTCAAATTTAGCATTAAAATTCTCCCGAAATATTCTACCTAGAAGAAGGAGAGTTCCAATATAATATGTTGTTAGGCCGAATTTGGATACACACTATGTATTGTATCCCATTAACATTCTATTGATGTCTCAAGTACAAACATGAAGGTAATACCTTTACAATTCCTGGAGATCCAAATTTTTGTAATGCTTGTCATATGACGTATCACCCAAACAATGTGCTCATTCCCAAATCAATATTAGGCTCCCCTAAGCGAAGCCTCCACCATTTCATCCATTCCATCATTAAAATTACTAGATGAAATTTCCTTTGATGAAGTTATGTAACGCCTCTCAATGGGGAGTATCGTCTCCTCATGCTCAATTCACTTCCTATGGTAAAGACATATGGAAGGCTTGGAAAATAACCCATGTACGAACCTAACATTGAAGGTTTCATCTCTTATGGCCCACCATACTTGAAAAATATCTTGTCTACGAGGGGATCGACCGCCCCTCTACACGTCCTACTTATATGCGTCATGCCAAACCTTTTATACTAGACTTCAAATTTATATATAATCAAGTCTTCACACAGATGTATCTCCATCATTGTGCCTGGAAAGGCTTTGGATTTAGACATTATGAACAAGGTGTCCATGATTTAATCATCGAACATTCCCTCAAACTGCATGAAAAATATGGGCTAGGTTTTGAGAAACCAGTTTTTGAATCCTCCACATGTACCACATCTAAATCCATCATAGAACATGAACCATCCTCCTCATCTACACATGAAAATACCTTGGATACAAATGACACTCTTTCCATCCCACCTAAAAAAATTTAGTCAATAATATTGTATTAGGACCATTGACTTATCAAACTAATCGTGATATTAAAACCTTCCCTCTCATAGGGCCTAAAATAATAGAAGAAGATTCACCCACCGTTGAAATTCTTCAATGCCAAGACCACTAAGCCATCCTCTCACACATGGGAGAAGAAGACCATTTCCTTTAGAAAACCTTACCACCCAACACATCAACACTTCTCAATGAATCCACCATCGTTGTTAATATAGGGACTATACATGAACCTCACATAGTTAAGGTCAGTCAATATTTAGATTTGTGATAATTAAATTACTTCACCGCCGTCTGTCTAAACATAGTCAAGAATTTGCATGGTCATATAGTGATATGTCAGAATCAATCCCAACATCATTGTCCACAATATTTTCACCTATCCTAATGCCAAATCACAATGAAGTTACGTAGGATGCACCCTCACATAACTCTTCTCATCAAAGAAGAGTTACAATGTCTACTCTCCGATAATTTTATCATACCCATTGACTATCCATAATGGGTCTCTAATATCATACCCATAACCAAAGCCTCAGGAAATTTATGCATCTTCACTAATTTCCAAGATCTCAATCTCTCTTTTCCTAAAGATGACTTCCCTCTTCCAAACATCGACCAACTTGTCGATCTAACAACCAGCCATGAGATGCTCTCCCTTATGGATGGCTTCTTGGCTATAAAAAAATCTCATCACCAACGATCATCAACATAAAACATCCTTCATTACTCCTTATGGGACTTTATGCTACCGTGTTATGCCCTTTAGAATTAAAAATGTGGGGTCCACTTATCAACACACTATGACATACATATTCCATGATCTTATCCACAAAACCATAGAAATCTGCGTTGATGATATTTTAGGAAATATAAAAAAAACGTAAGGGTCAATTTTTTTCCTTGACATGATCTTTGCTGCCTTATCCAATAATTTCTTCATCTCAACCTTGTTAAGTACATGTTTGGTGTTCTCACCAGTAAGCTCTTAGGGTTCATCATGTCTGGGGCATTGAATTAGACCTTGCTAAGATCAAATCTATCATTGAGATGTATCATATATCTAATTAAAAAAATCCATAGCCTCTAGGGTAAACTTGATCAATTTGCGATTTTACATCACAACTTTCATATCATTGTCGACCTTTTCATCACCTTATTTGAAAGGAAGTAAACTTTATATGCAACCATAATTATCAAAAGGCCATCGACAACCTCAAACAATACCTCCTATCACCACTGTTCTCATACCTCCACATGAGGGGAAGCCATTATACCTCTAAATATCGATTACCAATCATACCTTAGGTGTTATGATTGCTCATCGAGATGAGCAAGGTCGTGAACAAGTTGTTTATTATATAAGATGCACCCTCCATGACTACAAAACCCATTATATAAAAGCTAAAAATTTATGTCGTGTTTTGCACTTTGCAACGTCTAAACTCTGTCATTACCTTCTTAACCACAAAACTTATGTCGTTACTAGCTTTAACTCGCTTAAAACTATGTAATCCAAACCATATCACAATGACCACATCACTCAATGGATTATACATATGACCGAGTTTGATCTTGAATTTATCCCAAAAAAATCTATCAAAGGACAAACTATCGCTGATTAGCTCGCCGAGGCCCCTCTTTCGGATAATCAACCATCTCATGAAAAATTCCCCAATGAATCTATCAACATCATCAATCACAAATACATCCCTCTCAAAATGACCCTATTCTTTGATGGATATAAATACCAACAAGAGGGAGGTGTCGGTATTGTTATCATACCTCCCTAGGGAGTCCCATCCCCTTATATTTCAAGATTAACCGGATGTACTAACAACATGTCCAAACACGGAGCTCTAATCATGAGTCTCCAATTCACCATCATGCTTGGTGTTCAAATATTATAAATCTATGGAGACTCATAACTTGTCATTAACCAAATCAAATGAATTTATCAATATAAAAATGAAATTCCAAAAAATACAAATCCATTTTTGAATTCCTCTTAGAAGCCTTTGACCATTACACTATCCAAACAGTTCCATGATCTTCTAACAAATTCGTAGACACCATGGCTTCTCTAGCATCACTCATCCCTTTATCAAATGAAGATTCTAAACTATTTGTTGTTGTGCATAGACTTGATCAACCATCCCAAAACAATGAAATCCCTTTTATCAACATCATCAAAAACAATCCAATTGATCTCTAGTATACTTAGACATTTGATTATCTTTCAGAATCCAAAATTCCTCCCGATATTTCTAAAAACACTAAATGAGATTTTCTTCAACGTGTTACCCGATATGTCATCATAGGTGGTGTTCTGTATAAACATGGATTTGATTGCCTTTTGCTAAGATGCCTTAAATCTCATGAGTTTACTAAAGCCATCCAGGAAGTCCACAACGATATATGTTGTGGAAATTTCAATGGTACAATTGTCACTAAGCATGTCCTTTGAATGGGATATTATTGGCATACTATCAACCAATATTTTTGTGCATATGTTAAGAAGTGCGTCAAATTTTAACAACACTCAAATCTCACTCACATCCCCAATCAAGCCTTACAATCCACTCAAGACCTACGACCCTTCTCGTAATGGAGGTTAGACCTCATTCACACTATCAACCCTCGTTCATCACAAACACATCATTATATCAGCATAGCCAATTAATACTTCACTAAATGGGTAGAGGCCATTCCCTTAACATCTAATAAAGCTAATAAAATCATTGACTTTATCTATCAACATATCATATGTCACTTTGGTATCCCTCACAAACTAGTCACTGATAATGGAAAATCCTCTAAAAAATATATGTTAAGAAACTTTGTGACACATTCAACATCAAACTAAGATTTTCATCACCATATTATCCACAAGAAAATGGAAAAGTTGAGGCTTCTAAAAACAATTAATAAAATTATTATGAAAAAATTCAACTAAACAGGTAGGAATTGGCATTTTCAAATCTCATTTGATCTTTGGGTTTATCATACTATCATCCATACTCCTATAGGTGATACCCCCTTTTCTATAGTCTATGGATTCAAGGCTCTTTAACCCCCGGAAGTTCATATCCCATCACTGTGTGTATCCCTTAGATAATTTATCCCCGATGAGAATTATGGCCAAGACCATCTAGCACAATTATAATTGCTAGATGAATGATATCTCATAGCCCTTGAACATCATCATTTCTATTAAGAGCACATCAAGCATGTGTATAAAAAACATGTCAAAGAATGTGAATTTAACATAGGCTATATTTTTCTCAAATAAAATAAAAATGTCACTACTTTGGAAAGGAGTAAATGTGGAAATTTTTCCCCTAACTAGATCGGTCCATATGTCATCACTCATAAGTATGGGTCGGGAGCTTATCGTCTAGCCTCCCTTGATGGTACACTTGAAAAGGAATATCTAAATGCTTTGTACTTATGAACTTTCTATTGTTAACACATCGATTGTCATGATAATAGTCACATCGAAGATCTTATTTCACCACCAACCAACCATCTTATCATCGTAATGATTTGAAAGTATGTGGTTTTTTTGTCACTATCCTCAAAACCTTAAAGATGAGCACCACAATTTTTTCATTGCATATTTCACATGGAAAAGTTCCTCCATAGAAGGAACCCCACAATAATTACATCCACCTACCTTGTTTACCAACTAAATACATGTCACATGGCCCACATGTGTAGTCTGTGCACATATCTCTTCCCCTCCTTGAAATGGTATATTAGGGCTTTCCCTTAGCATAAAATAGATTAAAAATATCCATGGATGCATCTTATCAAATAAATATACAAATCCATCAAATAACATCTATCAAAAATCAAAATCATATTGTCAAAAAGAAAGCAGATTGATCCCTCGAAGGACAACTACATGTTAAAATCATAGACCGATCCATTTAAGGATGGCTATTCAAAAAGAAAAAGTCAAAAATTGTAGACCACTCCCTCAAAGGATGGTTACCCATGTAAAAAGGCTTCTCGCATCGATTAGCCTTTAAAAAGTCTAAATATTTAAAGCATCCAAGGAAATCTTCCTGCATCAATCAACTTTCCCATAAAAGTAAACTTCCTGTATCGACCAGTTTGCATTAAAATAAAATGTATAGCTTGGGGCATCTCTCTATGAAACCATTAAAAGGATAACCTACTCTCCCACACAACCTACATATGTTAACCCTTCCCATGTCCTAGGAAGGTACAATTTTCACTCCCATACATATCCAAGATCCTACGTGTGGCTACTTATTGTTAGTCATATGTTAACATTTTTGTAAAGTAAAAAGTGAAAAAACATTCACCATACTAATTCTCATCACATATGTATAAAAACCAGTATAAAATAAATCATTTCACATTTTATTATTATTTAAGATTTGAAAACACATTTTGATCACATCAAAGTCAAATTTCCAAAACAATACCATCATCTATCAAATATCCATATAACATCAACATCCATCAACATCAAATACAATCATAAGAAAATTTCAATATCACATCACATTAAAATAAAAACCAACACATAGATCATAAATCAAAATAATAATCATATATCATATCAAAATGTCTCTATACATCATCTAGAGTCTCAAAAGCTCCATATATCAAAAACATACACATAAAAAATAGGATTCACAAAGATTTGCATACACACACACAAATATATATATATATATATATATATATATATGACACTCGAAATAAACACTTCCTTGAGTGTTTCTCCTTGATTGCCACCCTCACCTCTATATGGTACCCTAATCGACCGCCTCCATCTGGTCCTCCTTCTCGGACCACTTCCATCAGGTCCCTTACTCATACCTCATCCATATAGACCTCGAGGTGGCCAACCCACACTCGCATTGCACTAACACTAGGTCTCGCTTGCCTCGTGCCATATATGTTACATAAAAACTTAGTAGGTAGCCTTTGTATCACCATATCCTCGTAATAATATAGCTCATCATGCATTGAGTGGTAATTATCCAATCTAACCATACCAAGTGGTCCCATCTAACCACTAACACGAGTCCTAGCCACCTCTAACTTGGCATCGGTCACTAAAGCACTTGTAATCCCGAGAGCCCTTCTCGGGGTCTCTGTTTTTGTCTGTATCGATATCTACCAAATATATCCTATCCTAGCTACCGACTCAAAGCTATCATGCTCACCTCTCATACCATCCCTCTCCATGGTCTAAGTAGTCCACTCATCTTGGAGTGTGGCCTTCTTGGCCTCTAAGCATGAAATAGTAGCATCAAGAGCTGGTTTATTAGCCCCACCACCAGCTCACTCACCACCTCCCTCACCTCCCGGGTGTCTTGCCTCCACACGGACCCTCACCCATCTATCTCCTTGAGTAGTGAACCTTCCACCATGTAAAAATACCTCTATGACATCGACATCATCTATAGATGTGGGTGTTCCTTGTTAAATCTACATCCATCACTTCCTCCTCATTAGACATAGAATGAAGCACTTTGTAACCACTGGAAATGGTATATCTACATATCCATCCTCACACATATATACTCTGCTTTACCCCGACACATTCTCGAATCAATCTAAACCGCCACTTGACATGACTAAATTGGATCAGCTCCCACTCTCCCGGTTGTCGACCTTGCACCCATAGATCCTACTAGGTGGCCCTAAGCTCACCCTCCTCTCCCTCCCACATTAGAAACCTAATATATGGTCTCCACCTAATATCACCTACCTGTAAACATGATAGGATATGTCTTTAATAATCCTCACTCCGTACTAGCCTTGTATCTCCCGATCAAAACACTATAAAAAATCCAACCGACCTCTCTAAAAAATCAAGGTCTCCCCACAGAAAACCTCCGAGGCCAAGCCACCGTAATGTATTTGTATTCCCAACATTGTATTATAAAAACAAATCAATCTCGAACCTATTCTTGATACTCCACGACCAAAGCTCTCTGTAAGTCTATGCCAATAATGCAAGGGCCCATGCAAACATAATCTTATGCTCCATCATATCAACCAATACACCAGCCATCATCCACAAAAATCTACCCCAAAGCAGAGTCGGGAAAATCATAACATGTAATCCCTATCATCATAAGGTTCATCAAAGCATGACCCTCTGTCTTAGGAGCATACAAGGCCCCATATGATAATCCACCGATGAAAACTCTACACCATCAGCATCACCACCAAACAATATCCTCATCACCCTAGCCCTCTCCATCTCATCAATCAAATAGATCCCCTCTCCATGCATAGGAAATCTCATAATCTTGTGTACATCCTCTAGGGTGATCGTCATCTCACCCATCGACAGCCAAAAAGTACAAGTAGTGGGATCCCACCTCTCTAATAATGTGAGTAATAATCCCTGCTTCCTATGGATACGTCTATAATGATGCACCGCCCCAACCCTACATCCTCTAAATGTAACCAATCCTCATCGACAACCAAGCCCTCACATCCTCCAGGATCACAGGAATCTTGTCTCTAATAGTCAATTTATCCCTCACATGCATCCACAAAACATAAAAACATTCATTAGAACAAGCTTTCAATCAAAATTTTATCAAATTTATACAAAAACCACAATCGCTAGCAATTCAACTCAATTGTTGACATTTCATATAAATCACAAGCATTTCAAAAAAATCACCAAAGCAATTCCGATGACTCAAAAACATGCCCCCATATGCCCCCCAAAATAATAATTAAAAACTAACTAAAAAATCATAAAATGACAAAAGGGTATTTTCCTCCCTTTGGGTGGGCCTCCTCGCCTTTCAAATGCTCCTCCATTACTCAATTATCACTCAATTAGAATTCCAAAACTCGTAAATCACATGATATAAATATAATTTTCATGATCAAACCAACTATTTATAGGGCATCGATTATCTTGTCTTGGAATTGCCGACAATTCCTATGATCTTCGATGCTTCCCATAATCACCAATGATTGGGTTAAATCACCCATGATTTTTGATCATCACCCATGATTCCCCTTAATCATTAAAAACACATTTTTTAACATCAATGAGATACTTTAACAACGTTATCACACTTGCATCGTATATTTATCTTGAGTGTGCCTCATTTTAAGGGTCCCCGAAACCATCACTCCTTCTGCAGATTCGCTACGAACTTCACATAGGTAATCCATATGTCTATAGGACATGAACCCTTTGTTTCCCCTATCACTTGGTTCCTTGGTCTTTGCAACATATCTTTTCTCCCTATGAATCATATGTCTATATGACATGAACCCTTTGGTTCCCCTATCACTTGATTCCATGGTGACACCCATCTTATTTTGATACCTCGTCTTGGGGAAACTTCAAACAAAACACACATGTAAAAACTATCTAATCAACTCAATCAAACTGGTGATCCTTTCACTTCATCACAATCACCCCTAGTTTGAGGGGGTCACCCATCTAAAACATATCGATCCATCGTAAATCATTTTTTAGCGCTTTTCCTATCCCAAACCACTCGATAAAAAGGCGTAAATATAGACACCATGTTTTTTCACCTACCTACATCCCACGTAACCCTCACATACATACATTAAACTATTAAATCTATCATTATATCACTAGCCTAAGTTATTTCCCTCACCCGTAAAACCAATTTTTATCATCCCTAAATTACATTTACTCCCTAAACCATCTAACCATTTCAAAACCATCTCAAACCCATTTACCCCAACCTCCTAACCTCCCCAACTCGTATAACCTCTTTAAAACCATTTTCCCTCTTCTAGTTACCCAAAATTCCATTTAGGAAGTGGTTTAAACCATATCGTCGGTGATTCTAACAAATTGCCAACAATTATAAATAACAGCTTTTACTATTTTTAGGGGATCTTTAGAATTCATACACACGTTCTTGCACTCATGTTTCTTTCAAACAATGAATCCCTATCACTCCAGAGATCCTAAAGATAAATAAAAACATCCACATCACCGAAATCTCCAAGAAATCATCATATATCAATTTTGTAGCTTGGTCCTCAATATACACTAATCATCAACAATTATTTGAATCACCCACAATTTCTTTGAATCACCCATGATTTTGCCAAATCGCCTATGATTCCTCGAATCATCTATGATACCTATTTTTCTAGCATATTTTCATTAACCATAGCATTTTGTCATATTTTATCAATATCCATGCATTTAACATGTCTTTTGCAAGCATGTCTTTGCTTTAGATGATTGTTCCATGCCAATCACACCCCATTACAATTATTTATGATCTTCCAATCATCCCACAACCTTTCTTTTGGGAACAATACAAAATCCTTCATGAGCTCACATTGTGTTCCATATGATTTTCAACCAATGTCAAAGAGATTGAGCATGAGTTTGAATTCCTCCATAAGATTTAACAAGAAACAACTGACTATTGGTACAATTATTTTGAAGTTGTTCAGATAGATTTTACATTACCTTAGGTCACATTCAAAGTTGTGAAAGAATTAAACTTTGATCTTGACTTCCAATCCCCTTATCCACCATTTATCTATCTCGTGTCAATATATTTCAGTTTTATAATTTTATCAAATTCACTTAATTGTTTAAAAACGAGCTGACATGCTCCAAGGAAGTTCCTTTGGATTCCTGGAATCAACCTTTGTCGAGTATCTCATCTACCCTCTTATCTAATATCTTTTGTTTAATCTGTCTTTGATATGTAGGTATATTTACTTGGTGAAATGAGGAGCGCTTCATCCATCAATTATCAACATCAATCATCATGGGTATTGGTAAACCCTTTCGTCTTTTGAGGTCGAGTTGGTTTTGTTATTTCATTTTATTAATTTAAAATAGGAAATAAAAAACTCTCTGATACAAATGTATATGATGATGATATGTTATCAAGTTGTTTTGAATCATAACGATGAGGATGCTTATGTTTTGCATTATATGTGTGATGTTAGAATAGGCGATGAATGAATAATGTAGTAGATGTGATAATTTTTACATTAATTAGTTGGTGTAGCTAAGAAAGATGATTTCTTACGTGATGATTGAATATTCACCCCTATAGAAGAGAAAGGGCCATAACATGGGTATGTTTTGGGTTGTACCATATAGTTTAGTACAAGAAGCTCTATAGGATATAGTTTCAGTGGAAAAACTCTATTAGTTCATTTCTGACCTTTCTCATTCATAAAATTTACCCAAATCAACACAAAGTCAGAATATCAACTAAGTCTTCTTCTCCTTATAATTACTACTACTTTGTTGTATTGTCCATAATTATTTACCTTTGTTCAATTATTATTCCTAATATTTCTACAATTATCTTTAGAAAATAATTGATAAGGATAATCTACCATCGATTACTACCTCATAAATTTGACCATTTAGGTTAAAATTTGACTTCATATACTATGGAAATTGACTACACCTTTCTCTTTAGGTACTCATCTCAAAGCAAAAAAACACAATTGGAACAAACATAAAGTCCTAGCACAAACACAAGGTACTTTGAGCAAAGGAAAATTGTGTCTACACACTAAAGTAAGTTTTCATTTAAGTATGAAATTTTCAATTCCATACTTAAAGAGGGGGAAAAGGTAGAAACTCATTTTTCTAATTCATGTCTTACTACAACAAAAATTGTTCAAAAACTCTTGCATTAGCAAACACATGCTCAATTTCACAAATTATGTTATCCTTAGTTATATCTTACTCATTCTTGCTCTCTCTCTCACACACACACACACACACACACACACACACACACACACACACACACACACCATATATGTTCACATAACAGTCATATTAATCCATTAAATTGGGCTATAATCTCACATATTATAATTCCAAAATTCTATTTACTCACACATGCATCTAGGTCCGTAGCATCCACAAAGGGCCATAACACCCATACACTATGGGCCGACACGGCTTCTTTGGTCCCTATCCCTCTAAAAATAATTTTTCTAATTTTAACTTTTTGGTACAATTCTAGTTGGCCTTATCCAATTTTTCCAAATGGAGAACACGCACACACAAACACACACAAGAAAGTTATTCATATATCATTTAGGAGGACATTCTATCTACTTGAAAACTATAATTCTAAGGAGAAAACACTAAGATAAATCATAAGCAAAGCCACTCCAAGACTCCTTTGAGGTTCATATACTTTACATACTCATTCTACGGAAGTCATCCACTCAGATATGAAAGCACAAAAGGAAAATTATCAAAATTCAAGTCAAGTTTGAGAAAAGGTTCAAGTACAATTACATTGTTACAAGGTCATGGCTATCAATTTGGTTGCATACATTCTAGATAACACGTGCTAGGTGAGAACAATGTGTGGTTTGATCCCTATTTGAAGTATTGGTGATTTCGGTGGTGAAAACGGGTTCCCATAACCCAACTAATGTTTATTTATGGGACTCCTTCACAATATAGGGAAGATTAAATCAATTGCATAACAAGCATTACACAATGTCGAATATCCAAATTGTAGGTAGGAGAAGATCAATAAATAGTGCACAAAACTATAAATATTTGGGAGTTGAATATATAGAGGGAAAAAATATACAGAAAGGGCCATACCATACCCCCATTATGCTTTATGAGTTTGAAACTATGGCCAAGAATATTTTTAGGTCACGGTTTCGAGAGATGAAGCTTCAATTTCAATGTTGTTATGAGGGCCCCCAATCTGAACTATATCTATTGTGGAGGTGGGTCAATATTTTTATTAGAAAATAGGGGGTTTTAAGTTCATGCACAGTACTTATAACTTCACGGATTGTAATTTCTATCTTATTATGTTCAAATTAATATAGTTGTTCGAGATCCACAAATCGTTTTGACGAGTTAAAAAAATTGTTGAATATGTTCTCAAATTTTTTCGGGACTTGGCTAGAACTCAGATTGGCAAAGAAAAATATGGTCCTTGGGTTTCCTTTATAGGAACTATGTTCCTATTTATCTTTGTTTCTTACTATTCGGGTTCTCTTCTCCCTTGGGGAATACTTAAATTGCCTCATGGGAGTTAACATTTGCACCTACAAATGATATTAATACTATGGTGGCTCTAGCTTTGCTCACATTAATAGCCTATTTTTATGTAGGTCTTACGAAGAAGGGTTTAGGTTATTTTGGGAGATATATTCAACCAACCCCAATACTTTTACCAATTAATATATTAGAAGATTTTACAAAACCTCTATCACTTAGTTTTCAAATTTTTGGTAGTAAATTAGTTGACGAATTGGTAGTTTCCATTCTGTTTCTTTAGTACCTTTAATGGTTACTATACCTATAATGTTTCTAGGATTATTTACAAGTGGTATTCAAGATTTGATCTTTATAACTCGCCACAACTTATATAGGTGAATCCATGGAGAATCATCATTAATTCTAATTAGATTGGACTTAATCTTTTCTAACCTTTGAACTTAGAAATTATTTTCTATAATATCGGATGTAGAATGTTCTTTCCATTTTTATGATTATATAATCAAGGATTCAAATCCATTAATCTATAAGGTATTTATCATACTATTTTTACCCCTTTCTAGTCACCAACCTTACCCCAGATTAGTACAGAAGGTAGAATATTAGTTGAGTCACTCTTTATCTCCTATTGCTAGTGCTTTGTTTTATTATATATTTTTATTTATATTCATTCCTTTATTACCTTAATATTGCTACAATTAGTTTTGAAAATTGGTTGATTAATATAATATACAATTGGTTATTACCCCTATAAACTTAACCATTTAGGTTAAATAATTTAATGAACCCAACTCTTGATCAAACCCTAGTTTCCCTTGGGCTTCTTCTTCTTATTTGGTTTTAGATATATCAATTTTTTCTAGGGATTATATTCATATTCCATTCCGATTTCCTCCTCCGCTTGACCTTAATTTGATTTTCAAATTTATCCTAAAGATATCATGGTCCCTCTTGGTGTATGATCCTTATCATATTTTAAGATTTGAGTATCATTATGTCATCCCTTTATCTTCTTGTTGATATTTATCTCTCTTTATATGTTCAATTTATTGTGCAAAAGACTTTGGTTAAATGTGTTCTTCTTGATCATGGATCAAACAGAATATTTGCAATATTTATTTCATTCGTGCTCTTGGTGTAAATATTTATCATTTTGATTTGAATTTTCATGGATTTGACAATATCCCTCACAAATTCCTTAGTTATATCACTATTGGCTCAACAACGTTTGATACCGATGACCCTTCCTATAATATTCTCCTCTAGAAACCTTGGTTACCTACACACATCATCTTAACACCCGATGCTCTACAAATTTATCATCTAAGATCTACTCATCTTTACAATTAGGATACTTTACAAGATATCATTGATGCCCATCCTTTTGACTAGGATATCTTCTCTTCCTTGTAAAGGATTCTTTCACATACTTTTATGAAAAATTTGGTTTCAAATGATACATGTGTTCCTTCCCTTCCCCCTCTAACTTTTATTATATCTACTCATGAAAATGATGTTAATGCTCTCTCTCTCTCTCTCTCTCTCTCTCTCTCTCTCTCTCTCTCTCTCTCTCTCTCTCTCTACAACATGATGTCTTAGCTACTTGTGAATTTTTTTATTACAAATGATGTATGTATTTCTATTATTAATTTTCAAAAGGATATTTTACATAATGGTGAACATAATGATGCTTCTATTTATTCTTATTCTTCCCATGCTAAGGAATTTGTTGATAAGGGTGTCTAAAATTTCATTCCTTCTATATCTTCTCATAGTCCTCCTAGTGCCAATGCAACTTCTCCACTAGCTGACCCAAAGATCCAATTCCAACCCAATAGTGTCCGCTAGACTACATATAATGACAAGATGCAACTAATAAACAATCCTCTTACTACCTATGTTATTCCTCCACATGACTTTCTGTCTATAATGCATATTATAAATGACTTACAACATTAGGTTCATAAACGTAATTCCACTACTACTTATGTAATTATCTATGCTATATTGGCCAAAACCTGTAAACATGGTGTTACTCATGATAATATTACACATGCTACTTTTTACAAGAGCTATGATTTTATTGCTCATAATGCTTCTATATCAACTCTTATACTTGTGGTTGGAATTGTGTCTCTTCCTCTTCTCGAGGTTGATATAGGCTACCCTCATTACAATGAGTTTCTTGCACATTTATTATATTATCATATTCCTCCCGATAACACACTAATGCTTAAATTCATACATGGTTCAACCTTTTGTCACTATAGGGTTTTCCACTAATACTTCTATTCACCAATCATATAAATCACACATGGATTGTTATAGATCTAGTACATCTTGATTTTCTCTCAAAATTTCTATGAAATACAAATTTGAGTCGCATTATTTGGCGTAAATGAGGATGAAGCCTCCATCTCCTCCAACAACTTCTCCACCTCCTCGGAAGTTCTCATTGGTTAGTTCAAACATTACTCACCCATGGGGGTATCTAATTCCCCTTTATTTATTGATGAAACACTCTATTTATAGGTTCAACTTGATTGTTGAGGAGTGGCTACATACTTGAACATCACTTTGCACACACACACACACACACACACACACCCGCAGCGCGTCTTGTAACGCACGCACACTAGGGAGAAACCTTGCTTCCCTATTTGGTTGTAAATTCTCTATTCATCAAAATTTCTTAAAATATAAATAATTCCCCCTAGGGGATTCTTGAATCACACTTCCTTCGTTTCGGAGAATAGGTTTTCATCTACGCCCTTAGAGGGCCTAAAATCCAAAAAACATTCAAATATTCCTAAAATATCAAAAACATTCAAATATATATAAACATTCAAAAATATTTGCATCACTCTTATTTGGTTGTTTCTATTACACATTTATATTATTTATGTTGCACTTTACTTATCATGTTAGCTTGATACATAATATGTTATATCCTTTTTCTATATACATGTGCATTCATGTGGTACATTGAGTTGAATGCAGGATACAAATCAGATCATTACACGATGCAAGATGCTTGATATCACTCTCTACTAGTTCTTTTGTGGTTATTGGGGGCATCCATTTTACACTTTCTCACATACATGTGTTATTATTCCAATATTTACTACTTTACTTTATCTTACCTCATTCACTCAGTACATACATTGTGTCATACTATTTATTACTCTAACATGCTAATGGGTGCTTCATGTGTAGTATTTGTTGTTTAGGTTAATTCTTAACCGGAATCGTTTTCATTCTATGGCTTGTTTCTTGTTTTACATGTTTACTTTGTTATTTCACTTGTTTGCAGGAAATACCCTATGTTACTTGATTATTTCTTGTTGGCCTTGAGTGCCTTTATTGTCTTGTGTCATCCTAAGTGGTGTCTCATGTATGTGGCATCTTGTTTTCCATATTGTTATATTTGTGTGCCCTTGCATGCTTTTTCTTACATTTACTACGTTGCTTCTTTATTTTTATGCTAACACTTTGCTAGTTTTTCTATTATATTACTATATATGCACCATGGTATACACCATACATAATCCCCTATTTCCTTTACTGAGAAATCCTACAACACATGTGAAATTAAAATATAAGTCCCCTAATTTGGTCCACCCACAAATTTATCTTTCTCATGCGCCACAAAAAGGGGGAAACCATCAAATGATATCTCACCCTCATGATAATTCAAAATCAGGAAATAGAATAATAGGTACATGATCAGATAGTTCATAGGTACAGAAAATGGATTAGAAATAGACATGGGTCAAAAAACATACAAGGGCCAAATTGTACATAAAATACCAAATTGTCCTGGATGATACGACCCATTTAATACACTTTCGTCTTTGGGGAAGATGTAATAATTTTATCATTTAGTACAGTTTCTATGGGATATTTACAACATTTTTAATCAATTTCAATCACAAAATTCATGGTACGATTCATATAATGGTGGCACCAATGGTACGTGAAAGATAGCATTACCCTGGTACATTGTGTCATTATTTACAAATCAATTGGGTTTATGTTCATTTGTAGTGGCACTTATACGTGGGTCTTAGGAAGTGTCGAGGTGACTATTATCCTCATAGAATTGAATTCCTATTGCTCATATTTTTTTGAAGGGATGTAGAGCTACTATAATGGTTTCTATATAATTATCTTCTCCATGCGGGGTGAATTTACACTTCTTTCTATTCTCCTTGGCACATTCCACTTGGGGAATGATCGCCCCCAAGTCCTTCTAACCATCTCCAACATAAAACATGACAAATATCCATGGTAACGGTAGCAAGAGTAATCTCTACCCCTCTCTTGAAAAATAATCAAGTGTACTCTTTCCTTTATTTTTTTGATCTACTTGCACATTTCTATTTTCACGGTAAGTTCAAAATTTTCATATTAAAATTTGATTTCCCATACTATGTGTTAGGGCCGAGATATAAAATTGAAATAATATTAATATTAACATAAAAATTATAACCAACTTTATAAGAATGAAATAAATAACCAAAGTAAATAAAAGGAACATAGTGACACATATTTTAATGTGGAAAACTCGTAAATGGGTAAAAAAATCATAGAAGAATAATCCACTATAGAGAAACATTTACATCACAGTCTAGTAACTCCTCCCTCCTTCTACTCCCTATATTTGCCTGGAATCAATAATGATTCATGTCATATTTTTAATATGACTGTAGTCTTATTTAAATAACCCGAAGGGTTATGTCCATATTAAGTGATGAGGCACCCAATTTAATAAATAGTTAGTTAATTAATAACTAACAAACCTAATATAAAGTTTATATTTAAATAATAAGAATATAAAATATTCTATATTATTTAACTATAAACTAAATATTATGATGCACTTAATATTATAGTTCTAACACTCCCCCTTAATATTAAGTGGGGATCCATATGCCAACATTACTTGTTTGTACAACAAGATTTACAAATCCATAAACCCTAAAGGTTTAGGCTAGCACATGTAATTTTGAAGGATTTATAACACCTTCATCATGCTCAACTTACCTTTTGGTACAAAAGGATTTGGAATCCATAAATCAGACATATGATTTAGGCTAAGCATGATTTGTGAGACTACATCTCATTGTTTCTCGTGGAAATATTCTTATACCACATCTCTAGGATCCTTTTATAACACAAGGACATCCTTTACAAATAGATGCACACATTGGACTGTATTTTCCATAAACTCTATCAGTTTACATGTAAACTCTATTAGTTTACTTTAGATCATACAAGATCTTTTTACAATGCTTTTAACCAAAGTAGAAGTATAGAGGAAGAGGAGTCAAACAATCAGCCGATCGTTAGGAGGTGGCATTGCCATGCACACTCCCCTCAATGGAAACTATGAAAATCCAAGCATTGCACACACTTGTAGTATTTTACAACACACAATGGATCGTAAACATGTCTGTAATATATTCTTCATCTGGAAGAACTGGAGATCTCTATCACCATAGAGAACCTTCTCTCGGATAACACGCATATGAACTTCAATATGCTTCATTCTTTGATGTTGAATTGGATTCTTTATCAAGATTAATAAAACTATGACCACCACATAGAATAGGAATTCTTCATTCAACTTCCATGTCTATCTCTTCCAACAACCGCTTCAACCACATCGCTTCTTTGCTACTTCCATTGTACTTCTCTACCTTAAGTAGAAGAAATGGAGGCATGTTGGTTGCTTTTATTTGTTCCAAGTAATGGTTCCTACACCAAACAACTTGAAAAAATATCCAGTATATATTCTATCCAACACAACATCAGCATGGTTAGAGTCATAATATCCATATAGACAAAATAAGCATATAAATCATTATTAATTTCACTTTTAACCAACTGTAAAATTTAAACACAAGTTGTAAAACAACTAACATAACAATATGCTTAACAACTAACCATGTTAGAATATGTTGAAAAAATTCAACATATTACTCTTGAAAAATATATTAGATGCAATTAGTATTGACGCCTTCTAATTTATAGGGCGTCCCCAAGTGTCATTTGATATGCATATAATAATATTTTAGTTTTACATACTAAGAAATGTTTTATAAAAAAACAAATATCTTCATTATCTTATTGTAAGCCTTTACAAATGAGATAAGACTTGATAACATATCAGATAATCAAGTTATACAAGAATAATCACTAAAAACATAATCCACTAACTGTGGATACTTCCCATGGATTTTTCTTCAAACAATGATCATGTAAGCACTTTTCAATACATGAATAATAGTTCTATTTTTGAATTTAAAAACAAAGCAAAAACACATATAAGCTATTTTTTCGTATGTTTTCACTTATAGTTTCTTCTAAAAACAAATCCTTTTTCAACAGTATACAAAATAGAAAATATACTTTTCATTTAGAAGTAATTTATAAAGCTATTATATTAGCATTAGGATTATTCTCATTATCCTCATCTTGATTTTGATATGATTTATTCCATTTCTGATATTTGAAATTTGACTTATTTTTAAATTTACAATCCCGTGTCCAAATTTCCCACAATTATGACATTTTTCATCAAAACTAACTTTTAAGTTTCTTGGTTTCTTGTTTTTATTAGGAGTTTTAAAAGTTGATTTTTGATTCTTGTTAATCCTAGAAGGTTTACCTTTTGCTTTATGAATAATAAGTGTCTATGTGGCATTTTCTTTTGAATCAAAATCAGTTATAACTGCTCTTCTTGAACCAGGGAGATTACTAAGGGTTTGAAAATTTGGAATGTCTTGTTCTAGATTGGTATTTTGTTAGAGTAGGTATTTACCTTAACTCATGTTCACCTAGGTACTTTATTTACCTTTATTGTATTTATCCTCACCCACTTATGTGTGTGGATATTTCTTTTATCTTATTTAGATATTAGGAGATATTATCTAGTTGTTAGGTATAGTTCTTTCCTTGATCTATGGTATTGACTAAATCCTTGATGTCTAGTTCTCTCCTAAATCTATGGTCTTGACTAGTTCTTTGATGACTAGTTATTTCCTTGATTCATGGAAAGAAATCCTTAGCCCTTGGTCATATGAGGGCTTAAAGCTTGTGATTCCTACTAGTAGGTGCTTAACTTCAGCCCCCTTTAATTTTATTTGTGTGGTGAAAGTAACAAAAATTTATTTTGTTTCGTTGACAACTAAAATAAATAACAAAGCAAAATATTAAAAGCTTGTATCTTTTGATCGTAACTCTTTTTGAGTGCCATTTTTGCAAAAGTGCTTTTTTTTTGTGCTCTTTCCATTGGAGTTATTTATTTTGAGACTTTCACTATAATTATAAAGTGCCTAAATTTTTGGGTGGACTTCAAGAGGATATTGTAAAATTTGTGGAAGAAAATAGATCGCTCAATAAGCGAAATTCTTCTTCTACAATCACTCATTCACGATAAGGATACAATAATACACTCCCTATAGAACAAGCTTGCTAGCCCTATCACATCACCATCATATGATTAACAACCATATCCATGCTCCTAGTCCATATTGCAACTATTTCTCTTGTACCCACCGACATTGATCTACCGGTCTTTGAGCCCAACTGCTTTTGATGCTTCAAACCTATGAGGCTTCAGCATTACATGCTCTTCCACATTCGTGCCTATTATAGTACCACATGTTGTGTATCCTACTGCTCACCAGTATGGATTTTTAAGAAGCATACCATCCGCATCAATTCTTTGCATGCAAATGAGTTCATGGGTCTCACTAGCGGAGTCATTGGATGACATTATATAAGGTATTGTTTCCTCTATTCCACATGTTAAGTGGAATTCTCATCATGACATTAGTTTTCGAGTAGATACTTCATTGGGATCACACATCGATGAGCTCATTTTTTGAGAAGCTCGACTCTTTCCTAGGATCATGAGCAACACATGAGTTCATGCACCTTCACTCAAAGCTTGAGAAACCCGAGATTTCAGCTATCGACATGATCAACATGACACACATTCGATGTTCTTTTACATGCACACATTGTGCATTTTACACCAATTGTGCATTGGAGATGCACCAAGTCATATGAGCATCTTCTTCATCCATCCGTGTTGATTTGGGGTGGATATGTGATCACTCGTGGTGGCGACATAGGCATTCATTGAGAGGAATCTACAGGCATGGCTCCTCCACCATTAGGCCTCTTGCTCCACTTTCTATACCTTATGCATTGTGATGATTATTGTTTTGAGCATTTTTCTTTAGCATGTGTGGTGTATCTCTCTTGTTTGTTGAGAGATTTTTATACGTATTTTGACACTTTTGGCATGTTGAAAGATCTCTTATGGGGATCTATTTTGGTGTATTCCGTAGTTAGTTTAGGAAGGTGTTGAGTAATTTTTTTGACAACTCATATAGATTTGTAGCGTCACTCCACCCATTCAGCAATATGGGAGGGTGTGGTGTTGATCTTGCTTCTTCGGGTTTCGTGTCCTTACCTTGTTACCTTGGCTTTTCTTGGATCATGACACTTTGGAGTTTGTGTCCTTGCCTTGTTGCTTTGGTTTTTATTCTTGGATTGTGGCACACCTATTTGCAGTAGTTGATGAATTATGTTTGGTGTTTTTGCACTTTTGACATCACTCGAGTTGATAATCTCCTTATATGGAGCTATTCGGTGAAACCCTAAAGTGGGGTTGTTTTTAAGTTTTGTGATCGAGATGAGGACTCGACCTAGTGCACACCAAACTTCTTAGCATTGTACAATTTTTTTGAGCCGAGCTTTTAGGGGATGCATTTCAAGTAGGTCTTTACTCTCTTTACTTATCATATATGATCATTGGTTTTGGGTACCATGCAAAAGATGTGTGCCTTTTTAATAAAGTTAGTGTACATGAGTACCTCATATAAGCCTAGTTGGCGGGACTCATACCGTGGACATGCCACTTCTATTTTGGCCCCGGCTTCACTTGAGGGGGTGTTAGAGTAGGTATTTACCTTAGCTCATGTTCACCTAGGTACTTTATTTACCTTTATTGTATTTATCCTCACCCACTTATGTGAGTGGATATTTCTTTTATCTTATTTAGATATTATGAGATATTATCTAGTTGTTAGGTATAGTTCTTTCCTTGATCTATGGTATTGACTAGATCCTTGATGTCTAGTTCTCTCCTAAATCTATGGTCTTGACTAGTTCTTTGATGACTAATTATTTCCTTGATTCATGTCTTGATACCATCAAAACTGACTTTTAAGTTCTTAGATTTTTATTCCTTGCCCATTTAAGCAAGTTGCCCATTCTCAATGTATTGCATTGAGTTCCATAATAATATATGATATTGCTACTCATTTTCTTTGCAAAGCAAGAATTTTATGTAAAGCTATTCGGTGAATTACTTTCATCTTATTGATCATGGTGTTTGATTTGATTATCATCTCGTGTTCTTGGCTTGAAACGATTTGGTTATCGTTCCTTTCAATTTTGAATTCAAAATTGAAATGAAATTTCTAAATTTTTCATGAATATTTAATTGGATAATAAAAAGAGCAATTTATCATGAATCAAATTACTACCACATCCATCTAATTGTGACTTAATATTTTTGTTTTTGCTAAATAGAAAATCACTTTTCATCTCCCTTCATGGGATTTGTCATAAGCTCTAAAACCTATTTAATATTTTTTATAAACACGTACCTTCGTGCATTGACTCCAATTGTGCCCAAGCTTCAATTAGGACTCTCAATATATCCTATATAAAGTAGAAATTCATCTTGTACGCTTCGCAAGATAATCGACATTACCTCTTGTACTTTCTATTGATATGTGGCGACATTATCAATAGTTGCATGTCTTCCAATAAGAGCTCTCTCTATTCCATTTACAACTGCCCACAATTTGCGAGCCATGAATTTTGCTTTTAATCGAATTTTCCAAATGTTGTAGTTGTTTCCATTCAACATTTGTGATTTGTCAATTGAAAATTGATTAGATCCCATTTGTGCATAAAAAATGATTAACAAATGAGGATTAAAATAAGAGTTTGATAGAAAAATCTCCATGTCATATTTTAATCCTCTGTAATCGATCCCGATCACTTTTACGTCACAAAAAAGGAGATCATGTATAAAAAGAGTCTATACACGAGAAAATTATAACGATGTCAATAATTTGAATTGAAACGTGAGTGATTTTTTTTTAAGTTTTGTAATAAAAATGACAACACAAAAATCAACATATAGGTATATATATAAAACAATAATTTTATCATTTTTACAAAAAAGTTTTATAATTTGTCTATATATATTTTTGAAAATAAATAAGCAAATTGTTTTATAATTTCTATATATATATATATATATAATGGGCTCTTACCCATATAATCAACTTGATATGATGAGCTATCTAAATCAAATCGGTCGAGTCATCTCATTAATTGGTGAGCCATTTAAATCATATTATTAAATGAATGCCACATATTAATCAATTTGAATACCACATATTATCAAACTTATAACACTAACCGAATGCACTACCAACATATTACCTTTTCCAAAGTATAGAAAGGACCGTATAAAACTAACCGCTTTTAATATCAAAAAGCCTCCAACCATGCCTCGGGAGAGATGGGGTGAGCCCGGCACAAGGGGTGGTGTGACCTAAGTCACACCACCGAAGCCATATGGGAAGGATTATAAAGCCTTCCCCATTTTTATATTGCTCCCCTGTGGGACTAAACCCACGAAGAAAAGGAGATATGGGGTTAGAACAATGGAGGGGGTTGCAAGTGGAGGGGCTTGTGATCCAATATAGCAAGATACTTTGCATATGGTCTCGTAGGATTTAGATAAGTGCCACTGGGCACAGCTTTAGGATTTTTTAAAAGGAAGGGGGACACTCCAAGAATATAGTTATGATAGGGTTAAAAGGTTTAAAGGAATGTGTGTGTGTGTGTGTGTTAAATATATTATTACACACACACACACACACACACACACACACACACACATTTTACATATATATATATATATATATTATAAAGTGTGAAAACTATACAAATATTTGTATAGATTATAGATACAAAATTATTTCGAAAAACTTTTCAAGAGTAAAATAGGATTTCCCATTTCAAATTGTAAAAACAATATTAACATGAGACAAGGGTTTTTACTCGACCAATGGGAAAATTTAAAGTGCCTATTTTCTCAAGTCTTGTCTCCTGTGCACTTGATTTTCACTTGGAAATTTTTACTTGGATTTCTTGAATTCTTGCATACCATATCAACTATACAAAATATTTCAAAAATATTTAATAGTTCTTACCTTGATTTTGCAGTCGGGTAATTGAATGAGTTTTCACTTCGTTGTGGAGAGTCCAAATAACTTCCACCTGTGCAACTAACATTCGAAAAAAGAAGGAGGGGGGTTATATAATATTTCAACCAAACTACCTAACTTCCCAATGGTTGCACCCTTTCATTTAATAGGTTAAATTAAATTTAATTATCTCACTTTGAGTACCATGTTAGGGCCGAGATATAAAATTGAAATAATAATTAATATTAACATAAACATTATAACCAAATTTATAAGAATGAAATAAATAACCAAAGTAAATAAAAGGAACACAGTGACACATATTTTAATGTGGAAAACCCGTAAATGGGTAAAAAACCATGAGAAGAATAATCCACTATAGAGAAACATTTACATCACAGTCCAGTAACTCCTCCATCCTTCTACTCCCTGTATTTACCCTCGGAATCAATAATGATTCACGTGATCTTTCGAATATGACCTATAGTCATATTTAAATAACCTCGATACGTTATGTCCATATTAAGTGATAGGGCACACCCCGATTTAATAAATAGTTAGTCAATTAATAACTAACAAACCTAATATAAAGTTTATATTTAAATAATAAGAATATAAACTATTCTATATTATTTAACTATAAACTAAATATTATGATGCACTTAATATTATAGTTCTAACACTATGGACATTGACTACACTTTTCTCTGTAAGTACTCATCTTGGAAAAGAACACAACAAAACAAAGAAAATTTCCTAACACACACACAAGGAATTTTGAGAGAAGGAAAAGTGTATATACACTTAGGTAACTTTTCCTTTAAGCACACAATTTTCAATTCCATACTTAAAAGGGGGAAAATATAGACACTCATTTTGGTAATTCATGTCTTGCAATAACACAAATTATATAACACTCTTGCACTAGCCCACACTTTCTCAATTTGACCAATTATGTTATCCCTAGCTATATCTCACTCATTCTTGCTTGCACACACAACCTATTTGTTCACATAATGGTCATATTAATCCATCAAATCATGTTATACCCTTGCATATTACAATTCCAAATTTTAGATTACTTTTACATGCATTTGGGACCAACATCCGTAAAGGTCCATAACGCACATACGTTGGGCTGACCTAGCCACTTTGGTCCCTCTCCTCCAACGATACTTTTCTAATTTGAACTTCTTTGGTACACTTCTAGTCGGCCTTATCTAAGTTTTCCGATCTAGAATACATATATAAACAAGTTATTCATCTCTCATTAAGGAGGCATTCTATCTACTTGACTCATAACACTTCAATGAGAAAATACTAAGAGTAATCACAAGAAAAGCTACTCCAAGACTCCCTTGAGCTTCATATACTCTACATACTCATTCTAGGGAAGTCATTTACTCAAATTTGCAAGCACAAAAGACACATTATCAAAGTCAAGTCAAGCTAGGGAAAAGTTTCAGAACAATTACATTGTTGTAAGGTCATGGTTATCAATTTGGTTTCATACATTCTAGATATCACATGCTAGGTGAGAATGATGTGAGGTTCGAGCCATTTTTAGAGTAGTGATGTAGGCAAAGTGGATAGGGGTGCCCACAACTCAACTAATGTTTAGTTTTTAGGACTCCCTCACTATTTAGGGTTTTGAATATTTTTTGGAATATATTGGGTAAAGTGAGGGTTTTAGAAGGTCCCACAACCTTGATACAAAAAGCCCATTAGGCCAGATCAAGCAATAGCATTAACAAAACAAAAAACCCAAGAGGATTCCAAAAAGGAGAACGAAGAAGAGACGAGACGAAAAAGGAACTAAATGAGCTTCTTCAGCTCAGAAACAACATCTTTAGCTCTAGGGGAGCCAGAATCGTTTGCAAGGAGATCCGCCAACTTGAGAAGCTCCGAACAGTCGTTTGCTAAGGCCACTCTGGTAGAATTCGTGAAGTCCTCCCAAGCTTTGAGAGCTTTGAAGGCACGCTGCAGTTTACTCAGGATGGAGGAGATGATATCAGCTCTGCTATGGTCCTTTTTGTCATCAGCATCAATATCAGCAGTGTCACAGTCCATAACAGGAGTAGAGAGAGGAGTGTCAGCAGTGGAATCTTTAACAGCCGAGGGTTCCTTAGAGCCAGCAGAATGAGAGGGGGGATCCACCACAAATTGATTGATGTCACCCTGCTCCTCTTCCGAGGAGTCAGGGTACAGTTGAGCAAGTCCCAACAAATCAGCCGCACCAGAGAGACCCGGGCTGGAGACAGGAGAAGGAGCGCGTCCACTGGCATTGGTATCCTCCAAGAAAAGGCATGAGATGGGCGTAGGAAAAGGGGGGATAGCAGCGGGAATGGAGGTATCGCGGGGGGGGCTCACGATGGCCACGTCGGAATCCGAGCCAGAGGAAAGGAGCAGGCGGCGACGGCGCCGAGAGGAACGGTGGGAAGAGGAAGAGGGGCGAGAAGGAGGGGAGGGGGAGCGGCGGCGGCGACCCATTTGGGTGGGAAACGGAGCAAGTCAGTGTGGGAAGCGGCGACGGAGAAAAGAAGGTAGAGAAGACCCTGGTGGAGGATGACTCCCTCACCTTCCCGAGCCAGCATAACAGAGTGTTCCAGCGATTGAAAAAGAAAGGCAGCTAAATTGATCTTTCTCCCCCAACGGAGGTGGGAGAGAATAAACAGATGGGGGCCGAAAACCAGACGGTATCTTCCGTCGATGGTGAAGTATCGCATGATGGCTTCCGCCACTCTATCCCAGGGCGAGGGCAGAGAGTCGCGGGTATAGCCCGACATATATTTCCTTGGCCTGTCACCCGGGGCGTTGAAGTCTTGAATCTCTGCGTGAAGGGAACGCCTGTAGTAAATATCGCCCGCAGCAGGGAGCCCGGTGGCATCAGCGATGGCGTTCGTTGAGATGGTGAACCTAGTGCTGCCAATTTGAACACGTCCTCTCGACCACGAAGCCGTAACAGCATAAGAAACCAAGGCCGAGTAACCAGACATTCTTTCCAGAAAAGTAGAAATCCCATTTTCCACTAAGATATTCCAGACCTCGCCATCATTCTTAAGCGACTCGCAATTGTCGGGCTCAAGGCGCTTCAATTGCCCCCCCATGAGAAGAATATTAGAACAGTTACAGAGTCGGAGATAGGAGCGGACGAGAGCCAGCCTGAACAGGAAACCAGCAATTAAATTAAAACCCTGACGCCACCTCCTCGGATGATTAATGTGCGCATAGAGCTCGTTCGTGCGGGGATTTGCTGCATCATTACTAGGCGCCTTAATCAAGTACCCCGTGTCAAGAGTCATGTCAATTAAATTTGCCGTATTAACCGCCGCCATTTGAAAGGGCCAAGGCGGGCAAGCCGAAACCCAAGTCAGCTTCAGAAACCACCAGTCAGCAGTGGAGTGTGTCATTTTGGGCAATCTGACAAAGTTCATTCGGGAATTTCTCAGTCCAAATTTGCTGATTTTCAATGAGGACACCCATATTAGCAAGAAGATCCGCCGCTCTATTACCTTCCCGGAGGACATGCTGGAATTGGACTTGAAGAAAAGATCTTTGAATACTTCTAATATCAGCAATGATGTTTTTAATCGACCAATGTCCGGGGTCATTGGAGCAGAGGAGGTTTATGATGTTGAGGGAGTCACTTTCCACTTGAAGGGGATCATTGCCCAACTTGATGGCCATCTCAAGACCCTTGAGGATGGCTAAGGCCTCCGCACGGTTGTTGGAGCCAAAGTTGAAATTATGGGCAGAAGCAGCAACAATTAAACCCGAATAGCAACGGAGAATGGCCCCTCCTCCGGACATACCTGGATTCCCTTTCGAAGCACCATCCGTGTTGAGTTTTCTCCATCCCCTTGGAGGGGGAAGCCAGAAAATCAAATTCCTATCAGTATGGGTTTTTTTGCAAGGAATGGATAAATACTGCTGCCACTCCAGGGTGTGACAGAACTGCAGTTTTTGCTGATAATTGGACCAAGTGGACAGGTTGATATTTTCTTGGAGAGCCATGCCAATCTGAGTAGCCACCTGTCCAGGATTGAGACACTTATCTTTGAAGATTCTTCTGTTTCTTTCTTTCCATATGCCCCATAAACCATGCGGGAGGAGGAGTTTCCAAGCCAATTTGAGAATCGGATGAGAGAAGGGGGAGTACCATTGAGAAAGGGTGTCCTGAATGGAATCCGGAAAGATCCAGAAGACTCCGAATCTCGATAGGAGCCGCTGCCAAATATCATGTGAGAAAGAGCAATGGACCAGGAGATGTGATGAGGATTCCTCTTCATTTGCACATAGAACACATTTGGTGGGAAGGGAAAAACCCCTTCTCTTCAGGTTCTCCCCAGAAAGGAAGGCATTTTTAGAGGAGAGCCAAGAGAAAAAACCAATTTTAGGGGTGATCTCCTTAGGCCAGAATTTTGTTAGAGGGGGGCCCACGTCAGCACAATGCATCGAGAGGTAAGCAGCCCTAACTGAAAAGGAGCCCGATGCGGAAAGAGTCCAGATAATCTCATCTTCATTATGGGAATACGGGATGTAAATGGTGGAGAGCTGCTCTCTAAGGGAGGACAGCAGGTCTCTTTGCAGGTCGCTGATATCCTCCCAATCCTTGATATCCCATGAGGGGATGGAATTAACCCTCTGCCAATAACCAGAAGCTAATCTACCATGAATATTGATGATACTTCTCTTGATAGGGTCCCAAGAGGGGTTGAGGTCAAGGGGAACATCACCAATCCAAGTGTCCCTCCAGAAATCAATGAGACGCCCATTCCCGAATCTCCATTTAGTGCCAGCACGAATGATGGGGAGCGAGCTACAAATGGAATTCCATATGGTGGAGCCTCTAGTGGGGATGGATGTGAGAAAGTCTTCATTGTTAGCTAAATACTTAGCACGGAGCAAGTGGGCCCAACAAGAATCACCTTTAGCCACCTCCCAAGCGAGTTTTGCCAGGAGGGCCCCGTTCATCTCCTTTATTTTCCGAAGACCAAGGCCACCGTGAGCAGTAGGTTTACAAACCTCTTTCCAGGCCACAAGGTGGATCCTTTTCTTTTCTTCAGTTCCAGACCACGAAAGTTCCTTTGAATTTTTTCCACAGCCTCCCTAACCGAGCTGGGAATCTTGAGCATGGACAGAAAGTAAGAAGGAAGATTCTGAAGAGTGGCTTTCACCAGCTGGAGCTTGCCAGCCTGGCTGAGGAGAGCACCTTTCCAAGCAGCGAGTTTTTTTTGATATCTTTCAATAACCGGATTCCACATAATTTTTGATTGTCTACCATGAAAGAGGGGGATGCCCAGATAAGAGGATGGGAGATCCACAATCGAGCAACCAAAGATATCAGCAATCTTCCTCTGAACTCTGGGGGGCGTGTTGATAAAGGAGATGCAACTCTTGATGAAGTTAACCGTTTGCTGCGAGGCTGATTGATACAGAGATAGGATATCCATAATAGCTCTAGCTTCGATAACAGAAGCCAGACTCAGCAATAAGGTGTCATCAGCGAACTGGCTATGAGTGGCCGAGGGACAGTTAGAGGTGATTTTCATGCCAGAGATGATGGATTGATTTTTTGCCGCATCCAGAGATCTGCTGAGGGAATCTGCCATAAGAACAAAGAGGAAGGGTGACAGAGGATCGCCTTGCCTGATACCTCTGCTACTTTTGAAGAAACCCGCAGGGATGCCATTGATCAGAATGGAGAAACAAGGGGTCGAAACACATGAATAAATCCAGCTACACCATTTTTTGTCGAACCCAAATTTTTCCAGGGTCTTGATTAAGAAGGGCCAGCTGACTCTGTCAAAAGCTTTTTGCATATCCAATTTTAAGATCATACCAGGAGACTTCGCAAGGAGGGCCGAGTGGATGGCCTCATGGACAGTAATTATACCGCCTTGAATAAGCCGGCCTTTTATGAAACCATTCTGATTGTGGGAGATGAGGTTCTGCATAAGAGGTTTTAGCCTGGAAGCCAGCATCTTAGTGATGATCTTGTAAGACGTGTTGCATAAACTTATGGGCCGAAAATTGGACACATCCTTGGAATTATGCACTTTTGGGGCCAGGGCCACGAAAGTGGTGTTCCATTCCTTTAGCAGTTTATCATTCATCTGAAATTCATTGACTGCGAGGAAAAGGTCCTGCTTGATGATTTCCCAAAAAACTTGAAAGAAAGCAGCCGGAAAGCCATCCGGACCCGGGGCTTTGTCTCGCTTCATAGTAAAGACAGCTTTATGAATTTCCTCCATCGTAAAGGGCTTGGTAAGATTGTTGTTCATCTCAGGTGAGACCAGATGTGGAATGTGCTGAAGCATTTCATTCATAGATTGTTCGAGGAGCCAGATCAGCATGGAGAAGATTTGAGTAGAAGGATATAAGCTCATTGGATATATCAGAGTCAGCAGTAAGAAGAGTACCTGAAGGCGACACCAACTCACGAATCTTGTCCCTAGCTTTATGTTTACAGGCAGTAATATGGAAGAATTTGGTATTACGATCACCTTGGTCAAGCCAAAGGGCCCTAGAACGCTGCCTCCAGTAGGTTTCTTCTTCTTTGAGAGTGTTGTGATAATCGCTGAGGAGGGAGATTTCCTGTTGGTGAAGATTGTCCAACCTTCCCACATTCTCGATTTGCTCAGAAATTTTGATCAAGCTCTGAGAAAGCTCCTTCTTGCGAACCTTGATATTACCGAAGACCTTAGACTTCCAAATTTTGAGCTGTTTTTTGATTTCTTTGAGTTTGCTGGAAAATCTGAACATATTGGTTCCCTCAATCTCGATATTCCACCAGCTTGCAACCAGGGGGGTCAGATGGTTATTTTCAAGCCAAGCCAGCTCAAATCTGAAGGGAGGATTCTTGACATTCACCATATGGTTGGCGCACAACAGAGGGGGCTGTGATCGGAGCCAACCCTTGGGAGGGAGCTGAGATAAAAGTCCGGAAAAAGAGAAATCCAATCCAGCGAGCCAAGAGCTCTATCTAATCTGCATTGAATGTGATTTCTGCCCAATCTACGGTTTGACCAAGTGTAAGAAGAGCCGTGGAGATCCATATCCAGAAGTGAATTTTCTCTAATGAAGTCAGCCAAAGCTTCCCTGCTAGCCGGCATAGCAGGCATTCCCCCTTGTTTATCTGAGGGATAAAGAGGACAATTTAGATCACCCATTATGAGAATGGGAATTTTACCACAAGTAACGATGAAGTTGGTGATATCCCTCCAAAGTTTTCCTCGATGATTCTCCAAGTTTGGAGCATACACATTGATAGCGATCCAGGAGGAGTCAGCACCAATTTCTTGAAAAAGGATACAAAGAAAATTGGGGTGCTTGAACAGGCAATCCCCTTTGAGAATTCTGGGATTCCACAAGGTACAAAGCCCCCCGGAGTTTCCAGTTGAAGGTTGAGATTCAAAAACAGCCGCAGGCCAGATTTTATGAAGCCGAACCTCAGTTTTTAGCTTGGTTTCCTGTAACATGATGATATCAGGTGAGTTCTGAAACTTGATGTCTTTGATGATTCTTTGCTTTTGCAGAGAGTTGAGCCCTCTTATATTCCAAGAAATGATCTTCATTTCTTTTGTTTGGGTTTACTCCCCACCACCATGGGGATAGTACTTTGGGTTCCTTGCGCCACATTTGTAGCAGCTTCAATCTGTAGCTTAACACTGCTTGGAATTCTGCCTCTAACTTTCTCCAAGCCTATATCAGGTTTCTTGTTGCTGCTTCTAGTGAAACGGTGATTAAAACAATCATCGGTGGAGAGATCCGAGGGAGAGGGGGCAGAATCAGAAACAGGCGGGCAAAGTGGAGGAAGGGTGGGAGGATCGAGGGAGGAGGGGAACGAGGGAAGGGGGTGGGAAGGGGAGCAGAAGCGGCGAAAGGGGGGGGAGGAGGCAGCCAAAAGGTCCACACCAAGAGATGAAGAGCACGGAATCGAAGGGGCGGGGGTGGGGAGAGAGAAAGGGGGAAGAGGAGGGGGAAGGATCACAAGAGGATCAGTGGACGGGTTGATTTCTCCCTCCTCCAGGAGAGCAAAGGAATTAGAAGTGGGGATGATCGGGATCTCAATGGAGGACGATTTAGGAACAAATTTTTTCTTGAATTTTGGGGAGAGGGTTTGGGACAGTGGTTTCGGTTGGGGTTTAGAGGGGCAGCTAGAGGCCCTATGGCCTAGTTTTTTGCAGAAAGAACAAGCTTGAGGAATGTATTCATAGTCAAAAGGCTGTTTCCAGTTCCCAAAGTCCGAGATAAGCTCTATGTCTTTTGGCAAGGGGCAACTAATGTCAGCATTAACACAGAATCGAGCATGAATAAATCTAGTTTTTGCTTTCGTGGCTTGATCTATAGCAATCAAAGAACCTATAGAAAGAGCAATACCTTCTATGACCGCCGGATGCCAAAATTCCAAAGGAAGCCCCGGAAGGCGGACCCAGATTGGGGCTTGGGTCATGGATTCCGTGTGTGGGTTGAAACCAGGAGACCATTTCCTGAGATAAAAACCCCGCCTGCCAAAGAACCACGGACCACCCAGAAGCGCTCTAGCGAAATCTTCTTTCAAGCTGAAAGAGAATAAGATGAATCCATTTGGCATAGCCGCTATTTCAAGTGCTCCACATGGTTGCCATTTTAGACGAGCCCATTTTTTTATATCCTCCAGTGGGGGCCTCGGGCCCATCAGCGTACCCACCAAGGACAGGTCACGAGAAGCAGCAGCAGCCTCCGTGATATGAGAGGGGATGCGCAGGGAAAAGGACCCTTCTGACAGCGAAGGGGAAAGCTTTTCCGTGCTGTGAGCTGATGTGGAAACCTCCACGACTTTTGACCAAGCGAGAGGCTGTGAGGGAGAGAGAGGCCCTGACAGAGGGGCCCCCCGATCCGGACCAGGAGGGTCCGGCATTAGAGAGGGGACCAGAGATCACAAAGTGCAGCGAGGCAGTGTGCGCGGAAAGGGAGCTCCTATCAATCGAAAAAAATTTCCCAACTTAGGGTTTTGAATATTCAATCGCCTACACAATGAGCATCACACATGGTCAAAGGCCCAAATTACACACCTGGAGTAGATTATGAAACAATGCATGAACTAGAAAGTTTTGGGAGCTAAAAGTGCAAATGCACAAAATCAGTACATAAGGGGCCATCTTTGTGCCCCCATTATGGTATGATTTTGACACTATGGTCCAGTAGATTTTTTCAATTCATGGTTTAAGTGATGAAGCTTTATCGGACCATTTCTATCCCTTTCTAGTCATCAACCTAACCTGAGATCAATGTAGAAGGTAGAATATCACTGAGTCACTCTCATCTTCTATGCTAGTACTTTATTTCATTATCTATTTCTATTTATCTTCATTCACGCATTATCCCGATTTTGTTATAATTAGCTTTGGAAACTAGTTAATTAGGATAATATATCATTGGTTACTAGCCACTTAAATTTAACTATTTAGAATAAATCACTTCGTGATCCTTTATCTAACTTGGTGTCACATAAAAATAAACCTTCTACTAACACTCCTACCCTTAACCATGGTGTTCCATAAACATACACTATACAACTACCTTATGAGGAGAATTGAATTATGTCCCATGCACAAGCTATACAACTTGGACGTTATCCATTATCAAAGGATATTGAATAAAATGAATGCCTTTAACAATGAAGGTTAGGGTTTTTGTCAATTTGGTTCATTAAAGAGGGTTTCACACATTTGCAAGACCTAATATTTCATATAAAATCATATTCTACTCACTCAAAGAGGTTCAAAAAGTTACAAAACACCATTAGCTTCCCATACAAACCATCAATAAGGTTAAAAGTTCCAAATGGTTTGGTCCTTATACACAGTGTAAATCCATAATCAAAGATAAAACATCGCAAGATATTTCTAGCTAGCTCATCCATTTGTCACACCTAGATCAACTTCTAGACCATTCAAATAACTAAGAGTAATCATTTTCTTATATTTTAATATATTTATAATGTACCCCAATGAATGCAACAATGCCATATCAATTTATATGTATAATCAAGTTTGAATGTTGGAGCATTAATTTCTAGTTCTAATTACACGTTCTTTTAACATATAAGTAACATATATTTATTGATTTCCATATCCTTATTATAATTAACCTCGTTAATTACAATTTAGGTGTGATTAGTGTATTATGGATGGAATCGAGTAAATGTGAGCAATCCATCCCTAACATCAATTAAATTGTTACATTATATCGTGTATTATGGTTGGATTGACCAATTTACATGTGGTTTACACCAATACGTTTCAATACACATTTAATTGTTGTAATAAGAGTGTAAAGGATTTATGGTGAAAACAAGACCGTTGATCCCAAGTACAACTTGTTTGTCACATCATGTGCATTTATAGGGCTTGATTGGCCCCATTTGATCCAATGGATCTCTAATACATGTTCAATTATCGCAATGCATGTATTAGGAATGGATTGTTGTAAATTTAACCTATCCATCCCTAATACATATTATTTTTTGCATTATGTCATGTGTTGGGGTTAGATAGGCACCATTTATGATAATCGAGCTCGATACATGTTTAATTATTGTAATAAGTGTGTAAGCACTTTATTGGGAAAAACATAACCAATTAATCCCTATTACACCTTAAATTATCATAAAACAACCGATTTTATTACCAAAGTATTGTTCTAACTTTGTGTAACGCCCATCCTGGGACACCAAAGAAAACGCACCAACCAAAGCTAAATTTCCTAATTTTTTTTTTTTTTTTTTTGAAGTGTTTAAATTAAAACTAATACGTCTTTGGTAACTTAACCTGGTAACTACTAATTTTATACCATTTATTTTATTTCAATCTAACTTGTTTGTTAACCCTTACTTGACATTAATTATTTAATTATATTTTAATTTTATTAATGCCTCAAAAGAATAACCCCACACCCAAAAGGAATTAATTACGACACTAAGATCGAACCATTTTGGCCATTGTTTTAGAAGGAAACCCTAAAATTGCCCTAACCATCTCTTTTAATTCTTTTCTCTTTGTTTTCTTTCGTTCTTGTTTCTCAAACAAATTAAGGGTAAGCTATAGATATGTATATATATATATATATATATATATATATATATATAATTATATAATTATGTCTATACTTAATTATAAACTCTAGTTTGTAAACCCTAGTTAATAAATATGTAGGTATATACCTATGTATATATTTCCTTGTGTAATTGTTACTATTGTATCCCCCTTTTGTTACTTTCTCTTATCAACTAAAACAAAAGAAACCTAAGTATTTATCTATTGTTGTTTAATACCACATTTCCATCTTATTTGTTGTTGAGTTTATAGAAGGGGCGGATCTGAGGAGGAGGGGCGGTGGAAGGGGTCGTGACAGGCAGTGGGGCGTGGCAGGGAACCCGCGGAGGGTCGGGCGACGGTTCAGGTGCGGCAGGGTGGGCGCGGCCGCGGCAAACCGGGGCAGAGGCAACGCGGGAGGACAGGAGGGGGCCGGGACAGGGTCGGCTGGGCGCAGGGGAAGGTCGGCCAGGGCGCGGCCGGGGACAGGTGGGGGCGGAGGTTGCGGGGCAGCGGCAGCTGCGGGCGATGGTGAGGGAGGGAGTCCGTGGGGGCAGCGCCCCACGGCTGTTCAAAGGGGTGCGGGGGTTCGCCCCCTGCCTGTTACATTTTTTTTTTGTTTTATTTAAAACACAGTCGCTGTGGGGGAGGGGCCGAACCTCCCCCATTAATATATATATATATATATATATATATATATATATATATATATATTTTGTTTAGAGATTTGTGTTTTAATTGATAAATAATAAATAAAAAAATAAAAAAACGTTTTAATATATATATATATATATATAATTTAATAACTGTGGATACTTTCAGTTATATATATACATATGCTTATATAACATGCAGAAGTATATAAATATATATGAGTATATATATTATTTTAATTCCTCCATTAAAATATATATATATACATGTTTTATTATAAGATTTCTATTCCATTTGGGGTAATGCATATGTAAAGCAAAGAAAAATACTGTTGTCTTTTTTTCTTTTTGTTGAAATATAAGAGGCAGCAGCAATATATATATATATATATATATCTTTTCTCCTTTTTTTTTTTTTTTTATATTTGAAATATCCATATAAGGAGCAGAAAATAATTAAAACAAGAAGAAATTTGCCTGACTAACTCTTAGTGAAAGATGGTAAAAACATATAATCTACTTATATCATTCATTCAAATAGACCATATATGAAGAAAGGTAAAGATTCATTTTATTCTATTTCAAAATTTGTAAACATCAATAGGGAGAGATGTGCTGCAAAATGATGCTTTATACTTTTATTCTCATTTTTATTTATCCCCTTCAATCTTGTTACATGACTTAACAAGAAGAATAACAACACAAATAATATATATTTTTTGAATAACTCTCTTTTCCTCAAAATGGAGTACTAACATTTCATATTAAGGAAACTTTCACTATCTCACAAACCTTCATTTCAAGGATCTAAGCTTCCAAAACAAAATCTAACATAGTCCCATAATATTCCAAAATATTCCAAATATTCCAAGGAAGGCTTTACATGGTAACATACTATTATGAAGGGAAGATTTTTCAACAATATAAAACCAGGTTTGCATGAAACTCCAAATGCAAGAGAATGTTTTACAAGACAATGAAGGCTCACACAAGCCATTCTCTTTTTTTTTTTTTTTTAGATACAAGGAAAGAGAGGTCCATAAAATGATGAAAGAAACAAGAAGAAGTTCCAAGTAGGCAAGTGTCTTCATGCATCTTCCAAAGCTTCCCAACTCCAAAATCTTTTCAAGGCCAACACAAAGAGAAAGGGCTTGTTTAACCACCCAACCTTTAGGCATCATCACATGCCTATCCCAAGGTTGGGATGCATGCTAGCCTCCCCCAAGCCCATGGGAAAGAGGATAGCTAACCAACACTTGCACAAGGTAAAGGGTAGACAAGAATGAAACAAACACACAAACTTAAGACTCACAATCAACACAAGATTCCAACAAACAAGGAGGAGAACCCATGTTCATCCTCCAAAAATGGGGAAGAGAGGAGAAAGTTCTCCAAAATACAACAATATTATATGCACATAACACATCTTCTTAACCTCCTTATTGCTCCTTAGTCAAAACAAACCCTCCTTATTCCTCCCCCTTTCTCCATGTCCTCCTTGGAAGGATTTTCAAACCCCAAAAGGGGGTTTCCTTACCAAGGATGGGGAAGGAGATTCAAGCCAAATGAATCCACTTCCCCACCTCAACCATTGAGGGAAAACAATATAAAGCCCTACAAGGCTTGGCCATCAAGCCTTGAGGGTTGAGAGGGAAAATTCCCTCTCTCTTCCCCCACACTCCAAACTCCATCATGCCATATGATGGAGGGAGTAAAAACACACACAAACAACACTAAGTTTCATTCAAAAATAAACAATTTCAACAAACAATCTAACAACTAAAATAAAGCAACACATCTACAAGATCCAAGAGCCTACCTCAAGGAAAGCTCTCCAAAAAGCTTCCTAACTTCAAGATTTCCACCCCTAGCTCCAAGCAAATTCCCAAGCTCCAATTCACCCAAGCATCCAAGCAAGAAAATCCAAGCAAAAAGTCCATTTTTTTCTCCATGAATGAGAATATGAAGAGGAGGAACCAAGCATCCTCACAAATGAGGGGGTGACATGTGTCACCCCTCTCCCTCCTCATGGTCAAAGATGCTAAGACAAAAGAGAGAAAGGGTAAAATTATCTTTTTACCCTCTTCTCCCAAATTTCCTCAAATGTTAGCAAGACAAAACTAGTTGCATTTTTGAAAAACACACAAATCCACATCCCTTACATGGATGTGACAAAACAAGGGTAGAAAGGGAGGGAAAACTCCCTCTAGCCTTGAAAACAAGCCCCCCTACCCATTAGGTAGGGTCCAAGGGCTCATTTTAGTGAAAGGGGGACTCCCAAGCTACAAAGGGGTCCCCAAAAATGCCCAAAATACCCTAATTTCGGGTTTTGCATTTTGGCACAAGGGTAGAGGGTGTGGGGACCACCCAAGGGTCTCACATGTGACCCTAAACCCTTGTGATTAAGAGACTAATTAACAAAATCAACAATTTAAAAGAAAGTGAAATTATTTACTCCCTAAGCAAGTTTACAACTCTACTAACAACCCTAAACAAAAATTAATAAATTAAAGCAAAATACTTTACATACATTGGGGTCACTCAAAGTGCCCAAAATTAATAATCATCTATCCTAGGGCTTCACACAGTGAACATGGCTAGGACTCAGCCCGTGGGCTGCTTGTGCAAGTTTTGAGTAACTGGCCTGAATCCCACGTTCTCCTGTAAACCTGTCACCTGCACACTCATTGCACACATTAACTGCACCTGTCCAATACAATATAAATGACATAGTAAGATATCAATGCATGCTAAACTAACCTAACATCCTACTGAAATCCAGATGTAACAACGTGCACAATTATATTCCATATTCCAAAAGTTAGACAAGATGATAAAACGACATATAATCCCATCATGCAACAACTATCCATCAATGTAATTAGGTTCCAAGCACATCATATTCATTAGTTTCCATGTCATAACAAGAAAATGCGACAATAAGAAATTATGCTAAATTGGCGCTATACGCCTGAATGTCACACATGTCTAATATAATCAAACGTCTAAAGTAATGTCCCAGATATCACCAATCACTGTCAAAATATGTCTATGAGCAAATAAACAACAAGCTACTGAGCTGAAGAAAGTGTGGGCACTACACTTTGTTGCTAAGCAAGGAGAATATAAGCACCCTTTCTAGCCTCTAGCCATGTAGTCTCTAAGAGAAATTTCTAGGAAGAGACCAAGACACCATGAGTGCAGAGGGTCAAATGGAAGAGATATGAGGGATTTTATGAAACTTCTTTGTCACTTGTTTACAAGTTCGGTTTGGGATAGTTAGATTTTGAAAATGAGAGACAAAATATATGTTAGTACATTTTGAAACATTGCCCCTATTGGGAGAGATCGCTCTCTAATTAGAAGAAATAGTCCCATTGGGAGAGACAACCTCACATAGAGAGAGACAACCTCATAATAGAGAGAAACAACCTTAGGTAGAGAGAGATATCCGTCGAGAATAATAAATCAAGGTGAGAAATGAAATTTTCCTTTTGATGATGTTTTTATTCCGAGTACTTAACAAGTTACATAAAGAGATTCTACTTCATAAAAGAGATGGGGAAGATAGAAATGAAAGAATCATACATTTAGAGATTTTCTGATAGTGGAAACTTTTGGTAGTACAAAAAATTTCAAATGGGGACGTGTGATTCGAGGACATTCATGGTTATAATGTTTCCTAAACTTTCCAAAATTGGTTACCTACGGAGTGACTCATCAGGATATTTTTGACGCCTTTTGAATGGAGGAAAATAGACACCGCATGTAGGAGATACAGTTCACTAAATTTTCCCTTTAGCTAGAAAAACTTAAGCATAGGTTACACAATGATAATGTGGTAGAATGAGAATGCACTAAGTGGAAAAATGTGAGAGTGATAAATGTCAGAGTTTGTGTGAGAAAAAGATTGTTTACAGCCTTCAGTATTTGATGGTTGAGGTAGGTCCGCATAGTATACCATATTGGGGCCCAAGAGCTGGTGGATTTGACTATTTTTTTGGAGGGGGAATATTTCACATTTATTCGCATCATAGTGTATGTGATTTTATATACATACCTCATGTCAATTCATACTTTGGTGCACGTGGGAATAAGTCCTAAGTTTTGTAAATTTCTCAACTAAATTGTTGAGCTAGAGAGTCAGCTAGGGGGTTGAGATAACGGGAAAATCACATTTCCATATCATCAAATGAGCCACCTCATAGCCAGAGTTCATTGCAACTTGGAGGTAGAGCCACATCACTAGGCCAGGTTGGGAGGCGATATGCCTAAGCTCAAACTCATTGCCACATATTTTGTGAAGACTAATTAATTAACCAATCCCATAGATATAAACCAACTGAGATATGTGCTAAATCAGGAGGGCTCGCTGCCTCACAAACCAACTCACAGGTCAAAGATCGATCTAAATGGTGAGCTTAGTATATCGACCATCAACTCATAATCAATTGAGTGTATGTAATGAGATAGCTCACTAATGCCACAAAGGACGAGATAAGTACCAATCTACGTGGAGAGTTGGATTAGCCACCAACAAAAACATTTCCAAAATGTGACGAAAGTCACAGGTTAAACAAACCACTTGAGGCTGTAAAAATACTATTTCCATCCTTGGTCTGCTCGATGTGGAATTTTAATCTCAAATAAAGAAAATACAATGCAATAGGGAACGGATTCGAACCCTTCACCTCATGGACCAAAAATATGTTCCAAACAGTTGAGCCATAGGCTTGTAGGCATTATAAAAGGCCTTGAATTTGTATTTGAATAAGACCTTTTACAGGATTGTGTATAGTCTTAGACCCTTTCATGGAGAGTTAGCCCATTTTATTGGAGAGTAAGGTTTGTTATCAAATTTTTATGCAAGTAGGATGTTGAAAGAAGATAACAAAGATATATTTTAAAAATTTAGAGAATTATTTCCTTATTTTAGAGAGAGAAAATACATTTTAAAAGAGAGAATGTGTAAGTGAAGGCCATTTTGATGGAAGAAGACGTCACTGCAAGGCTGAGAGCTAGTTTTGGATACTTTCTAAAGGTGTTCGAGACATTTTGGATATTGATGTAAGAACTTTGTGTTTATTTTTGCATCATTAATAGGATCTGTTCATCATATTCGTGAACTAAGAGATGCAGTCCCTCACTGCAGACAAACTCGTTAACAACTTTTGGAGTTTGTTTCTATGATTTCATTCATTTTCTATTGCTTTAATAAATTATGGTTTGATTTTTAAGTATATAAGCCAATTTTAATGTAATTAAACACTTTACGGGAAATTGGGAAATGAAGAGAATGAATGCAGAATTGGGTGTTAGTTTTATGATCACAATACAAATTCGAGTTCACAAGTGCCAATTTCAACATAGTATGTTAATATGATAAAATTTAATAAGTATCCATAAAAAGGGAAAACCGAGTTAGTTAAAATTTACCATTTTTGAATCAAGTTTGATTTCAGAGAAGGATTTCTAAAGCATTACTAATATTTTTCCCCTTGATATTATTGCTTTGGTTCAGTTTGCATTTCGATACAAGTTACAATAGGATAACCATGAACAAGGATAAGAAATTTAAGGAGCTAGAATCCATTAACCGCGTGATTTAGGAATATAATTGGGTTGAGAAGAAGATGGCATTCCTTGGAGAATGAAAACCTAGAGCTCCAATAGAGGTTGAAAAATCAAGGAAATATTTTCTTCGATGTATTCCTTTCTCCCATCATGAATCAAATGTTGATTTTGGTAAATTTGAGAAAATACTAAAGGTATTGGATCCAAATTACTAAATAGGATGGGTTTTGATGGAAAGGGACTTGGAATAAATGGCCAAGGTATTACTAATACCATACATGTAGAGGAAAGACCTCCATAAGAAATATTGGGATATAGAAGTGGTAAGATTGAGTTTTGGGAAAGCTCCAAAATAGATGAAGCTACACACACTTCAAGATAAGATCTTATACCACAGAACTCCAAAATTATCCTATTTAAGGTAAAGATAATTTTTTTGATAATCTTGCTAACGAGGATTTCATTTCTTTGAACCTTGGGCATACCTCACAAATTGATTATGTGAGTGAGTTAAAGTTAGAAAAGGGAAAAACTTCTAAACAAGGTGAACTTTCCAAAAGAGGAGAGAAAACAATTTCCCCTCGGTAATCTTGCACAAGTAAAAGTCCTAGAAATTTTAGGCAAGGAAAATACTCAAACGTGCACTTCAATTATGTGAATGATGGTCAAGTAACACCAAATTTTTGGTATTTATTTCCATGCATATTTTTTTGGATTAAGTAACCACCATGTGGCCATGTGTTGGAAGAGGAAATCCTTGGAAAGAAGGATTAACAAATACTACTCTCCTAAACAAGATACATGGAATAAAAAAACTTATGTAATCATTGTCAGATGAGTGGAAACTGGATTGAGAAATGTTGGAAAATCCACCCTCAACTTTGTAGGAATAAGTTGGGATAAAAATCAACAATCCAATCCCATGCAGAAAACTAGACTATCCAATGAAAACCCACAAAGGAGCATCCATGAAAATGGGTTGGTAAGACATTTCTTTCCTTTTATGGATAACATATTTACATAGCTAAAATTTATTTGACATGTTTAAATTTTGCACCTCCTATTCACATTTTTGAGTTTCTTAAGTATGAAGAAAACTAACTCATTATTGGAGTTAAATGTGGAGGTAGAAATTAGAGGAGATATCTAGTTGGGAAGAGACAATATGAGTAATTGGTTACAAGTTATGTCATTTTATTTGCCTTCTCATATACATGTTAAAATTAGATTGATTTCTTACCATGTTTGAAGCAGTGACAAAATGGGTAAATAGATTCTCCATATCAGTGTTTAAGGTATATAAGCACTATTTTTTCTAAATGTACGTTGACATTATTTCCTTCCATTTGAAAATGTATTTGTAATACATGTGCAATGATTTAAATGCACATTTGTAAGACCCTATATTGGGAAATATTTATAATGGAAGAGTATTAAAATCACATATCTATTTTTAATTGATAATAAGACCCCATTGAAGGGAAAATTGTACAAGTAGATTTCAATGTTAAGATAAGGATGCTAACATACATTCACAAAGCAATTGATTTTATTACCATGTATAGTTATTCTTTTATTACTAAACAAGGAGAATATAAGAATCCTTTCTATCCTCTAGCAAAGGTCAATGGATAAGAAAAGATTCCAAGAAGAGACTAAAACGCCGTGAGTGTAGAGGGTCGATAACGAGAGATAAGAGGGAGTTTTGAAAATTCTTCATCACCTATTTATAAGTTCCATTTTGGGACATTTAGATTCTAAAAATTGAGAGACAAAATACATGTCGATACCTTCCAAGACACACCCATATTGAGAGATACCACTTTGTAATTGGAAGAAATAGCCCCGTTGGGGTAGACAAACTTCACACAAAGAGAGAGAACCTCATAATAGAGAGACAAAACCTCATGTAGAGAGATAGTCTCCAAGGATAGTAAATTAATGTGAGAAATTAAATTTTCCTTTTGATGATGTTTTTGTTATCGATTAATTTAAAATTTACATGAAGGTTTTCTACTTCACAAAAGATATGGGGAACCGAAAATGAAGTAATTGTACATTCAAGTATTTTCTAATAGTAGAAACTTTTTGTGATACAAAATTTTTCAATGGGGAGGTGTGCTCTGGAAGAAATTCATAGTTTCAATGATCCCTAAATTCCCAAAACCATTTTCTTATGGAGGATCTTGTCAGAGATTTTTGACGCCTTTTAAATGAAGGAAAAAAACACTATACGGGAGATACAGTCAATGAATTTTCCCTCCAAACGGAAAAAATTAAGCGTAAGTTGAGCAACGTTGATGTGGCGGGGATGAGAATGTGCCAAGTGGAAAAATGTGAGAGTGAAAAGCGTCGAGTTTATTTGACTAAAAATACGGTTTGCATTATCCAAACTTCAATGGTTGAGGTGGGTCAAACATAATAAGTTGGTTGAGGGCCCAACAACCAATGAGGTCCACTTTTTCTTAAGAGGGGAACCCTGCTACCTTTCTTCACATCATAGTGTATGTGATTTTACATATATAACTCATGCAAGTTCACACTTTGGTGTATGTGGGACAAATTCCCAAGTAATCCAAAGTTCTCAACAAACTCATTGAGCTAGAGAGTGAGATGGGGGTTGAGCTAAAGGGAAAGTCACATTACCACTCGTCAAGTGAGCCACCTCATAGCCAAAGTTCATCAGAACGCAAGATAAAACCACCACACCACGATGATATGGGTGGCGAGATCCTTGAGCTCAAACTCATTGCCATATATTATAGGGAGATAAATTAACTAACTAATCTCGTAGAGATAAACCAAGATATGTGCTAATCTAGGAAGGATCACCACCTCATAAAACAACTCACGGGTTAGAGACCAAGATAGATGGAGAGCTCGGTACATCCACTAAATATTCATAACCAAATGATTGTATGTGCCAATCCATCTCACCAATGTTGCATAAAATGAGATAAGCACTAAGCTACATGGAAATTTGGTTTAACTGCCAACAAAACATTACCAAAAATGACCAAATTCACGGAGTTAAACAAACCATTTGAGGCTGTAAAAAAATAATGTCCATCAAATTTCACTCGATGTGGGATTTTAATACCAAACAAAAAAGTGTAATGTGATAGGAAATGGATTTTAACCCTTACCCTCGTGGACAAAAATATATTCCCAACCGTTGAGCCATAGGTTTGTAAGCTTTATAAAAGGGCTCAAATTTGTATTTGAAGAAGACCTTTCGCAGACTATGTATAGTCCTAAACGTGACTAAGCAAATATTGAAATAAATAAATGCCTAAGTCTAAGTATGTAACATGTGATGCCCATTAAAACAACCCACTTGATACCCAAGAAACAACCTAGGGTTAGTTAGGAAAATTATGGAATAAATTTTTTTATTAGAAGTGTCTACAACTAGGTTGCAAGACAATAGTTTTCACTTAACAGGTTCCGGAAGAAGTTTAATCTACTAGAACATACTTTTCTTTGATTAGCAATTATCAAAGGTCACAAGGTCCAAATTTTTGGGTTAGAGGTTTCAGTTAGGTTCAGGGGGTAAATTAACACCATACCCACTCTCTAACAGGCTCAGAGTTTCAACTTGAATTTTCTCATACTTAACATGTTCAAAATTTCCCTAAATTATTGCCATTGAATAGGAAATTTTCTCACCTTTTCGACGATATAAAGAAGTCCTCCTAACTCCTTGTAAAACTCCAGTTATGGGCCAACAGGCCTTAGGGGTCAAATTTTCCCAAAGGAGCAGGCCCAGGGATGAAAATTTTCCAAAGGGGATGGGTCGGCAGGTCGTAGGGAGACTTTGCCAATTTTTATCTTGCACGGGGAAAAAATGCAAATTACGTCGCACACTGCTGGTCAGCCAGGGACACGTGGCACCCAACAACCACGGTGAGGAGAAAGGGAGAGGGAAGGACGGGCGGTGGAGAAAATTGGGGAGATCCACCCAAGGGAAGAAAAAAACAACTAGCGCCCCATGTGCCCACGGGTCCGCCAGGAACACGTGGTGCTCAACAAGCCGACGCGGGGGAGAAAACGAAGAAGGCACGGGGTGACAGAGGTTGATTGGAATCTTCACCAAAGGGAGGGGAAACGGGTAAGTTTGACGCGTGGGTCTGCGCGTCCATGGAAGGGTCTCAAAAGGGAAGGGGTGGGAATGCAGGGCTGTGGGAAATTTCAGGAAAAATTTCCAAAACAAAAATTCAAAAAAAAGGTTGCGTGGTTGCCCCCTTGCTTTCACCCCAATGGTGCCACGTGGCACCATCCAGTTGGCTGCAGGAAATTTTTAAAAAATTCCCCAAAAAAATTCCAATAAAATTTTCTAAGTTTTCAAAGGAAAATTTTGGGCCATGGGCCTACTAGGAAAATTTTCCCAAATTTTCCCGCCAAGGAAGGAAAACTTCAAAGGGCCATAACTTTTGCTAGAAAGCTCAGTTTTGGGAAAACAAGGACTTTCTGGAAAGCTCTCGATGCCCTCTTTGCACAAGAATCATCAATTTTACATTTTGATAAAGTTTGAGGGGTAATTTTTAAGAAAACATTCTGCAGGCTTTTAAAAAGCCAACTGGTAATTTTTAACTTATAGATTTGGTTCAATTTGATCTTCTCCTTCACTCAACATGCCAAACAGACATGGAGGATTATTCTAGGAAGGATTTAGGATGTTTTAGGAAGGTGAATTTACTTGATTGATTCCAATTTTGGATTTTTCCAACAATTGACAAAAACAAAGACTGCAAAATGACTGTGAACGGTTTGGGCCTCGATTTTGCAATGTTTTGAATTATTTCCTTAAGTGTTTCTATCAATTTGAGTTCCTTGATAATATAGCATGCTAAATTTTAATGTTTCCAAGTTGATTATTATGTGCAGCTCGAACTATACATTTTAATTAAATTTATTTGCCAGTTTTAAAAATTTACAATGAGATCAAATTAAAAGAGGTCCATCTAACTTTTCATCATTCAAGTATGGAATTTCATTTCTAATCTAATCTAATACATTCAGTTGTTTTAAACAAGCCATTCTAAATCAAAATGCAATACTAAATTCAATTTTATACACGTCCCCAAAGATACAAAATACTATATTATTTCCACATACATTTCTTCTTTTCAAACAGAGATCTAACTATCTCTTTGCCATACAATAAAACATTGAATTCATTCCATGCTAGACTTAAGTGTTTTCCTTCTTCAATCAATCATTAAAACAAGAATCTAGTTTCTATCTTTTCCAAAATCATATATTTTAAACAAGGCAGAATAATAAAATTTCATCTCATGTGTTTCTTCCTTTTCCACTTTCCAAAACAGGGATTCCAATCACAATTTGATATTCCAATTCAACACAACAATGCATATGAAGAAAGGTATAGCAATCCTTTATTGACTTCAATTATACAACTTTACATCTTTCAATGTTTGAATGCAAACAACATATTTCTATTTCTTTCTTTCCAATAAAAAAAAGCAGTATAAACATCCTTCATAGTTCGAATATACAACTTTCATAACCAATTACAAACATATTTTCTTCACAAATATATTACAATTTCATCCACATCAAAGTGGGAAAGGTTACAAATGAATTTGTTTCACAAGGGACTGGAAAAACTGTCTTCTTCTGCTCCAGAACAGCAACATGTAAGTTTTTTCTTTCTTCCAATTTGATCACAACAAAAGTGGGGGAAAGGCAACGCTCTCCACCCAACCAAGACATCCAATGAAAGGAGAATTAATCCTTCATCATTGGCCCCCGAGCCCCAACCACAATGAAATAAGAAATGGATAGCAACCCATGGCAACAATAGGATTCCACAACACACAACATTCTTTCAACATGCATAATCAAATTTAAAACACAGTTCAACACAAGACAATAGTTTACAACTGCATTTGAAAACATTTAAAACAAAACTCAGGCTTGATCATGCAAGCCAAAGGAGTAAGGACTATGGGGGAAGCTACTTATGCCTCCCAATGGGAATTGGGCATCCACCTATAACAAACCGCCAATAAAATTCACCAAACATATCCTTATGCCCCCACAATCCCTCCTTATGCCCCCACATGATTTCCTTATGCCCCCCACAAAGTAAGAAATGCAAGCTATTTCTTTTCCATGGTGGATCCCAAACCCAAACACCCTCTACAAGAATTTGGATGCCACCTTTGGCATTCCTTATGCCCCCCACATGAATTCCACATAGCCTTCTCCTACACCATTCCTATGGCAGTCTATCCAAACAACCAACAAATAACAAAACATACACCATTCACACAAATACAAAAAGAAATAACAATATAAGAGAAGAACTCAGCTCCTACCTCTCCATGGTAGCTTTTGTTTCCAAACAACAAGCTTCAATGCCAAAACACAGTCCCAAAATAGTAATGCCAAGTATGAAATTATCTCCAATCTCCTCCAAAATCCACAAGAGCTCCAAACAAAAAATGCGCCCCAAAGAAGTATGCCAAATGATTCAACAACCCAAAACAAGCAAAGAGTTTGAATTTTATAGAAGAGGAAGAGAAGAGGATGATGTGGATCCATGTAGGATGCCACATCACACATCCTCAACTCCAATCACTCAAGACAAAATTCATTCTCTCAAGCACAATAAAGAGGTGGGTGAAAATATGACAATTTACTTGCACACTCCAAAAAGCCCACACTCCAAAGGACTCGCCAATTTAAAACATGAAGAAAGTGCAATAAAAACATGCAACATGCTTGATAAAAAAATGCATTAAAAGGGGCTAAAATCAACCCTCCAACCATAGGTATGGTTACTAAATAGCTTTAAGAGGCATGGGACAAGTTTTACTTGTCCCACAATCCTCCAAAAACAGCCCCCAAGGACAAATTCAAATTTCCAAGGAGGTGGAGTACTTCATACTCTAAATTCTAACTTACACAATTCTTACACAAACTTACACATCCCTTACATATTTAATACAAATAGCCAACAACTTCCATCATTACTTTCCCATATCCCAATTTGATTTATTTAACTTTTAACCATATGTTTTCTCACATTAATCTACCACAATTTAATTAAATAAAAGAAAAGGGACACATCACTAATAAAATACATACAACAATAATAAAAAGGAAACACATAATAAAATATACAAAACCCATGGTCACATATAAAGGTAATCCCCCATGGGAATCCCTAACAAAATACAACACACACACAAAACATGTTGCCATGGTGACCTTGTTGAATTCACCTAGAATTCCATTGTGGTTGGTCTCCAATCCCCTGATGTTTGTTGTGATATTTTAACCTTGCAAAACACAAATACCTCCTTCGGCCTCATGGCCATATCAGAACATCCAATATGATATAAATATAATCAAAAATCATCTAAATATGTGAATCACAACAACATCAAAGCAATTTAACAAAATCACTTACAATTTATATCAACAACATCAAAGTAACAACTATATCATCATCATATAATGTCCATTTCTAAGTCTACTCACAATATCCAAAATCACATGCCCGAACAGCATTCACAATATATCCATGTCAAATAGTGTATCATCATCCACATATGAAGTGTCTCTAATAATCATCATGCATCATAACCAAATCAAGATCAACAATAATCCATGATCAAATGTCTAACATCATACTAAATCAAAGCATAATAATGTCCATAATGTAATCATCATGTATCAAAATAGGTATCAAAAGGTGTCAAAGGGAAGTGGGCCCTACATAATAACACTAGTAAATTATGCAATGAAGTTTAAAATTGAACCAAGTAAATAAGTGATTTAAATTTTAACCTAGTTGCAAATAAAAGTATAAAAGAACTTATTTGATTTGTAATTAAATATGGACTATGCCGAGCTGAAAAACTAATGAACATGAGTAGGGAAGTGTCACTCTTTGAAGCTCAAAATATTTCGGGAATGTCGAAACACCATGACCAAGGGGGCTATGGAGGGTTAGGGGTGCCTGGGAATTGGAGACCTATTTTGGGCACCCATGACTCGCTTAGAAGCTCGGAAAACCAATTTCATAAGGTCATGAGATTTTTAATTTCCTTCTTTTCTTATCACTAGTATGTCATACCAAGTTCATGGATGTCTCTTGTAACTCCGCAATGAAGAAATGACCCACAAAACCCCAAAACGCATCAAATCCCAAAAAGAAAATAATGCAAAATGGGCATTGGACTGTCTTAGGCTATCAACAAAGTGAACTTACGACTGAGCACCGCACTACATTTTTGACCCAATGTAGTTCTATGTGTGTGTGTTTCGAAATCATTCTCTGGGTGGCTCTTGTGCGTGTCACACTTGATAGCGAGGAAGTAGAAGATGGAAAAGATGCAAATAGATGTGCGCATGAAAGAATTAACTTCCCTTCTTATTCATGTATGTAGAAATAAAAGTCCCTGGCCCTTGTATGGAGCTAGATGGATGCTTGAATGCTCTAGAATGCTCTTGGATGCAACCTTAGGTGGTGATAGCTAATGCTTAGTGCTTGGTCCTTTATTATGGTCACATAACTTTATATTTATATGATTCCATTGCTTGAATTTTGTAATTAATCCCTTAAAGGCCAACTACCAAGAAAATATGATGCCCAAATGTCTAGAAAGGACCTAAAAGATGTGAGAAAAATACAAAGAGGTCGGGGGTGCCCAGAGGGGATGGGGGTGCCTGACGCTGACATCTTGGCTAGGCGTTGGTGTCTAGAGTGAGACATGTTGAAGTATGAAAAGACAAACAAGGAAAGGAGTGTAAGAGGCAATAGAAAACAAGAAAAGATGGTCAAAGACCGTGGTTAATTAATACTTTTCTTTCTTATGAATCATATGAATAGTAGTATGTGATCAAGATTAGATAGATACCCAAAGTGCGTGATTTAACCGTGTCTACAAGACCCTTTCATGGAGAGTTAGCCCATTTTAATGGAGAGTAAGTCTTGTTATCAATTTTTTATGTAGGGATGATTCTATAAGAAGATAACAAAGATATATTTTCACAAGTTGGAGAATTCTTGCCTCATTTTGGAGAGAGAAAATGCATTTTTGAGAGAATGTGCAAGTGAAGGTCATTTTTGTATAGCAATATGCCACTTTGTAAAGTTCAAAGCTGGTTGTGGAGAATTTTTAGAAGTGGTCTAAGACACTTTCAGTCCTATTGCCCATTTTGGAGACTTCGTAAGTTTTATTTATTTATTTTGGCATCATTAATAGGATCGGTTTGTCGTTTTTACAAACTCGGAGACATAGCCCCCACGGATGAACTCTATTGTCAAATTTTGGAGTATTTTCTTCATTTTTTTCCATTTTCTATTGTTTTAATTAGTTATGGTATGATTTTTAAACATATAAGCCAATTTTAATGTAATTTCACACCTTATGGGAAAGCGGGAAATGAAGTGAATGAATGTGGGGTGTATGGTTTTAGTTTGATTATTACACTACAATTTGAGTTTATAAGCTGTCACAACTTTAACATAGTACATTAATTTGAGAAAATTTAATAAGCATCCAAAATAGTGGGAAAATTGAGTCGCTTAAACTTTACCATTTTTAGATTAGGTGCAAACAAGGTGAATCGATCCCTAGTACACATTGATTTGTCACATCATGCATATTTATTGGGCTTAATCAATCCTATTTGAATGAATGGAGCCCAAATACATGTCTAATTATCATCGAAACTATAATATGGTCGGATTGGTGTATATATGACCAAGCCATCCCACGATACACATTAAATTGTCACCCGATGTCATGTATTAAGTTTGGATTATCCCAAATGATGTAAATTGAACCCCAATACAAGCTTAATTTTCATAGTAAATATGTAAAGCGATTTATTGGCACAAACATTCCAATCGAGCAATGGTACACCTTAATTTTTCACTTCATGTGTATTAATAGGGATCAATTGGACTCCTTTGAAATAATGTACCTATAATACACATCCAATTGTCATATTATGTGTATTGGGGTTAGATTGGTGAAAATGTGACCTATCCATCCCTAATACACATTAAATTATCACATTATGTCATGTATTAAGATTAGATTGACCTTATTTGCACCAATCAAGCCCTAACACATGCTTACTTTTTTTGCAATAAATGTGTTAGGATTTATTGGTACACACACACCAATTGAATCCCTTATACACCTTAATTTTTACATCTTATGTATTTATAAGGATTTATTGGCCCCATTTGAATAGCTTAAGACATAGTGAGCAATTTGTGGTTGTCCTTTGGAGGGGTAGTAATTTTAAAGTAGAATACAATAAATATGACTTGCATATGGGTTTTCATATAAGACTTTATTAAACAATGTACAATACCTAGGGTTGTACCCATATCATATTGAATTAATACAATTTCCATGTAATTTATTAGAAAGATTATATAGAATGTAAAAGGAAGTGCATCTTCTAAGATTTTACTACTGTAACCATTACTAGTATTATGTATTTCCAAGCGGTGAGTACACCGACCAATGCTTTTTCAATAAAGTTATTATTCCCATAGGAATTTCTTTGGCATAAAATAATTCTATAAATGAAAAAAGATATAATTTCTTGATAATGATTTTGAAGCTTCTTGGCAAACACTTAAAAATTATTACTCATATGGATATTAGGATTCAACATGATTGGTGACTCCATAGCCTATTTATACAAATATTTACATTAACAAACAACCTTACCCATGTTATAAATCATATGCTCATTAACCTAGTTGAAGAGATTCATCCACACAAATCATAATAGCATCCACTAGATAAATTTTCTTTTACCTAACATACTCTAGTTAAAATGTGGCTCTGCTTAGCATTTCACATACTATAATAATATAAGTATAAATGTCTTGAAACTTGCCATAGAATTTAATGGTAATATTGCATAGAATATCTTTCTAATCCGTCCTACCATTCACATTATAATAAAATATTAATTAAATTTATTTTGGTTGATTCCAACCATAAATATGATTTTTTCATTTCCCTCGAAAAAAATTCTATGTAGAATGCAAGGTTAATATCTTGTGTATATTCACTCAAAAAATTGAAGTGGATATTCAATGACTAGTTTTATATACCTTTGAATGGTGAGTATATTGAATTATGCCTTTTTCAAAAAAGGTAAAGGTAATTAATATTCCATTGGTGATGTTTATGATATGCAACACCCCATTCAATGAAGTTATTATGCCCATAGGACATTATTTTGCAAAACCCCATTCTATAAATGGAAAATTATAAATTACCTAAGAATTATTTTAAAGCTTCTTGTCTAACATACAAAAATAATTACTCGTCTAAGTATTAGGATTCAAGATTATTAGTAAATCCATGGTATGATATAAATATTTACCTTGAGAGATAACCCTACACATGCTAGAAACCATATGGTCATGCAACCTAGTTGAAGTGATTTATCTTTGTATGTCATAACAACATCCACTAAAAAAAAATATTATACCTAATAAAATTTGATTAAAATGTGGCTTTCCTTGGTATTTTTAGGCTATAATATTGTAAGTATTAATGCCAATGGGATCACATATTAGTGGTAAATAACCTAGAATTTTAACAAGAGGACCTAAGTTTGAGGTCTAGTGGTCCATAGAAAAAAATATATCATAGACTATAAAATACCCGCTATGTTAGTGGTATCTAAATAACCTCATTATTCTAACAAAAACATATTTACTATTGGAATTGCCTTTAATATTAATTAGAATAAATGAAATTTATAAGAGCGAGGCGACCGAAAACTCACGGTCCCACAAAAATTCCATGTAGGCACTAGAAAATGCTCAAAGGGAAAACAGAAAGAACAAGAGTTTAAAAAATTATCACTAGGCATATGCCGCCGATATGGGAGGATTATCTCAGGGGATGAATTCTCCACTTGATGGCTCGAGATGAGGGAGAATCAACCTTTCATCCATCCTAATATAGCGTATGCATCCGAAGAGGCACAATAATCCTCCAACTAGTGGGCAGAGAGCCTATAAAGTTTTGAAAGCCAGAGGAGAGACCCGCCGCAAAGAGCTAGCCACAATCTTCCCCCTCAAAGGAATACTCCAGCCCAGCCTGGAAGAGGACGGAAATGAATGACAACCCCAGGGAGAGGCGGAGTGGTGGTGTGAGAATGAATTCGCTACATGGAGTGGAGGAGGTAGAGGTCGATGAGGAGGAGATGACCGAGATGGAAGAGGCAAAGGATCTAAAGGGATCCAATTCATCATGCACAACGCACTCCCTAAGTGTGCGAGTAGCTACCGAAAGTGAGAAAATTCCAGATCCACTTTTCGCTTGCGCTTGAATTTGTATGTCTTGTGATAGACAATATAACCACTTTTTCATTAGTGGAAAATAAAGCAATAGATTGATCATTATGGAATAACATAGAATTTCAAGCTTTCTAAATATGAAATAGAATACAAGCTCTAAAAAAAAATCCACATATTATTAATATAATTAGGCTAAGGGATAAACTCTCCAAATAAATTCATACGCCAGTGAAATAATTCAGGGTAGTAGGGTTGAAAGAGCAAATGAATCCATGCCCAGACTGCCTAAGCACATGGACAAGACCAAAAAAAAAATCTTAAAGGATTAAGGTTTAGAAGAGAATGGTAATTTAGGATCGGGAATGCCGATGTGACTAAGTCATTCGCCAACGGGAAGTTCTTGGTAGATAAGGCGCCAAATAAAATGGTTAACTTTAGGCTCAAGTAAGGAATTCAAAGCACGAGAAATTCTACAAAGCCATGTAGATTTGCACATACTGCAGGCCCTAGTAGGCGTTGAGTTTGGCTATGATGTAAGAGATGGGGATCAATAAGCGGTAGATGGTGCCAAAATTATAGCAGAAAAAAGTAATATCATGATTCCACCGCCAATCACGCCACCATGCATCCAAAGGCTTAAGCCCAAGTTTGTGGAGCATGACATATGGCATTAAATCCTTAATTCTACAAATGGATGAAAGGTCTGAATTGGAAATATTAAACTTATTTTGAGCTCGAGCTGGGAATCCAATCTTTGTGGGAGGCGAAATCCATAATGGTGTGGATCCCTTTGAGATAACCAGAGAGCTTTGATTCCCAAGTGTTTCCTTAAGTGGAAAGCTATCATCAAAGATGATGGGAGACCACCATAGATTCTAAGAATTGAAGGAAATCCCGATGCAAAAGCCATCACCAATCCAACGAAGCAGGGGCTTCACAATTTTGAAATCTTTCCATATGCTTTTGGTAACAAAGGTGCCATAAATATTGATAGGAGCCCTAGTGATAATTAAGGTATACAACCCTATATTATTCCAACATTTTTTTGTCGTAAGGAGCACTGGAAGAAATGCAATGTCGAAGCAAAATTTTCCAAGCTTGATTACCTAAAATACATCTCACAACCCATTTAGAACATAAAGCCATTATTTTCATGTAAACATCGATAATTCCCATACCAACTTGATTGTGGGGTAGAAAATAGACTTCCAGGCCACCTTATGAAAGCCAGTTGAACCAGAAATTTTACACCAAAGGTAGTCCCGAAGCAACTTGGCAAGCTTGATGAAGGAAGCCCGAGAGGGGCACAAACAAGTAGAATAATAAACATGGGTGGCAACAAGAATCTTGGTGCACACCTGGAATTTACCGGCCAAGGAAAGGGGTTTAGAAGACCACCGAGAAACTTTATGTTCAAATATGTTAATCACATACTTCCATAGAGTGGTGGAATCACTATCAAAGGAAAAAGGAATGCCCAAAAATTTGAATTGCTCTCTGCAACCTATCCGCTTCTAGGGGTAAATTTTTTACCAATATGACATTGTCCAACAACTATTTCGATAGCCCAACGTATTAGCCATCTGAATATTAGATCTTGAAGCAAGAAAAAAGTGTCAAGGAAATCAAGCAAAACAACAACATTCTACTTCGATTTAGCAAGAGTAAGAAAGGAGTCATTTGTAAAGTGAGAATTAATGAGTTATGTCACATGATCGGGTAAAAATTCCTTGAATGTGGCCCCGATTAGCACAACGAGTAATAAGATAGTGAAGGAGTCAACAAATGAATACAAACGGGGTATGCATAAGAGAGCATCCCTATCTAATAGAGCGGAAGATGCCAATCGAGGAAGAATTTACCCATTGATGGTAAGGAAAGTAGACACATTGGAGAATAGAGTTCGAACCTTTGAGGTGAAAAATTCTCCAAACCCTAAAGCTGTGAGAATAGCCAAAATAAATGGCTATTCGATTCAATCACACACCTTTTCAAAGTCAATTTTGAGAAACATCGGCCGTTGAAGAGACAATCACACCCACTCCATTCCTTCCCGAGACTACTCTAAGATTATCCATAATGTAGCACCTTTGAAAAATCCCATCCGCTCGGTGGTGAACAATCTTGGGAAGAAGATTAACAATGCAAAGAGCCAAGGATTTAGCAATAATTTTGTACGAAACATTCAACGAGGTAATAGGCCTCTAGCTAGTAATCAACTCTGGATCACTAGCCTTAGGAATGAATTTTATGTTTCCTTGATTGATGAAACTCCCAAGAGAATTGTATTGAAGAGCTTCATTGTAGACCCAAATAAAGGTCGGGATCAACAAATGACCATGTCTCTTTGTAGAATTTACACGGAAATCCATCCAATCCCGGAGATTTATCATCGGCTAGGAAAATCAAAGAAACATAGAGTTCATCCAAAGAAATAGGAACATCACAAAGGTCACAATACTTAGGTGAATGCTAGAAACAGAACCACCTCGATGTGTTATTGTAATGCAAAAACTCACTCAATCAAAGCCTCTTGAGATTGGAAAACTAACCAATAATGCTCAACAAAGGCGTTTGAGATTTCAAGAAAATTCATGAGCCGATGATGCACAATTTGAATAACTTTGATCTATTGACAAGAATGATTGGACCGAGAAGGATTTGAAAAATTGTTTTGATGTTTTATTTCCTACCTTGAGTCAATGCAACCTTGACCGGATATGTGTACCACGTGTTGAGTGAGATTCCATGAGCCTAAGCTTGTTCCGAGTATCGTAGCTTGTAAATCGAAGAGGTATATCAAAAGGATTGGCCTCAAGAAGAACATAAATCCTTCTAAATTATTTGTGTATTACCGAGTCTACAAGTTTACGCACTCGAGCAACATGATTACCAAACCAAGTGGAGAAAATGGGTGGTGGTGTCTCTGAATCGCCACTTCCCACCAATCATTCTATTTGGTAGAAAAATGTGGATGTGGTGTCATGTTCTAAACTCAGTAATAATAAGCGGGACCACACCCAGGTGACTCAACAAGGAAAAATTAAGAAGGAATTTATCATATAGGAATTTAAAAGGGGCCCCACGCTAAATAATTTGAAAAGAATTTGGATGATGATCTAAAAAATCACATCCGAACACATCGTGATGAGCTAAATGCCTTGTGTTAAAATAAAACATAATTTGCTAATAGAGAAGTGCACAATCAAGTCTTTTCAATACCTGATCACATCCTTCTCGAACATTGGTCCAAGTATACCAAGGACTCTTAAATGACACAAAATGAAAAGTTTAAACTTTTATGACAAACAAATAAATTGACACAAACACTTCTTACAATATGGACTAGAGTACTTATTTACTATTGACACTAGACACAATTTTTAAGGACATTATTAAAACATAAACATATATTTCAAATAACTACAACAAACTAAGATAGAAAAAGACCTTAAATTCCTATAACCAATGAAATGAGACAATAAAAACTTCCACCATCCACGGATTGAGGTCGACACAAGACTAACAATATACTTTTCACGAGCACTGAAGATCGCAAAATGCATGTATTTTGGGTGATGTCAAAACTTTTGACAAGGCGAATTTTTGCGTTAAGAGGTGTTCTACAATGGCAAGTAAGGTTGTAATGGAGTGTGTTGTTTAATTTTATTCTCGGCATTTAATTTAACGTTTATTTGACCGTCATGTGATAGTCCATTCATAAATTTGACTTCTATTAGATTGTCACTTAAATAATTTTGTTTTTTTTCTTAGAGAAGTCAATTAAAAAAATAGTAATATCTTGGTCATGTAGTAATGTTTGGGTCTTTTTTTTCTTGAATATATATTTTTGAGACCGACACAATCGCATAGCTAAATGATTTCATTTGCCACAAATCAACAAAAAATTGATAGAGAATTTAATGAAGTTGTTGACTAAAGAGGTATGTAAAAAATCAAACTTAAGAACCTTGAAATTGATATCCATTGATGTATTTCATATAGATACATTTATTATAATATACTTATTATATTATATTTATTTTTAATTATTACTTTTTTGTATACTTATACTACACTTGCATAATTAAATAAGTGCCTCGGGATTGATATCTCTTTAGATAGATGTATTTAAAATATCTTTAGTAGTGATAGATAATTTTGTAGTAGGATCGAGGAGAGATGAAAGAGTAGTTGCCTAGATATAGATACATTTTTGTAATATACTTTTTATATTATATTTGTCTTTAATCGTTACTATTTTGTGTACTTGTACTACACTTGCATAATTAAATAAGTGCCTTGGGATTGATCTCTCTTTAGATAGATGTATTTAAGATATCTATAGTAGTGATAGATAATTTTGTAGTGGGATTGAGGAGAGATGAAAGAGCGTTGCCTAGAAGGCTACGAGTCATTTGAGTCTACCAATGGTTGTGGATTTAATTAACAAACATATCCTCACATCTGCTAATGGTGGAGCCAATCTAAGATTCGCTCAACCAATAGATTGATAAATCAGCCCTTTGTGCAAATAGTGTCCGGTTTCCACTTTCAACACCTTTGTAAACATGCCCAACATTTCTTCAATCACGTTCAGCAACCAAAAAAATAATTCGACTTTTAATTGTTTACCAAGCAAATGAAAAATTTGTCAAAGACACACTCTAGAGTGATATGAACATAACAAGATGAATTTGAAGAGTGGAAAGATCTACTACACAAGTCCTTTTACAAAGACGAAGATCATTCGAATTGATTACTACAAAGATTAGAGAGAGAACTTTTTGTACACAATTGGTTCAAAACAAAAATAATCTTGCACATCTGAAATAAAAATGCTTTTGTAAATTACCTCACACCGGTAACTTACAACGCTCCCTTTAAAAATTTAGTATTCTCAGTACACATATTAACAAATCTCATTAGTGGTAATCTCGGTGAACAAATTTGAAGGGAAGGTCTAGATTAAGCTTGACTCTTCGTAAATGACACATTAAACAACAAATTGCCCTTCAATTGTAAAAAGAAAATGTTAATTACCTTTCATTACATTGAATCAATAATACCTTATTCAAAAACATATCCATGAATATAATACCACGCTTGACTTATTGTGGAGTAACAAAGCAACCTTGTTTACTCCCTTGATTGGCAAGTTATTTGACCTGGACCAGTTTTCCTAAATTCTTAAATGCTCTTTGTCATCCATGGGAATTTTTCTACAATTTATTAAATATATAAAAGTGTAGGAAACAAAGGATCAAATGTTTTGACTATACAAATGTAAAACCTAGCCTCGGTCTCTATTTTTAAAGACTTGTATGCTGATGGTAGCTTTATTATTTTGTCTCGCCTACCACATTATTGATTACCCATGACATTTTATATTGTGTACTCTAGAAACTATAACCTGGAAACAACTACAATATCCTAAAAGATGTGTAAAAACTTCCAAACCAAGCCTCAGAGCTGCCATATTCATGCAACCATTTTCCTTGTTGATAGTAAAGAAAATCCTTGTAACAAATTTATAAGTTGACTATAAAATAAATAAATAAAACATTTCAGTATGAGACAAGAACCAAGTACTCCTAGTGCCACATATTTCAAATCATTTCATGACTCGTAAAGTTGGGTCAACAAATAGAAACGATGTGTATGGAGGAGAAAAATGAAGCATCTCCATTTTACAAATCATTGTTCTCAAACTAGCTTGTACTTTTATAAGGCAACAAATAAAAAAATTGTATAAAGTTCAAACCATATATTAATTAAAACCCAAAATAAGTAAGTACAAGGTTATTCAAAAGAGAAAAAAATAAAGATAAGAGAATGCCATACATTAAATCAAAAATGCCTTGTTCAAACACATATCTAGTAATATATTATCACACTTGAAATATTGCAGAGAAATGGAGTAATAACACTTACCATTGAGAAAATATTGAGAAAAAAACAAGGACATAACTACCGTGCTACTGTGTAAAACAAACATATAATTAAAGCCTATATATTACAACTGTGACTGTTTTTAGCAGCCATCGTGCAAGAATAGAGGATATTTGTGAGCCATTAGTTATATCAAGAAACTAGACAAAAATTAGTAAGATTCTCCTAGGCAACTCTCACACAAGGTTTTTGTCAAGGCTTTTAACTCTTTCTAATGTGTTTAATGTGTGCATTAGTAATTTAACATCAGTAAAGGTAGACAGTTTACGTCCTTGGTCAAGCCGGACATAAGTTTGTCACGTGAAACCCCTCTTATGGAAGCACACAATAAAACTCGGTTTCTTTTACTTTAAATATTGTTCAAATTGTGTTAAGTATCATTGCAAATAATCTTTCTTGTGTAGAAAAGGTACTTTAAATATGTTTTCCTGGTTTATGTGATGAGCTCAAGTCCGTGCAAACAAATAATGGTGTTCTTGTGTTTTGTTTCCAAGGTATACCTCATGGTATCAAAGTATCAAAGCATAACAACCCATAAAAACTAATTTAGCTTTAGTTAGAGAGCAATAGAAGTTTTCTCAGAGTGTGGTTGAAGCATAAACCACTTATCCAACTTTCTGTTCCTATACCAGCAACCAACCTTCATTACATGTTGATTTGTGTGGTTCCATTCTCTATATTGTTTTTTTCTACGAATCATAACTCTTCACATTAGGAATTTTATTCATCAATTTTCATGGAGAAGGATTGTGTTGATGCATGGACATTTTTTTAACTTTGGTCGTCAGTATTCTTGGCAAAAGAACTAATGCATTTCCACGTATACTGCTTCCAAACCTTATTCATGGTTCTTTTGCTACAAGAATGGTTGCAGATTCTTGCTTAAGCAATTTATGAACTTTGCTCATGTATTTTCTTGACAGAAATACAGTTGCATGTTAATGCATACAAATTTCGGATGTTCTTGTGTTGAATATCCCATGGTAAATACATAAAATGGTGCTTACCAAATGATATTAAAATGTGTTTTCCGTCTATCATTTTCTTAGAATACATCATGTTCTTAGTGCAGAGTGCCAGCAAGAGGGTAAGGCAAACATGCTATTAATAAAAATACCATCTATCAAGATGCAGAAGGTAAATGAGCTCCTTACAGAATTAGCCCTGGCTAGTCAAAAGTCTTTATTAAACTTTTAACCCGTCAAATGTAAAAATAGAAATCACGTATGCAGTTGAATCTAAAAATCCTGCAAGTGAGATAAATAAGAATCAAAAAGAAATACGCAATTTAACAGCCACTGGAAAAATTAGGGACAGAGAAAAAAGGAAAATTGGCTTAGAAGTCTAAAAAATGGAACTGAAACTCAAACGCTCAAATGGAAACAAAATTTAACATATTACATTACAACATAAAATAATACAATACTGCCAAATTGCACATAAATTCCTTGCAGAATACAGGTAAGCAGTATTTCATATATAGAACCTACTAGTGATCTATAGTTTTTCTTCGCTAGATTTGAAACCATAGAATTTCATCTCAAATATAAAGGTTTCGTTCATATTTATAGGAAATCTCTTGGATCAGTAACAAATCCAGTGAGAGCTGATGCTGCCGCTGTGTATGGTGAAGCCAAATAAATTTGACCTTCCTTATGACCCATTCTACCAGGAAAGTTCCGATTTGTAGTGGAAACACAAACCTGTGGAAAAGCATCGTTCAAATTGTCATCTTAGCATGTCCCATAAATAACACCATTCAAATCATGTAAACATTTCAAAAGCACAAAGAAATACCAGAAAACTTGAATAGACCTCCACTGTATTCAATAATGAGAACATAACAAACACAAGATTTTGTTCTGCTTTCAAATAAAATGAGGGTTTTGTTGCCATTTACTTCAAAGAAATAACATATCATACAGAACAGAAACGAGAAATGTGTTCTATTTAACACTAAAAATAAACGACAAAAATTATACCACTTTCTACTGCAAACACAAACTTTTGTGCATCAACGGTAACACCCATTCTAAATTGTTAATGCTGTCTGTATCAATAGACCAAAAACCCGGAATATTAACTGCAAATATGGAATGGAGTTAGTATCGCCATCATTACACAAGTCACGAGTGAGCAGGTTGTCTTCGTGTATTTTTCAATATGGAATGGAGTTTGTATTGCCATCATTATACAAGTCACAAGTGAGCAGGTTGTCTTGGTGTATTTTTCAATATTCTACACTAGAAGGTACAACATATACTGCATTTTTGTAATATAAACTATGTTTTGCATCGAGATTTTGTTAGTCAGCATTACGAATAACTAGTCCATGACAGATTGGAGTGGAATTCAGCCCAACAGTTGTATCAAATGCAAATTTCATTTGTTAATAATTATTCCGATGGCGTGGTTTTATAACTGAGGATATATGGCTAATAGGCAACTCTATAAAACCATGAACTACATGAAAAGATCACTTTTTATACTACAGATGAAATTTCATGGAATAAGCGCCAATCACCATGGAAAGAATATGCAGCTTTGTGGGATAACTAATTAAAATAACTCCACAGTTTCTTCATATATTTAAAGCCCACAATAAATTCAGATATTTAAGGCGAAAACAGGTGCAAAAAAGCTGCAAGTGGTGCTTGTAATGAACTGTTAAAAAGAAGTAACCTACAAAGGAGAACAAGAGCAACATATTGCCAGAGAAGGATGCTAACAAAAGCTTCCCACATCTGTAGCACAATTTAAGACTACCCAAGTATATTAATAATGTTTTAACCAGCCAAGGCATAAATCAAGAAGCAATCTATTGCATCTACTTCGTGAATATCTAACTGTTCCTAATACTGGCTAATTTAAGTTTTCTTTGCCACGCCAGGGTTCTCTTAAGAAGAAACATTCTGCACAGTCTTGCTTTTCAAAAGCTTTCTTGGTAGAAGGATGTTTCGAGGAGTATATGGGTGTTTGTATTGTCAAAACATTTTATTTCACATTCCTTTTGTGGGTCACAACTTGGTAGCAAATTCTTAACATCTCAAGCAAGTACAGTTGTGCCTTTGAAGGTTCAGTGAAGCTGAGACTGAAAAGATTAATTTGAGTGATTTGTAAGCAGAGCCAAAGAACAGATCACATATTGTCAATCTTCTTTAAATGGCATTATTTTACCAAAATCTTTACTGTTGTCTATTTTTGTAAGCAATCAAATGATTTAATAATTGCATCAATCCATCATGCACAACTAAATACATGAATATTTGATACCGGTACCAATAATCAGTTTTTTGCCTGGCAGGAAAACTGTCACCAGCGATTATGTCCATTAATTCTACACTGAATCCGTTGGAATCACTACAAATTTCTGAGAGCAGATGCATTGTATCCTTTATTCTGGAGATAATTTACATTTTTTTCCTGACATAGATGCCCAGAAGACACTACTTTTTCTGTTGCAGATATACTGTCCTGGGTGACAGCAACCTGGAATGCCAATGTTTCTTATTCTAGTTGGTATTCTGAACCTAGTGAGTGTTCTACATATTTTTGTACATCTTTCAGAATTTACATGGACAAAATTTTGCCCTAGTCTACAATTCTTTGCTGTTAAAAATTTTACAGATAATGCAATTTTGCCATTAGAGTGTATTTTGTGCAGATGCTGAAATCCAGACGCATATTGTAAAATGCCCAGGATGAAAAGTCTCTGACAGTTTCTTGTATGTCTCATAAGCTGTGTGTGATGCAAAATCTGCAATTTTTTCAAATGATTTTCTCAGAGTTGAGTGCCAGACACATCCCATCCCTCTTTTTTAAAGCCTTCTAGGCCCTAGATTTCTATCATTTCCCAAAAAAAGTAAATACAGGACCTGTATTTTTTTATGTTGTTGAAGCCATATTCGTGTGCCTACATGCAGTATTTCCAGTCCAACTAGCAGGCAGTTTGGTTTCCATGGTTGGATTAAAGAAAGAGATAGTAAGGGCATTCCAGACATCATTACTCTTTCTCATTGCCTCAGAAAGGGTATTTAGAGGCAGTTTTTGTATATGCGTCGGAGTCTGCAATTATCACCATTCCAATCTTGCCTCCAGTAGTTTTCTAATCCAGACTTGCTGATTTCCAAGACAAAGCAATAGTCAAATGTACACAGAGCTCCAGGAGTTCGATGTACACATTTATTCATGAGATATAGTTTTTTTACACATCAGTATTAAAGAGAGAAATTTTAAAGAATACCATTTCAATTACAATGTTCAATTGATATGGCTTCACATGAATGACTGAAAAGAAGAGCAATAGAAAACTAGACTGCACGGAAACGCCCTGGAGATCCCCGTACCAGGGACTGGTACGGGGCTGGGTACGCTGTGGGTACCCACAGGCACAGGGTACAGTTCGAATGCGGTAACGTGCACTCGTGCCCGTGGGTACGTTTCCGGACGTACCCGTCCAAAAAAATGCCTTTTCTAAACCGAAACTCATAAAAATGTCTTTTCGGGAAGGTATCCATTGTAACCGCATTCGAACCGCACCTGTGCCTGTGGGTATGTTTCCGGACGTACCCGTCCAAAAAAATGTCTTTTCTAAACCGAAACTCATAAAAATGTCTTTTCGGGAAGGTATCCATTGTTGATGGTATCGTTATTTCATCCATTAAATTCAAAAATCGTCGAATCTGTAGCTGCAGCAAAAAAATCGTTGAGATTCGTGAATAAATTCGTCAAAATCAAATGTTGGAACTTGGAAGCTTTTGAGTGTTCATGGAATATTGATGACATTGTAAACCCTTGCTGTGGAGTCGTGAAACCAGTTGCCAAGAGGAAAACAATGGCCGTGTGAAGATAAACCCGTGTCGCACGACCTGTGCTTTGCGACCTATCCCGTGCGTGAATGAGGATTTGTGGAGGAATGTGTGGTGGAATGTGCCCTATCGTGGGTTTAAAAATTAAAATTCTTATTAATGTTTGACATTTGTTATTGTTTATATGTTTATTTTATAAAGTTATATGTTTATAATTTTAATAACATCTTTATTTTTTGGATTTTATAAATTTCATAAATTGTTAATTTGTTATAGTTTATTTTTTTAATAAGTTATATATTTATAACTTTACGGATTTAATAAATTGTAGGACTCTATGAGTATTAAATTTCAATAAGTATGCAATGTATGAGAATTAAATTTCAATAAGTATGCAAATATTTCTTTAAATTTATAATTTATATACATAATTATATATTTATATATATATATATATATATAACGTACCCAAAAGCATACCGTACCCAAGATTTTTTAAAATTTGCCGTATCAGCGTATCGTACCCATACCCTACCCGTATCCGTGTAGTCTAGATAGAAAACAATAAGCAAATAGCACCAAAACTGGTGTTGTACACTCTTCATTAGCATAGGTGAAAACGAGTTGCAAAGGATGAGGCTGGTTGTTGGCTGGATAATGCCAAGCACATGCTAAGTGCCCAAGAATCGGTTTCGTAGAGCCACCTCAGTTAGTCTAGCTTACATGCAACTAAGAAGATGAAAAATATTTGCTGAGTATGAGTATTGGCTGGACAATGCCAAGCACATGCAAAGTGCCTAAGAATTGGGTTTGTAGATACTTGAGACACCTAGTTACTCTAGCTTACATGCAACTAGAAAGTGCTCCAATAAATGGGTGTTGTACGCTATTCGTCATAGTTACCTAAGCCTTGGGGATGGGGGATGGGGGACGGCGTCTCTGGGACGGTAAAAACTTTCCCAAAAATTGGGGATGGCAAGGGGGCAGCAATTAAAATAATATATAAAAATTAATATTTAAATATTTTTACTTTATTTAATGAAATTTAGGGATTTAAACTGTATTTAATGTGTTTTGGGAACTTTCGAGTGTAGAATTCAATGTTTCTGGGAAAAATAACAGTTTTTTTAAAGTAATAACATCAGAAAACTTTTTTTTTAAATTTAAAAAATAAGGGACGTCCCCTCCATGTCCCCGAAACATTCGGGATGTCAACACACCAAAAACACAATTGACTCAAACAAATTCAAAAAAATACTCTTAAAAGCATGGAAACACCTCCACCCTACTTGTACCCATGTAGGTACAACCCAGGTACATGTACAGAAACGCATCGGAAGCTGCTCTGAAACACCTATATAGAGCAAGTGTGGCCCGGAAATGCCACAAGTACAACACATGGTGGGTATGGATACGAGTATGGAAACATGTTTAAAGCAACTCCGAAACATCTGCATTGAACGCAGTACGGCATAGAAATGCCACGTGTAGAAGAGGGTAAAGCTCTGTGCGTACCCGACGCATTATGGGCCGTACCAATGGCAATATGACATTTAAAAGCAAAAACAAACACACTCAGATTTTGTATTTATTGTTTTTAACCCTAATCTGTCCCAACCTTCCTAAAGACACTCTCTAAAAGCTATATAAGGACATCCCCTGGGCCATTCTAAATCACACTCATTTCTTTCTCTTGTTGAATTCAGTTTTTACTAAACTAACATTCAGCATTGGGAAGAGTGAAGAGGCATGAAGGAGCAATGTGAAGGAACAGATTAAGAGGTGATACTAAGAGCTAAGAACATCAAGGAGGAGTTTAGAAGCAGATTTGGAAGGACGGGTCATCTTCAAAGAGGAAAAATCAGCTATTTTCAACCTCTTTTCTTCTTTTAAGAAAATGTCAATGTGATCAATGATCACAATTGATCATGATATGTAGTTTTAATTTCTAAATTCTATGTTAAAAAAATGTAACATTTCCTTCACATGTTTTTTTGGTTGTATAATATAGTTTTATTGTTTTTAATTTAAAATGTCATCCAAACTCTGTGTATAAATCAGCTAATTTCAACCTCTTTTCTTCTTCTTTTAAGAAAATGTTAATGTGATCAATGATCACAATTGATCATGATATGTAGTTTTAATTTCTAAATTCTATGTTAAAAAAATGTAACATTTCCTTCACATATTTTTTTTTGGTTGTATAATATAGTTTTATTGTTTTTAATTTAAAATGTCATCCAAACTCTGTGTATAAATCAGCTAATTTCAACCTCTTTTCTTCTTCTTTTAAGAAAATGTTAATGTGATCAATGATCACAATTGATCATGATATGTAGTTTTAATTTCTAAATTCTATGTTAAAAAAATGTAACATTTCCTTCACATGTTTTTTTTTGGTTGTATAATATAGTTATCTTGTTTTTAATTTAAAATGTCATCCAAACTATGTATAAATCAGCTAATTTCAACCTCTTTTCTTCTTCTTTTAAGAAAATGTTAATGTGATCAATGATCACAATTGATCATGATATGTAGTTTTAATTTCTAAATTCTATGTTAAAAAAATGTAACATTTCCTTCACATGTTTTTTTGGTTGTATAATATAGTTCTCTTGTTTTTAATTTAAAATGGCATCCAAACTCTGTGTGTATGCTCTCACCTCACACCTATATGGTGAACTTGGTGATCAATAGCATAATAGAATGCCTAGGGTTTGGGTTTCTTGATTTGTTTAGAATTTTTTGTTGGTTTTTTTTAAATCCGCACTCACACTTTCATGGCAAACATGGTGATCAGAAACAAAAAAAGATATGTAAGGCGTAGTTTTATTTAATGTTTTTTTAAGTTTTTATTTTTATTTTTCATTGTAGGTTTGAACTTTGAGATAAAAAATATAAATGGCATCAAGTTCAGCTTCGAAGGAAGGCATGGGGAAGCAAGCCAAAGGGAGTGCCCACAAGGAAACATTTTACTTTCCACGAAACATGATCCTGCTTCTCCTCTTTGGAGATGTATAAGTGGTGGAGAACCTTGTTGGTGGTGACACTCGATCTTGGATATGCAATCACTGCAATATGCAATTTAAGTCCCCGTATACCCCACAAAAAGCTCATTTAAATTTGGTAGCAGAAACGAGCATTAGAAAGTGTACCAAGGTTGATAAGACACAATCATAAAAGAGCAAGAGGAGTCTGACTTTATAATATCCCTGATAAATAATTTCTAACAAATCTGGATATTTTATCAAACGCTAGGGCAGTCATATAAAAAATTGAACTTTTATGACAGCAGCAATAAACTGATTTTTATAAAAACAGCAAACCCCAATTGCAAACAAAATATAATTTATTTATTTATTTTCAAATCAGCTTCAAGGTAAATACCAAAATATTTGTATACAATTATTGGCTCAATTTTGGTAATCCAGATACGTAGAAGGTTGTAAGAGATAAGCAATGGAACCATCCAATATGCCTTGCAGATGTTTGTCTGAAGAAATCCTTGGCTGTATTTTATTGTTTTGGATGCTAAAACAGCCCTCAATATGATGCACTAGATGAATATATGTACTTTGAATGGTCACTCCAACCCCTAGATGGAATTGTCAAGCTTAGATTTGAGGGTTTCCGTCCTCAAATTTGCGTGTAAATGAGGGGTTTTGTCCTCTATTATTGATGCAGAAGCATAAGCTACTTGTAGACAATTACGTAGTTCATAATGAAACCCCTAAGCTGCTTTTATAATTTTTTAATGTCTTCTCCAAGGGTGGTGCCACCTTTAGAGTCTCATGCATGCTCAATAAATAATTAAAAATTAAATTATTACATCTCCAATGTTGTCGCTCCATCCTAAAATAGAAGCTTGAGGCTCATGCAACACCTCTATCTTTGGCACCCCATAATAGAAGTTCATCATTTTATTATTATTTTATTCCACTTCTACTTTTTGGCCCCACTTATTAAAATATAATTTAAGTGTCATTTTTCCAATTAAAATATAAAAGTACCCTTGGATCACTTAAATTAATTTATTTCCCTCATTAATTCCCCTTAAGCCTACGGGAAATAAAATAATAATAAGCTTTATGTATCTAGAATAAATTAATTCTAAAAAGGGCACATTAAGTCCACCCTTTCCCGAGAATTGTTTATCCTCAAGCAATGCCATTCCAATTCTTTCATTTTGAACCTCCTCAAATACCAAGATCCCAAGTCCATCTTGGGAATTTGCGATCCTCAACCCTTAAAGTTGTTGGCTTCATTGCACCTCTTATTTGATTAGGAAACCATGCACTAGGTGAAGTTCTTTCAATAACCTCAATAAGAGAGTCCAAAGTGGTGAAATCATGCATCAACCTGGGATCCAAAAAGAGTGCTAGCAGCATAGTTACGCCGGGGACGCGTCCCCCAAATTTGACATGTTCGGGACGTCTCGGGACGTCCCCGGGACGGAACGTAGGGGAAACGTTTCCCACGTTTCCCACTTTTGTTTTTGTTGGGAAACATCCGGGATGTTTGAAAATGTTGGGAAAAGTCACGGGGACGGGAAAGGTGGGGTGGACGTCCAGACGCCCCCACGTGGTCAACATTTCTTTCGTTTTTGGATTTTTGGTATAGAAAAAAAATTGGCATTTTTGGAAAGGGTCCGAGAAGATGTAGCAGCAAAAACTTGCATGTGCCATAACTTTCATCCTGCGGCTCCATTTCAAGTGTCGTTTTCTCTAAAAGTGCATATTTTCTCAAGAGCTCTACACATTAATGGCAATATTTTTCTTATTTTCATAAAATCAATTTTTGCACCTTTTTGGACCAAGCAACTTTTGTAATCCTATGAAAGAATCATGAGTATTAAGGAATGTATTTGATGTTTATGAGTTCAAGTTTAACCTTATTTAAATCTCAAATGGTTTTATTTCAGCTTATTTATATAATTTAGTCACTATATCTTTATATTTTAAATATTTATATATTTTTTAATTAGCTGTCCCCCGCCGTCCCCAAAATTTAGAAATTTTTGCCGTCCCGGAAACCTCGTCCCCCGTCTCGGTGTAACTATAGCTAGCAGCAATAACACCCTCCATTCTACTGGTTGAAACTAATGTTGTAATTGTGACGGTGATCTCGTGGATTACCACCTCTTTCCCATCTAACTTAAACTTCAACTCCATATTATGAAAGTTTTGGATGAATTCCCCAAGGAATGCAACCATTGCACTCCTAGCACCAAGTTAGTCTCTTTCAAACCAACATAAAAATCATCACTCATCTGATGGTCATCCAATGTGAAGCTAAGTTGTTTAAGTTGAGCTAATTCTCAGAAATGAATTTCGGATCAAATATGTCAAATCTCTCTATCAACCTGTCACTAAACATATCCTAAGAATCAATATAATTGTGCCCCTAAGTAATAAGCCCATGGTACCACCACTCATGTGTTATACCCTCCAAATGAATGGTTGCAAATTTGATGGCTTCCTCCTCCATCATTGGCCTCGAGTGATAAAAAGTTATTTAGCTTTTGTATCCATGCACAATTTGTACTCATACCAAAGCCATCAAAAGTAGGGAGTGATAACTTCTTTAATGCTTGTTGCAGGTCTCTCTGATTAGTTTGTGGCCTAGGTTCAACTCTTGGTCCACCCCTACTTTTCTTCAAATTAATGAAATTGGTAAGTGATATAGCCTCTCTAATCTCACTTGGAAGTACCATGTACTCCTCATAGCTAGCAACAATGTCATCTGCTATGGAAGGCTGAATTTCTACCTCCAAAATTACTTCCTCTACGTAGAAAGTTAAGTTGAAATGGCCTAACAATAGAACCAATGGTTGTCCTCTGATAGTGTTGATTATAGTACACCTGAAGAACTTCCCTCACCATTTGGAGCTCTTTGCACATTCGTGTTTTGCATGGTGTGGACTAATTGAGCCATCACATCTCTTAGCTAAACGCTTGTCTCTACATAAGCTTGTCGAAATGTACATCTTATGGATCCGTATTACTCATGATTTATGGTTTGTTTTATAGCTTTCTTTTCCTCCCTTTGTTGGTACACGACTTTTCTATCACTACCCGCATAAAGTTCAAAGCTGCAATTTTTTTAGTTCACAAGTTGGGAGGAAAATTAGCTCTGATACCACTATAGATTATAATATCCCTAATAAATAATTTCTAACAAATCCGGATATTTTATGAAACCCTACGGCAACCGTATAAAAAAATTGAACTTTTATGACAGCAACAATAAACTGATTTTTATAAAAATAGCAAACCCAATTACAAACAAAATAGAACAAATTATTTATTTTCAAATCAGCTTCAAGGTAAATACCAAAAAAAGTGTATACAATTATTGGCTCAATTTTGATGATCCAAATGAGTAGAAGGCACTGCAAGAAATAAACATGCAAGTTGAAAGCCTTGCAAAAACTCTCCAAATTGTGGCGTCCAACTATGGAAGTGTCCAGTATGCCTTGCAAATGTTTATCTGAAGAAATCCTTGGTTGTACTTTGTTGTTTTGGATGCTAAAACAGCGCTGAATATGATGCCCTAGCTAAACTGGATAAATATTTGTACTCTAAATGATCACTGCAACCCCTAGATGGAATTGCCAAGCTTAGATATGAGGGTTTCCATCCTCAAATTTGTGTGTAAATGAGGGTTTTTGTCCTCTATTGCGATGCAGAAGTAGAAGCTACTTGCAGACAATGAAGTAGTTGATAAATTTCCAAGATGATCATAATGAAACCCCCAAAGTTGCTTTTATAATTTTTAAATGCCTTCTCCAAGGGTGGTGCCACCTTTAGAGTCTCATGCATGCTCAATAAACAATTAAAAACTATTTTATTGCATCTCCAATGTTAGCTCCAAATCGAAGTAGAAGCTTGATGCTCATGCAACACCTCTATCTTTGGCGCCCCATAATAGAAGTTCTTTATTTTATTATTATTCTATCTTTGGCGCCCCATAATAGAAGTTCATCATTTTATTATTATTTTATTCCACTTCTGTTTTTGGCCCCACTTATTAAAATATAATTTAAGTGTCTTGTTTTCAATTAAAATATAAAAGTACCATCTAAAAACTCATGAATTTGTGATGATTTTCATTGAAAATCATTATCATAAATTTCATATCCTACAACATGCTAACATCAAAATCCTCTCACAAGCATAAAATTAAATTAAATGTTTGTTTTTATCAATTAAAAATTTAAGTTATTAGTATATCATTACTAATTTGAAATTTCTAACAACTTTTTAATGTGAAAGGTGGCTACTAAATCTTCAACAAAGTGGAATTGGAGTGCATATAGCTTCATTCACTTATCCAAACAGAACAAGTTAACATTTAAGGAGGCTGAGGATTTGGAATATGTACATTCCAATTTGTGCTTCCTATTACACAAGACTAAAGGCTATACTAGAGGTCCCAACAAACTTTGAGATGTCCATCCTAAGGCTAGTTACTTCAATGTTTTCTCCAACTCTCACTACTTGGCATTGATGATGGCAATCCAGGAAGTTCTACACAAGGGATGGATAGTGGAGCTAGTGGGAGTGGAGTTGTCAATGGCATTCATGGATATAATTATGAGGAAAATTTAGATGATATATTCTTAAATCTAGCTTATAATCATGTAATATGAAATTGTAACCATGTTGAATCTTTTGAACTTCAATGAATTGTTGGCTAGATTTTACGCACCTGAAAACCTAGGCGATCATGAGATAAATCTCCCTCATTTACCAATGAGGCTCCCGTGTAAGATTTTGTCGATTAAATTTCCTAATATCTATTTGTTGGTTTTATTTTAACTATACGACTCATGAACCATAGCTATACGACTCTGCAACAAATAAGTAGTTGTAAAAGAAAGGAAAAATTTGCGAAAAGGAAAATAATAGAAAACAGAAGAAAGTAGGGAGGATGTGCAACCCAAGCAATAGTTTACAAAGTTGATTGCATGCACATAGATAAAACAAATAGATCTTGACATGCAGAATTAGAAGCAAAGGAAACTTTCAGATCTAGATCTAGAATAACACAAAGTTTATGAATAGATCTAGAAAGAAACAAGAAACAAAATGCACCGTTGACACAAAGTTCTCCAGAAATTTGTCTCCTTTCTATTCCTCTACTTTCAAAAAGCTATCAAAGGTTTCAGAATGTCACTTACAAATTCTGATCCTTTAACCCGTAGGTTCTTCCTCTACTTGTAGCATGTAGAGGGGAAATTACAAATAAGAAGCCTTTAGTAAACTGGCACATGTGGAAGTCGGAAAGGAAACAACTGGCAATCTCCCTCCTCGAATTCCTCTTTGCATGACATGCATGATTTATAACTGAAAATAGAACCTTCTATTTTGCATGTATGCCACCTATTTCCAAGTAATTGACTTCTTCAAGTAATGGCTTTTAAACCGATCACTTAAGTTTTATAATTTAATTGATCGCTCAATTACTTTGTCGAAGGAAATAAGAGAAAGAAGAAGAAAGAGGAACAGAAATTAGAAGAAAGCTGCAACACTTCCAGTTTTGTTCTTTTTCCATATTCTGCATGCAGTTGACTCTTTTGCCTTTGATTCTCACCAAACTAGGTCTGGAAGCAGCTGACTGTGATTTTGCTTACGGGTGTTGCCTTTGACATTTCTTCCCTCTTATCCTTGAAGCTTTTGTAGTTATTCTCCAGTACATGCATCAATGTAATGTTTGCCGTAAATAACTCATCATTTTTATTTTTAATTGCATATGAGCAATTAAAAATTCTAGAAAACACTCCAGGTGAATGCAAATTCAATGAAGGCTTCAACTAGAAGATTGGGAGCACATGCACAAGATCTTAGAAGGAATTCTCCATGCACTGACTTCTTCACGGGCTGCGTCAAAAACAAGAGGATGAATTTTTGTCGGAAGCCTTTGCAATTGGATCGATTTGTGCAGATCTGACAATTAAATCAGTGATAGGTGCATGGCCTGTGTCTGTATCATTGACTTCAGCAAATCTAGAAGCTATGCATGATTCCACAAAGCCTACCCTTTCATCCCGCTTTGCCATGGCTGAAGCAATCTTTATCTGAGCAACTCTTTTTCTTTTTATTGGATCGGAATTCTTTACAATTGGTGTAAATCTGGGGATTTCTTCAAATTCGAAAGATATATTCAATGTATCTGACATTGATTTGAGCACCTGTGATGAATACTTGTAATTTATTCAGACAAAGATGGAGTCCATGGCATGATTACTTGATTTTTATCACCAAAATTTGCATATAAAGCTTGCTGCCCTAAAATTTGAGGTTTTGCTTGCATGCAAAGCAAGCAAAAATATTATTTAATTCACCAGAGCACTTATACCAACATGCAGATAATTGTCACAGCAAAAATCAAGCCATTCCAACCCTAGGCGCCAAACTTTGAAGCTTTCCGGCAATAAAAAAACACTTTTTGATGCAAAAATCCTCCTTCCTTGGGCGCCAAAACTGTCCAGGGCTGCAATCCTCTGCTAAAAGAAGTAATTACATCTTCATTATGGCAACCCATGCTTATATAACTCTCAAGCATTCTATTTTTAATAATTGTCCCTCCTATTCTTAGCAATTAATTAATAATCAATGATGTTTATTCACCCAAATTGGGCGCCTATTTTTGCATGTTGCTGGCTACCATTAAATAAATTTAATTTATTTTTAGCATGCTACCTTGATTCACTTTGGTTTGTCTTCATGCGTTGACTTTCCTTCTATTTATGGTGTCAAAATTGGGTGAATAAATATTATTAAATGCATTGTTATTCACCCAAGGTGGGCCGCACTTTTTGGCAAAGGTGAATTCTAAAAATAAGAAGTCAACTTTTGATGGGAATTTTCACCCTTCACTGCAGCTCTAAAAATCTCTTCTTCCACTTAAGTGATTTGACTTTCATAATGGGAATTTTTAACCTGCTAAGCGGTAGGAAATTCCCGCCGGTGCTTTAAGTGATTTTTCTTTTATAATGGGAATTTTACCCTGCAAGGCAGGTAAGAAATCCCTACCTGCCTGCCACCTCTAATATTCCCATTGCAGCTTAAGTGACTTTGACTTCATGGGAAAAATTACCCTACTAGGCAGGTAAGAAATTCACCAATGCCAAAATTCCCACTAAGCGTAAAGTGTTCCTTCGAAAAAAGTGCACCTTCCATAATGTTTCGTATCCAAGATTTTTTTAAATTGGTGTTTCCACATTTCAAACTCGTACTTATACATGTTTCTTAACAAACTAAAAAATACTTTTAAAAACATAAATTTTATACAAAACACTACAAAATTTATCAAATGAGCGTATAAAACGTCAGGGAATTGTTTTTGTTAGATTTGAATAAATAGAGTACAATATTGCATCATCATGCAAATACAACCATCCGAAAACTCATGAATTTGTGATGATTTTCATTGAAAATCATTATCATAAATTGCATATCCATGCAAGTTACAAATTACAGAATTTATAATATCTTCTTCCTCGTTCTTCTAAAAATTTGGGGAGAGATTCTAGTTACTCTAGTCCTTGCACTTGGCTATAGCTCATCGGACCACCTAGAAGGTTATGATTGTAACTCCACCATGGTACTAGATGGTAGTGATTCCTCTGCCTCATTTTCGACATAATCTACAATGATGTCATCCAATCCAATCTCTCCTATTGTACATACAATTTCCATACCTTCCTGTCAAAATTAGCAATTTTATCCTTTATGAACATGGGGATCTCCGCTTTTTGCATAGTCTAATCACTATAGGGATCAATTTATCCAAATCAATAGACTCTATGATGTGTCATCCACCATGCGACGCCAAAGATTGTATTGAGAAAAACATCATTGAAGCATCATTAAATTAACTTATTACATTTCATCATATGCATGACCCTAAACAAACTCTATTTGCGCTCATATCTAGAAGCGCTACAAAGTGAGAAAAATTCAAAGAGCTAGTTTTTGAAGATTTGGGGTATTTACACCCCAATCTTCCCACCAAGAATCTACAAACAAGATATTCAAAAGTTTGTAAGTAATTAATAATTGTAAATTTGTAACTTGTAAGATATAAGTAAAGACTCCAATTTTTGTTACCTAGTGTCTAGGTGGATCTCCCTCAAATAGCTAGTGGCGAAGAAAAGAGCATTCCACTAGCCTATTTGTAATTTTACAACTCTAAAAAATTGAGGTCCCTAGCCTTAACATCAAGTGCCATCCTCTCAATGCATGTTGAGAGGCCCTCCATAACCTCCTCATTAACATTTGTGAAGCCATCAAAGAAGAAAAATTTGGTGTTGAGGCAAGTACTATGTTACATGAATGGGTTGGTGGAATTGATTGTTCCTTCTCTGCTCAATTAACTTTCAAATGGGACCAAATTTGTTCATATCCCCTTTAAAAAAATTGGATGGCCTCTTTGGCCCTATCCATGGCCTCATAAATGTATCCCATTGGGTTTTGTTCCCCATCCACCAAACACAAAACCTCTACCAAAGTCTCTGACACCTATAAACAAATTAAAGTTATAAACTTACAATTAAAATAAATAGTAATACTTTCAAAAATTGAAAATAAAGGAATCAACTTGAAATTTAAATTGAAGTTTGAAGTTACCTTGATGATCTCTACAACTCTCTTCACAAAGGCATTACCAAAAATTGTCTTTGCGGTCCTCTCTCCATCATCTTTCTTTAAATATCTTAAGTCTTCCCATGTTTGATTCACAAACATCTACTTCAACAATGTTAACAACCTATAAATACTTTGCAAAATTGGGAAGTTAGTAGCAAAACTTGTGGCAAGCACTCACACACTTTTTCCCCTTGGTGTGATCTCTCATCAAGCTAAGAACCCAAATGTGATTATTAATGTATTTTGTGATGTTTCTGGCATCTTCTATGACCATCACCCAATCAATTTTGATTATGTCCTCCAAAAGAAGGTCAAGGCAATGGGTTGCGTAAGAGGTCGAAAAGAATGATGAATCCCTTTTCTGAAGCAATCTCCCAGGTGCCACATGTTGTTGCATTGTCAATAACAAGTTATAACTTGCACAACAATCTCGATGCCCACCTCTAAGACAACCTCCAACATTAGGCTCAAATAATTTTGCATTCTTTATTTTGTTAGAAACATCAATTGACTTTAAAAACCATCTCACCATTGAAGCCGCTAAAAATTGATGTGGGTGCAGTTCCTTCCATCCATCTTCCCGTCTAAAAAAATAATGCATTCAAACTTTCACCACTAATTTTATTCTTCTAGAATTGAATTCGCACTTTTCCGCAAATATTTGTCAATACAGTCAACAAATACTCCTAGTACTAGCTCTTCGCCACGTTAAAGGGAAGGTGGTTGTAATACAAAACTTTGCACACCCTTATTTGCCTCCTCGTTCCACCCCGTATCTTGTAGTGAAGGATGTGCCCTTGGTACATTTCTAAGTACAAAAAGCTATGTGATTGGCCGTTCTAGAGTTGGATGAGGTAGATGTGCCCCGTATGCATTAAACAATTAAGTTGTAAATGTAAATAATATGTACTAAAAAACAATACCAAAAAAAAAAATCATTTAAAAGAACCTACACCATAAACCTATAAACCTTGTGTATATGAAAAAAAAGGCTCACCACAAGGTATAAAGAGGGTTCACTTGGCTCATTTGTGCATCATCTCTTATCTAAAATTATAACTTGCATTGTTTTTGGGCTGATTGCTCAATCACTTCCACTTAAGGGCGAAAATCCTTTTGTGTGGCTAACAAGGAGGATGAAACCCTTCCTTGCTTGATTGAAGAACGAAAACTCTTCAATTTGTTGTTTCCAAGGGCTTCAAGAAGATTGATGTTGCAGATTTTCAGCTAGGGTTTGATGGGAGAAGAGTTGCTAGGGTTTGAGCACCATTTTTAGGCCCTCTCCTAGGGTAGCGACTTGCTTGGAGGTGGAGTTGGGTGCCATCTGGGGCACATTTCTTTATTTGGAGTTGAAATTCATACTCCTCATAAGTTTAAAGGTTGAGTGCACACTTTAATGTGATTTTGGGGGTTTGGAATCTTCATTTCCAGCCATTGTTGTGAGTTGTAATTCTGCTGTCATAAATTTATTTGCAGCTCTGTACAATTTCCAAATTTGCATATACTTTGGAGTGCTTTTAATTGGTATTTGTTCCATTTGTCTGGTATAATATTTTGGAGAATCTATATATCCATTTTCAACTTGTTTGGAGGGTGTTTGATGCCCTAAAAGTGCAAATACAGTTCATTGTTAGGGTTTACAATATTTTTTGGTTAGCTGATGTAAAAATCAGCTTACTCTCAATTGGGATTTGTGCTATTTCCTTGTTTATCAGTTTCAACCCAAAAAGGGACATTACATGGCACAAAGGAATGGGCCATCTCCACTATGGTGCTCTTCCCCTTCCACAAAAGATGGTAGTAGGAATACCTTATTTTAAATATCCAAAGTATGGAGTTTGCAAAGGATGTGTTGGGTAAGACACCATATCATCTTTTACTCTAGTGAGTATTGGTCTAAAGGCATCTTAAACCTAGTTCATACAGATGTATGTCGACCCATGTCCCCTCCTTCCATTATAGGTAGTATTTATTTCCTTACTTTTGTTGATGACTACTCTAGGAGGACTTTAATTTTCGTTCTTAACATGAAGTTTGAGGTTGTCATTAAGTTTTATGAGTTCAAGACTTTAGTTGAGAATCAAATGGGGAAAATATTCAAAATATTGAGATCTGACAAGGAGGTGAATATACCTCAAAAGAATTTAACACCTTTTGCAAATCTGCAGGTATTAAAAGGGAGTGGACTGCTCCATATAACCCACAACAAAATGGGGTGGTTGAATTGAAGAATCGCTCCAACATAGAGTGAGCAAATCTATGATCCATGATATGGGGCTTCCGATGAAATTGTGGGCTGAAGCTTGCAATACTGCATTTTATGTTCTCAATAGGCGTCCACATCGAGTTTTGAAAGACGAGGCTCCTCTTGGGGCGTATTCAGGTGAGACGCCATGTGTTTTACATTTCCGTGTTTTACGGATGTCTTGCATACATTCACATGCCAATTGACAAAAGATCTAAGTCCCATCTAACATCAAAGGAATCTTTGTTGGGTATGGTGAAGAGAGCAAAGCGTATAGAGTTTACCTTCCTCAAAAGAGGAAAACCGTTTTTGCTAAAGATGTGATATTCAACAAAGATGGTTGATCCACTAAGGCTGCTGATCCCATTATTGTTCATGTACGTGAATCTATCATAACTCCAGTTGATGAGAATGTTTCGATAGTGCAAATCCCCTAGTCGAGGAGTCAACACAGCCAAAGGTAAATAAGGAGCCAAAATGGCTTATTTCTACGCTACATGATGCTCAAAAGGTCGATGCACCTCAAAACTCTGAGAGTTAGCCACCCTCCTTGTAAATTTTCCAATTCTGTTGCTCTTTCATCTAACATTCTTGATAAAGAACCTTCTAGTTTTGATGAAGCAATAAAAGAACAGGTTAAGGAAGATGTCATACAGGTTTTTAGAAGATAACATGCATGATCTACAAGATGCTCAAAAGGTGTATGCACCTCCAAACTCTGAGGGTTAGTCACCCTCCACATAAATTTTCCAATTGTATTGCTCTTTTATCTAACTTCATAAAGAACCTTCTAGTTTTGATGACACAACAAAAGAACAATTTTGACAAGATGCCATGCAAGAGTATAAGAGTATCATGCAAAATGATGATTGGGATGTAGTTCACAAACCCAAAGGGAAGAAGATAATCAGCAGCCGGTGGATCATAAGATAAAGCATGCAGCTGATGGCAGCATTGAGAAGTTCAAAGCACGGTTTGTTGCAAAGGGATTTTCACAAAGAGAAGGTATAGATTATTATGAGACATTTGCTCCAGTTGCCAGATACACTTCTATTCGGGTTGTTTTGTCACTTGCAGCTTCATTTGGTTGGAGTCTACATCAGATGGATGTTAAAACTGCATTTCTCAATGGAGAAATTGAGGAAGAGATCTACATCAAGCAGCCACAAGGATTTGAAGTCTTTGGTAAGGAAAACCATGTTTGCAAACTCAAGAAGGCTCTCTATGGCCTTAAGCAAGCTCCCCAAGCTTGGTATGCCCACATTGACAAGTACCTTGCCAAGCTTGGTATGCCCGCATTGATGAGTACCTTGCCAAATTGGGCTTCTCTAGGACAGCTGCTGATCTGAACCTCTATTATCTCGCCCAAGATATATTGTTAATTGTACTCTATGTTGATGACCTCATCTTGGCAGGTAACTCTTCCAAACTAATCACTTGGGTTAAGAGGGAGCTAGGCAAGGAATTTGACATGAAGGACTTGGATCCTTTACATTATTGCTTGAGCCCTGAAGCTTCGAACCGGGAGGATAAGATATCTCTATCACAAATCAAGTATGCCTGATAAATCTAGAAAACGTTCAATTTTATATGTTGGATTCAAAACCAGTTTCTACTCCTATGGTTCCAAACTTAATGTTAATTCTAGAAGATAGCACCAAACTTGTTGACAGAACCAAATATAGGCAACAGATTGTTTCCTTTATGTATCTGGACAAAATAAGATCAAATATGTGTTATGCTGTTCACACACTGAATCAAATTTATGGTTGACCCAGGGGAAAGACATTGGCTAGCAGTCATGCATGTATTGAGACATCTCAAAGATATTGCAGGTTTTGGAGCAATGAATTCTAATGATGAGTTTGGTGTACTTGGATTTATGGACAGTGATTGGGGACAAGTAATAACCAGAAAGTTCACTTTTGACCACTGCTTCTCTCTTGGGTCAGCCATGATTTCTTGGTCCAGAAGGAAGCAAAGCATGGTGGCTCTGAGGTCAGCTGAAGGCAAGTACATTTCAGCCTCCTCTGCTTGTTGTGAGGCCATTTCATCATGGAAGCTTATTTCAGAGTTATGTCAGGAAGCTTTGGAACCTATTGTCATCTATTGTGACAACCAATGCTGCATAAAAATGCCTAAAAGTTCAGTTTTTCATGACAGAAGTATATTGATCTCAGGTTCCACTTTCTAAGAGATTGAGTACAAAAGGGAGCTGTTACATTGGATTATGTTCCCTCAGCAGAACAAGTTGCAGATATCTTGACAAAACCACTCTCCAAAGGGCCATTTGAAGAGCATAGATCACTTCTTGGGTTCTGTGAAAACACACTTCTTGCAAAGAGGGGGTGGTGAAAATGTCATTGCTCCCAAGTGTTTTGTATTTCTTAGTATGATTTAATAGACTAAGTTTGGTAGGTGGAGGGGGTGAGAAGAAAAGGTTGAATTCTCATCCTAAATCCTTGACCACTTACGTAGATGATTTTGGTAGGTAGAAGGTAGATGAGAAGACATGTTTGAATTCACATCTTAAATTGTTGGTGTGTCATGTTCATACTTGATGTGACGCCCACCTTAGGTATTTGTATTATCTAGGTAAGGCATATTTTTTTGTGAAAAGGGCAGGGTGAAGTTAGAAGTTCTTACTTTAATACTTCCACCTTTCACTCGACCAATAAGCACCTCCTACCTATACTTACTTTTCTTATATAAGGAACCATTGGGTCCTTTATGAGATAACTCAAAGGAGCTTGGAGAAAGTATACTGAGTTGGATGAGATATAGTTCTCTAAGGGGACCTTGTTCTAGTGCAACCTTCACAGGATGTTGCATATTCTACGTAGTATATTTCATTGTTAGATTAATATGGTATTTTTAATTGTGTTAACTCTTGTTTTGAATCATATATGTGGGCAGTGTATTTCCATTACAGAGTTTCCTTGGGTCCTTCATTTTGGACATTGTCTAGAGCTAGTTTCTGACATGTTATCAAAGAGAATTCTCACATAAATCCTTGATCGCTCTTGTAGGCAAGTAGGTGGAAGGTAGATGTAATATTCATGACAAATAATTCTGGATATTTGCACAAACCCTAGGTCAGCAGTAAAAAATTTAACTTTTATGACAGCAGCAATAATCTGATTTTTATTTTTAAAAAACAGCAAACCCCAATATGCAAGAAAAACAGATTTTTATTTATTTATTTCAAATCAGCTTCAATGAAAATACCAGAATGTCTGAATACAATTATTTCCTCACAATTGTTGATCTAGATGGGAAGATGGACATAAGATAAGAGCATGCAAACTGATTTGACTGAAATCTGCCCCTAGATGTGGCGCCAACACTGAATTTTGTTCCCAAAGGGGACGCCCCCACTATGGAAGCCCTGAATGGCTTGCAATGGCCAAGTTTGTTGAAGCCCTAGCTGTACTTGTTGTTCTGGATGTAGAATCAAGCCTGAAAAGTGTGCCCTAGCTGAACTGGATATGCAATTGTGCTCTGAAATACCACTACAACCCCTAAATGGAATTGCCAAGCTTAGATATGAGGGTTTCCATCCTCAGATCTGTGTGCAAATGAGGGTTTTTGTCCTCTATGCGACTTGCAGACAGAAGTGGAGTAGTTGATAAATTTCCAAGATAAGATAATAATGAACCCCAAAATCTGCTTTTATAATTTTTAATGCCTTCTCCCAAAGGGTGGCACCACCTTTTAGGGTTTCATGCATGCTAAAAAGCAATTAAAATTTATTTTATTGGCATATCCAAGGTGGCGCTCCATCCTAAAAATATAAGCTTGATGCTCATGCAAACACTTCTACCTTTGGCACCCCATATTGGAAATTCATTATTTTATTATTATTTTATTCCTCATGCACTCACTTCTACTTTTGGCACGACACGGCATACTCATCGATCTAGAATACGTCCTTCACCCCACTGTATTGTTATCTATAATGTCTTATACTGACTTTTGTCAGTCCCCTTACCAAGGTTTAACCCTAGTTCAGGTTAACAACATAGGATATGATAGGAAGAGGCTCACGAAGACTTAGGGTAAATTGGCCTACTGGGACAACCTTGGTTAACCCCGTGTGCCAAGGCACCCTGAGTCCTAGAGGGATACTTCATATCCCAACTATGTTACTATCCAGCCCTAGAGTGAAAACTTGTTCAAGTCTAAAAGGGTGTAGATCTTGATGATCAATGCAGAAGGGTGTTACCACATGTTAACTGTATTTCGTATCCTCAAGAAGATCCTAATCTTCTTGAAGGTACAGCCCTACAGTTGACGTGTGCCAACATCTTGTAGAATGCCTCATCTAGATGTACATACCTCCAAAAGGTTACTTATGTTTAGTTTAATTTGGATTGATGGAAAAATAGATTTCGGTAGCCCATCTAACCCTGATTCCAACACTCTTTGAGTAAAAGATTGAATTCTTAATAGGAATGATAACTACTAGACGAATTCCAGTCAAACTTTCAATGTTTACCAAACAATTCGCAAGACTATCATTTCCAGTTTTCTCCATGCATATGCATCTATTCCTTTTACATGCAAAAGTCTCATTAAGAGTTCTGAGTTTACAAAGATTCATCCAAAAATAGACTAAATTCAATGACAAGATCTAGCAAGTATTTTTTAACAAATACGTTATGCCCAAGTCTTGAAATGCAACTCGAGCACCATGTTCAGTATAAGTTCTCACTAGATCAAATCATTCAATCGATTATATTCACCAACCTCAAAAGACCTCTCGATGCAAAGTGCTGGATGCATAAAATTTCTGTTGGTTTTGTGCATGTTGGATATTTTCTTTGAGTATCCCCAATATATCTTGGCTCTGTGCAACCAAGTCTCTTGCCCCTGGCACTCTACTATCTGCAAATACCAAATCCACAAAGGAAAGAGCATCATAACCATACAAAGCTCAAAGGAGTCATACCAATGGACATGTGATGAGTGGTATTGTAGCAATGCTCTCCCATGTAGAGCCACTTGACCCAAGTTGATTGCTGCCCTGCCACATAATTCCTCAAATATCCCTCAATCCACTTATTCACAATCTTTGTTTGCCCATCGTCTGTGGATGATAGCTGGTACTTGGAGTTAACTCCGTCCCTGTCAAGCGGAAGAGCTCTTGCCAAAACAAACTAAGGAACCTGTTATCCTGTCACTCACAATATTTTTAGGCAATCCATGTAGCCTAAAAACCTCTCTGAAAAATAAATCAGCAATTTGTGGAGCCTTAAACTCAAAAGGAATAGCAAAGAAGTGAGCATATTTAGTGAGTCGATCAACCACTACATAAATACAATTCTTACCCTGAACATTGGGAAGACCTATGATGAAATCCATTGATATACTTTCCCATTTTTGATTCGGAATAGGTAAGGGCTGCAACAAACCCACTAGAAAAACATGCTCTGCCTTGTTTTGTTGGCACACAATACACTCTCTAATGTATTGGAGGACCTCTTCCTTGAGTCCTTTCCAAAAGAATTTGTCCCTGATCTACTTGTAGGTCTTGAAATACCCTGGGTGACCAGCCAAAGGTGTATCATGGACAGCCCTCAAGATTTTGCTTTTTACCTTTGATTCAAGTACCAAATAGATTCTATCCTTGTAGAGGATAAGATCATCAACCACCATGTACTTGTTATCCTATATTTTGCCCTCAAGGATCTCATTAGTGCAACCATTCTTTACATACTCTGCTATTATTAATACTTTCCAATCAGCAGAGATTTTAGATATAGAGCATAGAAAAGGTTTTCTAGATAAAGCATCTGCTACAATGTTATTCTTCCTTTTACATACTCTATGTCAAAATTATAAGCTTGGAGCTTACTCACCCACTTTTGTTGCCTATCATTCAAGTCCTTCTGGCCAAGAAAGAACTTCAAACTATTGTGATCAGTTTTGACCACAAACCTACCACAAACCAAATATTGCCAGAATTTTGCCAATGCATGCATGATGGCCAACATCTCTTTGTCATAAATAGAGAATCCATGCTCTACTTCACTAAGTTTCTAGCTCTCAAAGGCTATGGGATGTCCCTTTTGCATCAAAACAACCCCTACTCCTTCCCCTGATGCATCACATTCTAACACAAACGGAATACAAAAATCAGGAACAGCCAATACTGGGAAAGAACTCATTACCTTGAGTTTGTCAAAGGTTGTTTGGGTTGTTTTGGACTAGCTGAAATCTCCTTTCTTTGTCAACTCAGTCAATGGGACAAGTTATAAAAACTCTCTCACAAACCTCCTATAAGAAGCTGCAAAGACCAATGAATCCCCTAAACTATGTCAAAGTGGTGGGTGAAGGCCAATCCAATATTGCTTGGATCTTCTCTTGATCAATCTATACTCCTTGGGCACTAATGACATGTCCCAAGTATAAAATTTCAATCATTCCAAACTCACACTTGGATTTTTGCAAAAAGAGCTTGTTGCTCCAAAATTTCCAGCACTGTATCCAAGTGTTTTAAGTGTTCTTCCCAAGTCTTATTGTACACCAAAATGTCATCAAAGAATACTAAAACAAATTTCCTCAAGTGTTCACTAAAAACATGGTTCATGCATGACTAGAAAGTAGTTGGAGCATTGGTTAAACCAAAAGGCATTACCAAGAATTCAAAATGCCCAAAATGACAACAAAAAACTGTTTTGTGCACATCTTCATCTCTTACCTTGATTTGGTGATAACCAGATCTCAAATCAATTTTGGAAAAATACATCGCTCCATGCAATTCATCTATCAATTCATCAATCATGGGTATTGGGTACTGTTTTTATAGTCTTCTTATTCAAAGCACGGTAATCAATGCACATCCTCATTGTCCCATCCTTCACCAAAACAACAGAAGAAGCAAAAGGGCTAGAACTAGGCCAAATATGTCCCATCTTCAATAGTTCTTTGATTGTCTTCTCAATCTCCTCTTTCATGAGCTCTAGGATGGCGAAGAAGGGAGTAATCATAATGAGTTTAGAACCTATTTCCGACTCTATGACGTGTTGGAATCCTCTATCCGGTGGAAATCGTAGTGGTAAATTCTTGAATACTATACCATACTGTCCAAAATAGATTGTATATCCACATGATAAGATCTATCATTAGTACTAGAAGTGGAAATACTCACCAACAATGGGCTGCCCATGCTACTTGTCCCTTACGAAAAGCTCTCTCCATCCGCTTTGTTGTGATAGCCTTAGGTGCTCCATTGGCCATACCATGAAGTACAACCTCTTCTCCATTGGTTTTGAATTTTAGCTCCATAGTTTGGTAATTTTATGTGAATTCTCCAAGTGAATGCAACCATTGCACTCCCAAAACCACATTGGTTTTCTATGCCTACCACATAGAAATCATCACAAACCTTACATGATGCTCACATAGGAAAAAATGGGCAAGAAGTCTTCAAATGGGACTCATTCGAAAAAGGGGACATTACATAATGCTCACATAGGAATAAATTATAATGAAATCGACTCAATGTTTGAAAAAATTTAAAAATATTAAAACCATAACAAACTCTCTGGAAAAAAATCTACAATGAAGTGAAGAGTGTATTCATGAAAAGGTAGGATAAAATGACCACTCCATTGCATTCCCTTATATCGTGCTCTAGATTCCAAATAGTATAACAATGAAATACATGGGTTATCTAACACACAACTATCATTTGATGACCAAGAAGTTGCAAATGGAACTAGGGTAGCATTTAAAAGGCTTTTTGACATGCCCACTTTTGCCACTATTTCCTAGACATTAATTATGTAGCTACTTTCTGTATTTTGAGACATTTATACAGTTGGCATTGAGCGTTGATATAGCAGCAATTTGATTTTAATATATGTTTGTATTATAATGCATGTTATGCTCGGGGTTATGATGATTGGAACATTATGTTGTTTACTATTGTTATTGGATCATGATGATGTTGACATATGATATTGCTTGGTATTATGTTGCTTATTGCTCTTATTGGATAATGATGATTACGATAGGATATATTGACTGGCATTTTGTTGCTTACTATTCTTATTGACTATGATGATTTGACATGTGACTTAACTTAGCATTATGAACCAAATGTGTAACATGTGTATGTTAGATATAATAATGTGGTTAATGATCATTGGTATGCATAGAGGTAGTGAGATTATTATTATGTTATTTTGTATGAATGCAATGCTACATAGTGTTCTTATTTAGATTATAATCGAAATATTCATATGGTTATATACCTCGTTAGACATATATGACGCTTGTTTCAAGTGTGTAGGGAACTAGTATTTGACATGCTTCCAAATGTCTACAAAGTGAAGAGGCAAGGGACCAATCCGTCAAGGACACCGCTCATTTCCCTCAGGTCCTAGGAGGTGTGTTATTCCTAGGGTCCTTGGTTAGTAATTCTCATTACCCATGTAACTTTGTATTGTGGCTTTACGTTTGATTAGCTTGTTCTTTTGTATATGTTGAAATTTATTAATTTGTTTTTCCTTTGCATCTATTGTCATACATTCTCCTTTAAAAATTAGAAACTCGGATTTGTGTTTGATTCCAGTTTTGGAGTAGTGATAGAGGCCAAGAAACCTCTGTTTCTCACCCCAAAATTTAGCCCAAGCCATTACCCATGGGGTAGTCTAACTTTTGGAGGCTACTTACACCTCTTAGACCAAGAAAGCCATCATTACCTTAAGCTCTAAGAAATGTTCCAAATTAAATTCTGACTTTAAGTCTTGTATGAGGTGTAACGAAGTGGGTACCTAGAGAGGTCAACCCACTTAGGTAAGGGAGTTTTGGAGTATGTATCAAATGATGTTCCTCTTGTTCAAGGGATGAATGATTGTTGTTTTGAGTATGTGGAATGTGTTTTGAATTGTGTAAATAAGGGTGATGTGTGGTGAGGTGGCTTTGTATCTTTGACTGAGTGCGTGTCCATTTCGCCTAATTTTTTTGAATTTCATGTTGGTGTTGTGCCGTCTTATGCTGGTTTTGAATGCGATATAAGTTATGCAAATTCGTTATTGAAGGGACTGCTAAGGAGATATGAGGACTGCTTTCTTAGAGTTTTTGGGAAGGGAAAGCTTGCTAGAAATTCTGTTGCTTGTGCTTGCATTCTTAGACAATGGGTACCAAGAGGTAGGCTCTAGTTTCACCCTTTTTATTCTTATTGTTTGCAAAAATCTCATTCTTAATCGTGATGTTCTTGTTATCTTTTATGCTCCTTGAGTTGTGCTGAAAGTTTTATGTGAATGTTAAAATATCAATGTTGTAAGTGCAATTGTGGTTGTACTAGTAGTTTGTGGGGGTCAGCGGGGATTGGAAATGTAGGGACACAAGTTAATCTTGTGGAGTATACGAAAGAATTGTTATAATGAAATGAAGGTGTGTTTTGGAGAAATGTAATCTCAATGGAGTAATCCATTGTCTCATAGGAGTGGATGTAGGGGCTCATTGAGATAGATTAGTTTATCACCTTGAGTTATTCCATGGCCAGTATGAATGTATGGACCCAAGAAACTTAGCTGCCCTGGGTATTCAACCCCTTAGGCAAACCACCAGCAGGTTTGCATTGTGTGTATTCAGTTTTTAATTAATATTATTACCTTTGCAAGTTGTGTTATCCAAGCAAACTTGTGTATGAATGTTGAGTGCAACAAGTATTGTGTCAAATTGTGTGAAGAAATAATGTTGTTTTATCCTTGTTTGGTGTCTTGTAATGAGTCGTTTCCCTCTTGGATTGGGAATTATGTGCGTCAATATGGAGGTAATCATTCCCATCTTGTGTAGCTAAAAGGTGAAAGTTGTTTGCCCTCACTTGTGTGAATATTGTTCTACAAGAATGGAAGAGATCAGGGTTGCTTATAAAAATGAGTTATGTGGGAGACTGTTGCGTTGCAGTCATGTTGTCATTTACACCTTTGGTATTTCTTTTTTTTTTAAATTACACCAAAATTTTAAGGACATCACACTTTTTCTTGACCCATTTGTAGCTACTGCAGAAATGGGAATATTTGTAAGCTTGAGAAGGTAGCACTGGGAGAAATTGAGGCTCTTTAAAATGGGAGTGTTTATAGCCTTAAAATGTAGCATGGGAGAGAAATTGAGGCTCTCTTAATTTCTCTCCCATGCTACTATCTCAAGCTTACAAACACTCTCATTTCAAAGAGCCTCAATTTCTCCCATGCTACCTTCTCAAGCAATAAACATTCTCATTTCATTATGGACTCCACTTTGGTGTAAAGAGCCTCAATTTCTTTTATGCTATCTTCAAGCTACAAATATTCTCATTTTTTATTCTGACTGCACTAGCTACGAGATGGATCGAAAAACCTCATGAACATTGCCTTAGTTCCATTTTGCAACTTCTTGATCATCAAATGGTGGTTGTGTATCAAGTAATCCAAATATTTCATTGTTATAATATTTGGAACTTAGAGCATTGGAAAAGGAATGCGATGAAGTGGTCATTTCATTCCCATTTTGTTGCTAACTGCGCTAGCTATAGATTTATCAAGAATAAACCTCACGAATGTTGCCCTAGTTCCATTTGCAACTTCTTGGTCATCAAATGGTGGTTATGTATCATTGAACCTATTTCATTGCTATGATATTTGGAACTTATAGTATAGGCACATAAATGCAATGGAATGATCATTTTATTCTACCTCTTCATAACCACACTTTTCACATCATTGTATAAGTTTTTTTCAAGAGTTTTCTCTTTTTATATGATCTTTTTAATTCTTTTAAGCCTAGAGTCCATTCCATCATAAATTTCTCATCTGCAAACATTATCAGTATTTACATATATGATCATGGATAGAACAGGATTTGTAAAGTTAACATAGACTCGTCCTTGGCCCACCAATCATTATCACAAATCAATGATTTTAGCTTATGGGCTTTTTTACGTATTTCCTTGTCTCCTCACATTCCAAATATTGTTAATCACCATACTTCTTAAGGTCTCTTTTACCTTCACAAGTCGTCTCAAAATGAACGTGTGAGGAAAATCTCGTCTCAACAACTTATAAAAAGAAATTAAAACCGACTAAAGCACAAATTTAAAAAAATCAAACTATAGAAAGTTAGAACTAAGAAAATAAGAATTTGTTCCCTTACCTTCAACAACTCCAACCTCGAGAATCTCCTAAAGATGGCTTGGGACATTTGATGATTTATAACAAATAGCTAAATGTCATTTTCCTCAAGTATAAATTTTCTTTATACATAAAAGTTTTCCAATCTTTTGCAACGTCAAATTGAGAAAGAGTACTATCAAGGCATACAAGGCATCCAAAATATGTACTTGTATCTTCCCTCTACAATCAATCTTGTTGCTCTACAATTTTCAGTGTTATCCGTGTTAACTTGAACAACATTTTGGAGGCTCACCGACTCAATAGCCTCAATCAAGATGTCAGCAATAAACTGAACATCCTTCTCTTGGCCCTCACAATCAATGATCTTTAACAACATTGCCCCTTTTGGACATCTTGTACCAATATTGTTTAAAAGTCTATTTCGAGCATCCTTCAAAGAATCCCTAATTAGTTGCAAATAGATTTGTATATGTGCCATTTCTTTTGCCAAGAGTGATGTCCAAGGCTTCCCATAGTTAGGGCCTTTATACCAATATCACATCTCATTAATGTCTTTCACCATTTGAGACCAATCTAGCGACTCCAACACATTAAAAGAGAGTCCACATGCATTAATGCATTGAACAACCAACTTGACAACAATTTCTCTCTTCTCCATGTTGAATGCTTGTTTCAATGGTCTTTCTAGTCTCTTTCACAAGGTGGCTTTTTCATCCAAGGGAGTTTCAAGAGGCTCAATATGAGTTTGAATGAAAAGATGATTTTAAGGAGTGAGTGAATTTCCTAAAGCCCTCCTTCGCAAAGGAAGTGTTCTAAAAAGAGCTCTTGCAACATGCAAGTCAGCTTTCTCTTACTTTTTCATGTATCACAAGATTTGTGATTTTTTAACTTCAATACACTTTTTAATCCATGTTCCTACAACCCCAATTAATTGAAATTTGAATCGGGTAAAGGAGGGCTTAAATGTCACATTGCAATCGTTGCATACCCAAGCTTGAGAGCCACCACCAACAATTCTCTCCAACACGTGTACATGTCTCCAAAGAGAAGAAGCGGAATCATGTTTCATGGAAACCAGAATGTTTTTATGTGGGCTCTCCACCTTATTTGTTTCCCCTTGCCCTCCTTGAAGTGAGCTTGATATCATTTATATTTTTATATCTCAAACGTAAAATGGGAAAGATAAACTTACAAAACGACAAAGAAAACTAACCATAGGCATCGTTTTGTGCTTCTAATCACCAATCTTGTCATAAAGGTGCAAGGTGAGAGCATACACAAATTTCAGATTTAAAAAAAAAAATTAAAATAGCAAAATAAACTTTATAAAGCATTAAAAAACTCGATGTTAGAACAAGACAAAAAAATGAAAATACAAAACCCTAAGCATTATTTTTTGCTTATGATCTCCACGGTTGCGAAAGGTGAGAGATGAGAGCATACACAAAGAAACGGAACATTTTCTTTACACATAATTTTCAAGTATCGACGATTAATGATCATGAATGGTGTGTGCATTATGCACACATCATTTATAATCATTTATCACTAAAACAATTTGTAAAAAAATTAAAAATGGAAGCAGGATGTTGAATGAAATAAGAAAAACTCGATCTTTTCTCCTTGAAGTTGTTCCTTGCTTCTAAATTCCTCTTTGAAGTTGGTCCTAGATTCCTCCTTACTCTTTGTAACAGCTATTAAATTCATCTAGCTCTTTGCACTTGTGAACCCCGAAAACCAGCAATGAAATTAGTGAGTTTTGTGATGGGTCGAATATGTGTTTATATAGCTTTTAGGCAATGTTTTTAACAAGTTAGGTTATGTAAATTAGGGTTTAAGCTGTTAGCTTTGTTTTGATTGCTTTTTGACGTTTTGTTTTGACTTGTGCTTTGTTGGAAACGACTATGCCATTTCGATACGAACCCATGATGGGACATCATTTCAAAGCCATCAAGGCGTGTTTCCTGCACTGTTTATGTTTCTTGTTTCCAATCCATGTCCATGAGGAGATGTCGTTTTGGAGCCGCATGCAGTCGCATTTCCTTGCCCATTTCCATTAGGGGTGTTTCCCTACAACTGACACGGTTTAATGATAAGGCCATGTGAAATAGTAAAATATTTAATAAAGCACACTAACCCATGTATATTTAATAAAATACAATGTCATGTGCTGTCTTATCAACACCCATGAGTCATAATAGTGAGGCTATTGATAAGATTGCACTTTGGCCTTATTTGTGTTGAATATATCAATATTGTTTTCTATTCCAATATTATAAAAAAACTCACATTATCGACATTCTATTTTGCTTGATTGTTTTCCCAAAGGTAACTTGATTTGTTTGAATCGGTGAATGGTGTCATTATTTAAAAATTTAGCCTTAAGTTTGAATCTCTTTATCTAGCAAAACACACACACTCACACATTGATGGTGGTTTCTTGGCTATGATCTTTGTGTAGTTTTCACCCATAAATTTTTATAGGTTTATATTTTCATATGTTAAAAATTTTGTTGTCTTAGGTTTCTAATTTTATTTTCAACATGAAAATGTCATATTTAAGTCTCCCTCCTTTACACCATTTATCTCGGAGAAATTTTTCAAATTGATTAAGTTCCATTAAATTTTGGTTTATCGATGTTGTTATCCAACCATTCTTTTGCCTTCTCTTTCAAAAAAGTGAGCCTTTTTCAATATATATTCCACCAAATTTTCTCATATTCGTTTCCCAAAAAAATAGTATAGAATTGTCAAGTTCTCCTGACTTAAAATTTTACTTTTACTTTGACGATCTTAAATGTTCAAATGCTTCTCAAAACTTTGTGACTTCATTACTTTCTCTATCTACTAAACTACTTTACAAAACTACCTTTTTCTTGTTTTTTATTTCCTTAGTTGTAGAGACAATATAATCTTTTACTACCCTTATTGGTTTGGTTTGTATTATTTTTTTAAACTCGATTGCGTGGAGTTAAATATTAAAATACCCACTTGAAACTTTTAGATGAAAACTTGTTTAAAACATTGTGTGCTTCACACATATTTCAATTATTTAATTATTTATTTTTCTTTTTTCGCCAAAAGCTTTAATACTTTTTTTTCTAAAAAATTTGAAAAAGGTTAATATTGATATGTAATGAAGATTATATAAAAGCACCAGCTACGTTGCCAAGATACGGATACGAGTATCCGTTTGATCTGGATCAATATGCGGATACGTCAATTTTAAAAAACCCTTGGATACGATACGTCTTGGATACGTCCGTACATATATATATATATATATATATATATATATATATATATATATATATATTTTTATGTACATCTACTCATTTTACTCATTTTTAGTCCATAAAAAACTGAAATAGTAATACAAAACTTGAATCAATGTTCAAAACATTCAATATACTTAAGACTTTGCATTTTTATTGATCATGTGGCTGCCATACATATGATATACGAATATCATGTTAACATGAATACGAACAAAACTTGAAATTTGAAAAATATACTAGTAACTAGATCCATGTTCAAATTTTCAAAACAAACAATATACTTAAGATTTTACATTTCATTGTTCATGTGGCTGCCATACATATGATATAGGAATACAAACAAATCTAGAATATATCATCTAGATTTTCCTCAAAATCAAGTTCATGTGTGCCACTTGCGCTAGCTCCACTCTCATTAACTCCACTCTCCGCTCCTTGCGAACTCCCTTGAGCGTCATCTTTGCCATCAAATAATGAAAGTTGGGCAAGCGTGGCAAACATTAAAAAAAATGAAATAGAACTAAAAAAACGTATTTAACACTGGATACGCCCCTGATACGTACGGGGTACGTCAGGGTATGTGACGGATACGTACAGACGTATCCGTCACGTACCCTGGCATACCCCGCACGTATCAGGGGCATATCCGGGGCGTATCCGTATCGGATACGTATCCAGCAGGATTGGGGGGGGTTTCAAGTATCCGTACAATGTAGAGCACCAGCATTTGAGGATATGCATATGCTGTAAGACAGAAACTCCATGAGAAATTTTACAATAAATACTGCAGGAGCAGGTTGCAAGAGAAAACCTTCCAAAACAGATCAAAATATCTGCACCACATGGGACTGTAATAAATGGTTGATAACTAAGAAAAATTTATAGACCACCTGCTATTTGTTTTTAAAAAATAGGTTTAATTTTATCAATTATTTTGTAAGGTTATCACCTTTAAGACCAATACTCGTGTCTATAATAGAAGCAGCCCTTCATATGTCATGCCACCATGTCAATGTGCCAAAACAAAAAGTGAAGGATGTTTCTGCATGGAGAAATATAAGGATGCTTCTGCGTGGAAAACTATCAATGGAGCAACTTCACTTGATACTTCATGTAACACTCGGTTGGCTGTGTATGCCAAAATTCAGCTTGAGGTTGTCAAAATACAATAACCATGTTTGAAGCTAATAACAAACAGAAAATGTCATCAAAACCTGATGCACCTTCCACCAAAGGTGAGAACTCTTCAATAAATTTTCCGATGCTTCAAACAAGATGAAAACAGAGCTCACATAATAAAGTTATGGTTTCTGAAATATTGTCTGGCAGAATGGGAAACTTTGGACAAATATGTTTCTTTTATAACTGTGACGGGTTCATCTCAAGGCAAATCTATCACTTATACATTTGTGACAAGTTCGTCACATGTTGAATGTGTAACCCTGACCAAATTGTTTATTCATATTTATGATGGGTTCATTCCAGGTCAAGCATGTCACTATAACAGGAGCAGGAAGCAGAACCATCACAGAAGAAACAAAAACCTAGACTGTCTAGGTAATGGGTGCGGTACGGATACGGGTACGGCTTCGCTATGCTGAAATGGCAAATTTTAAAACCTCGGTACGGTACACTTTTGGGTATGTTAATCATGTTATGTGTATATGTATGTATGTATGTATGTATGTATCTAAATTATAAATTTAAAGAAGCATTTGCATACTTATTGAAATTGAATTCTCATACATTGCATACTTATTGAAATTTAATACTCATAGAGTCATACAGCTTAAAAATTAAAATCATTCATAGAAATAGGATACTTTAAAATTTTAAAAAAATTAAAAAATTGCATATTTTTTAAGTTTTATTGACTTGTCTTTTAAAAAAGACGTATTGAGGCTGCGGGTACGGCTGGGTATGTACCCACAGTGGCAGGGCACGCCACGGCACGGCAAAACCGCACCGTAGCGTACCCCTGCCACTGTGGGCATACCAGCCATACCCACAGCGTACCAGTACCTGGTACATTTCCAGGCTGGTACAAGGACCTCCAGGGCGTTTCCGTGCAGTCTAGAAAAAACACTTCAAATCCTCATTTTTATCTTACCATACCCAAAACTTTGTAGCAAAGTCAATATGCATGTTTTTAAGTTAAAAACATGCAATTGGCATGCTTTGGAAGGATCTACCATCATTTATTTTCATCTAGAGTTGATCCAAAGTTGGACCTGGTAATAGTGTATGCTTTTAGCTGAGGGATGTTATGCATTATCAAGTGAGTCATTGAGCAGAGAAAGCAAGAAGAGGAATTGTAGAGATGTGGACTTAGTCTGTGAAGCCCTAAATTGTCCCAAAGAAGGACATTGGCTTGGGATCTTGCTGATTCGCTTGACACAAGGAGGCACAGGAGAGTTTCTCTAAGGTATATCTTGTGTCTATCTTACTGTGTGTGTTGTTTTGTGCTCTTCGTTTGCTCAATTGTTCATTTCTTGTAAACTGTTTTCACTGCCAGCAATTAAATAGATATTCAAAATCTAAGATAGCCTGATTATGAGCATAGTCCTTAATTTACACCAGCAAACATAAGTGAAGTCGGGGTTTCATCATACTGATTTGTATATGAGTGAATCACACAATTGTATGAGGTCTGATTTAAAATATTGTTGAGATGGATTTGAGCATGAACTCGTTGCAGTTTTGATGTAGATGGCAGCCATAGCTGTGACACACATCAAGTTTCAATATTATGTATGTTGGTTACAGTACCAATTTAGAATAGATCAGCATACAGACAATCTTAAATAAGTGTCAAAAGATTGCACATCGGGATTTCCAAGTCAATTACATGTCATACTCATGCAAAGACTTGATCAAGGTCAAAACTAGAAATATCTACACCTACAAAATAAAAGGTCTTTTCAATCCTAACGGACACTCAGAATCGGCTAAGAAACCACATTCTGATTATGGCAACTTCAATTGAGATGGGTTTGAGCATGTACTCATTGCAATTTTGATGTAGATGGCAGCCATAGCTGTAACACACATCAAGTTTCAATCTGATGTACCTTGGTTAGTACCAATTTAGAATAGATCAGCGATTCAGCATACAAGCAATCTTAAATAATTATCAAAAGATTGCACATCGGGATTTCCAAGTCAATTACGCATCATACTCATGCAAAGACTTGATCAAGGTCAAAACTAAAAATATCTGCACCTACAAAACAAAAGGTCTTTTCAATCCTAATGGACACTCAAAATTGGCTAAGCTCTGATTACGGCAACTTCAACTGAAAGATCATGACCACAAATGCCATGACTAGCAACTGCTACTATGCAACTTCAAACATATCACCAATATTTCAAAGAATAATGGCCATTTTGCGGCTAAGTACAACATCAAGAACTTGGATGGAGAAAATTATAAAGTGTTGCAACAGCCACAGAAGTCTCAGAAGCCAAAACAATCAATTGAATTTCAGCCTCAAAAATCCTTAAGTTAAAAATCTTAGTGTATATAGCAGTCCGAAACTTACCAGCAGATTGTAAAACCATGCAGTTGTCCAGTCATGCAGTATGTACAACAGTACAACCATGCAGCAATCACACAGTTTGTACATCCAGTTTTGCAGTTGGTAAATTCATTCATGCAGTCTGTATGTGAAGCCATGACGTCCATACATTTAGCAGTACTACAGTTCATACATGCAGTCCCATCATCCATATGTGTCTAGTTGCTTGTACATATTACATTTTGTACATGTCGCCAATGATGTGCATGCAGTATCATCATCCGAATGTGTCTAGTTGCTTGTACATTTTGCAGTTCGTTTTGTGACACCTCTTTGCTTGGAATGGCAATTAAATTCCAGTATCGAGTAATTGACGGTTATAATAAGATTGAAGATCCATTTGTCCTTTAATATTAGAATTTATGAGATGAACCACAGGGAAAAGGCCATGAAAGATTCTTTGGAGGAAATTAACTCAACAATTGCACGTATGCAAAAACAAAAAAGAAATGGCAATCCACGGTGTCTCCACTTCTGCAGGATGTAAGATTTCAAAAGGCTGAACACAGCAACCACTCACACTGTCAAGTTGCAAGCTACCAACCAACAAGCAAGTGGACTCAGGTCATATAGTTGGACCTTACAGCTGGACACCAAACTGATTCCTGACTGTTGTCAGCAAGATGCCAATTTCTTTAAAATAAGCGGTAGATGTAGGGGAGAGCTATAGTTGCATGTTATCTAAATTTATTTAATAAATAGAGCATGTTTAATAAAGAACTGAATATAATGATAATATGTAATGATGAGAGCCTGTTTAATTTTTTGGTATTAATGTTAAACATGACATGGTTACAAGTGAACAGTTGCATTCAACAGTTGTACCTATTGCATGCATGAATTGACCTCATCCCACTCATAAATTATAGTATGTGGAGACCATCCAGATTGCATGCGGTGATGAAAGAATTTCAATTTCTCAAATTTGTGTGCAATATTCTTTTTTATAGAAAGGCCTTCTATACTTGTATACTAATTAATATTATTGTGTGTATGTTTTTATATAAGAGCTAAAACACGACAGAAAAGCTTTAAAATGACTAATTCTTACTGAAAAAGAAAAACAATTATCATTCATACGAGTTTATCAACAATGTCCAAGCAGGCATCAATCACAGACCTGCGGTTCATTCATGCGGGCGTATGTATCTCGTGGGCCCCCTAGGCAAGCTCCACAGTTAGGACTTGCTGGAGTATCACAGCCTGCTTCCTCGAAAATCTGGGCACAAGTCTTTCCATTGGCTCCTGGTACGGGAAGAGCATAGAGATCCATCCAAACCTGTGCCATTACAAACATGGGAAACAGTATACCTTCAGTATAGACTCATTATAAAGAATATCCCTGAATCACTAATGTAAGACACTACAGACCTTTTGAGTCGCAGGAACTAAAAAGGTCGGCACTTTGACCTTTTGTCCCTGAGTTCAAAACAGAAATTCAGTAAGCTGGTGAAATCAGGATACAGAGGCTGATATAATAGCAACCATACTATATAAAATATCAACCCCATTCCATATCTCAATTTTGAAATGTAGCAAGCATTGGAGCCATTTTACATATGTACCCCCTCACATACAGAAAAACACACTGCACACAAGTGCGCGCACGCACACACACACATGCATGCATGCATGCATAACCATACATACATACATGTAAGCCCACACACATACATAGGAAATAAAGCTCAGGGGACAAGTATGGTAAAAACAACAAGACAAATTTTGTCTAAGGATGTTAAACTGAGAGTCTGATGCTGATTAGAAGTTTATCCTTTGAAACACAAACATATACAACTACACAGTGTATGTGGACGCACGCACATATACAGATACATTTATGCATGCATAAACGTATATACATACATACATGTAAACCCACATACATACATATGAAATAAAGTTTAGGGAAAAGTGTGTTAAATACAGAAAGAAAATTTTCATCTAAGTATGCCAAACTGAGAGTCTATGCTGATTACATTTACCCATTGAAACACAAATATACAATGGTAAGCATGATACAAAAGTGACAAAGCCCTTTTATAGTACATTCACCAAAAATCAACAATTTTCCTAAACAATTTCAACCTAAAAGCCTGATAGAATTAACAAGGTGGAAAATCCACTGTATTCTGATGCAAAAACACATATACAAAGGTAAGCAACAGAGGAAAGTGTGAATAAGCATGCTCACAAGCCATTCTGTAGTGCAAACTTGATAAGAAGCATGTTGGAAGCAACTATCATTCTCATTTAAGATAAAGTTTCTACTTCTAGAAGTGTTTCAAGTGTCTGACATGCAAATGCACACCACGCCACTGCTCTGTAGTTGTTCTGGAACAAGATCGAAATATGTCGGTTCCCTGACTAGTTCGTCATAAAGGACAACAAACAATAGATGTAGCAAATATGTTTCCTATTCTCTAAATGGTTACAGGAATGGTCGTTAAATATTTGAGTTGCTTGCAAGACGTTTTTTTTTATCAAGGAAAATTTCAAAGAACAATATATTTTCTGAAGTTTAGAAGTCTTTGTAGATCATTTTTATTTTTTCAAATTAAATTTGGCAAAGTTTTAATAAGAAAATCTAACTTCCTATGGTTTTACTTTTCAATGTTTTAAAGAAAGCATTGGATTTATGATGAAGATTACAACGAAGACAATAGAAGAATTTCCATTTCCCACTGATGAATATTTTTGGAAATAAATTTGAAAATATTGCCAAATTACAGGGAAAAAGGCACCATATTCAGAAAATATTCACCAGTATTATTTGTATAATGTTGCAGCATTCACCTTATACTCCCTAATCCAAATTTTTCAATTCATAAAGATCTCCCAGCACTATATATTTTAATAAAATGAGTCACTGCTTGAATCTTTCTATGATATCTACAGAAATTTCAGATGTTCTGTTATTGATATAAGAAAAATATAAAGGCCTTAGTTTCAAACACTGACAGTGAGATAAAGATTTATAAAGAATAAAGGATTTATCATCTACCGCAGAAGAGAGAAGTTTAGCAGCAGCCATAAAGTCTTCTGTCTTTCCACCAGTGCATGAACCAATGTATACTCTGTCTATCTTAACATCCCTGCATTCCCTTGCTAAAGCACGGTTGTCAGGCGAGTGAGGCTGTACCATCAGTTGTAAAGGAAATTTTGAGTAAGAAAAGAAAAAACCAAAGGGAAGGGAAAAAAACAAACAAAAAGCAGTAAATGAAAAAATAGAACAATATTGTTGAGCTTCACTTACCAGTGCATCCAAGAATAAACAAAATGTTCATTGTTATTCTTACATTATGAAATTTTACATGATCAGTTTGATAGTATACTTGACACAATGCTCTATGTCATTATAGCACACAAATGATAATACAAGCTCACCTTTGCAACCAAAGGTTCTAATTTGGAAACATCGAATCTATATTCGTTGAAATATCTGCAAACAATATATCCAAAATATGTGTGTAGAAACATTAGTTCCAGCCTTATATGTTAGATCAAATACGTTCAAAATAAAAAGAAAACTTGAAGTTATGAAGCTGCAAGAACAGAATGAACACAAAGGTCAATTATAAGCAGATTCAGAATGCACACAAATCTGAGATAATACCCATTATAACATGTTTTTTAGCACAAAATTGAAATGAAATCACCATAGCAAACAGTTGATAAAAACACACCCTAGTCATCATGAAATATAACAAAACCGATGAAATACACCACTAACATAAAAGGATCACCACAGGCATGATTCCCTTAAAACTGTATATTGCAAGGAAAATCCATTACTGCAATATTTCCATGCATCATCTGCTATCATATGTCGTGCCCCTCTGGCTCGTAGAGATTTTCCCTTGCCCCAGCCCTGATGGTTTGCATGGATCATTGAAAAATGCTTGTGTCGAGTCATCATTTTGGCCTCGTTCGGACAGATCGTAAATAATTAAAAAAATAGCAATAAAAGAGACTAATCATTCGAGATAATAAAATGATAAGTTCGAAGTTGTCCTTATGCGGACTAAACCTTTTGGAACCCTTGGAGCGTCGTCGTGTCTTCGATTTGTGTGGTGATGCTGATTGTTTGCGATCCCTTCGACTCGAGAGCATTTGCGATTCTTTAAGTTCGAAACATATATATGTATATTTGGTTTTAACATTAAAGTCAATCTAAGCAAATTTTAATACAGGTAACAATAAAAGTAATCTACATAATTTTCAAATGAGGATACTTGCGCGATAGGTGAGTGCCTTAACGGGAGCAGGTGAGGTTTTGGTTAAAGTAAATTTTAAAATAATAAAACAATAATGGCAATAAGTTATTTTAAATGTTTGAGAAAATTGAATAATTTAAATCATTTGAAATTTAAAATGTTGACAACAAAGCAAAAATGAAAATAATTAAATTATCAAATATTCTTAAATCCCTCCAAAAATTGGAGCATGTGCCAACCTTATACCAAGAAAGAATTAATATTTTTTTGGTTAATGTGAGATTTCATCCGTGAGAGAAATTTTGGTCCATGTGTGGATGAATGAAGAATGATTCTGGTCAGAGGAGGCATTTGGAAAATTCTTTGGTTTGTTTTGGAATTTCATGGTGAGAGCAGGTTGTAGTTTAGGTAATGCTCAGTTTGTATCTAATTTGAAGGATTCAGAAGCTCCCAGGTTAATCGATTTGGCAGGTGCAAGCTGGATTCCTCCTCATGTTCCAGTATTCTCCATGTCAGCGCCTGTATGAGAGCTTTGGAACAGCGTATGGACAATTGTCAAGTTTGTTTTGGAGGAGGACTCGTTTATTTTCTGTCTTCTGGCAAGATGTGAGTGGTTAAAATGCGCATAGGGGGTTGATGAAAATGCTTGACCTGGAGGAAGCCAACTTGTTTGACCCAGGCACTCTTCATTTGATCTCTGGAAGGCAGATATGTATGCAATTGAGGAGGCAAACACAACCCAGGTGAACTGTTTATTAAAATGCCTCCAAAATTATGACTGCGTGGATTGTTGGGTGTGCCCAAAAGGGGCTTGTTAATAAGGATTTGGAGTTTCCTTTTGTTGTTCTAAGAAAATGAATTCAATAGGAGCAAGGCCACACCCATCAACCTTTGTCAGCAACCTCCAAGCTTTTGTTGCGTTATAAAAATTAAAAAATTGGAAGCTTAGAGCAGGACATGGCCATTCAACAATGGTTGTTTTGTTTTTGCAAAGCAAATACTTTTGGCTGTTGTGGTTGTCACAAGTGCCTACCGGACACACGTAAAGCAACTTTCCCAACGTGGAGGCATGATTGTTGGCATAGGCAGAGCCTAGACTGGACACATGAACTGTTTGACAGATGCCTTAATAAGATGCGACCTCTCTAACCTGCCACGGTGCTGGGAGTGCACAAAACGAATTTGTTTAAAATATATATATATTTGTATTGTCTTTGGAAGCTTAAAAGCTAACACAATTGACAGGTGTTAAGTCAGACACCACAACCTTTCTTTTTCCAGCATGCATCCCCTGTCTGCACCATAGCAGCAGCTTCGAAACAGGTTTCAGACTTGCACATGCGTTGAAGGAGGGGTTTTGTCTGATATGGCAGTGCATGTGCGTTGTTAGATAAGTGAGCAAAATTTGGAAGCCTACGCAGGGCATATAGGCTATTGTTTTATTAAAAGAAAATTGGAACAATGCAGAGAAGATAGCATGGCCCTGCGCTTTGCATGTGAACTATTTGATAAAATGCCTCAGAGTACTGTGAGCTCATGGAATGCTCCGAACAGCTATGGTTTGGTGGACAGAAATGATTGCTGGATTTGCATAGAAGGGATTTGTTTTAATACGCCTTGGGAATTTTTAAGCAAATGCAAATGGCAGGTGAGAAGCTGTCTCCACAACCTTGCCAGCATCCTCCTTGCCTGTGCCAAAAAGGGAGCTTTGGAACATGGTATGGACATCCATAAAAGCATAATGGATAGAGAATTTTGTCAGTTGTTGTAGTTGCAAATGCCCCGATAGATATGTTTGCAAAATGTGGAAACTTGCTCAAGGCCACAAACTGTTTGACGAAATGCTTGGACAGCCGCAAACCGCACACTTTTTTGTTCTTCGGTCTCTCGCCTTACTCTATACTTGCATGTTTTAGCGTTCATAGTTTTCTGAAGTGTTATGGAATTGTAAATCGATTTAACGAAAAATAATGTTTAGGCGAATTAATTGGGATGGATTATATATGATACCAGTTTGGATATGAAAACCACGTGGTTGGCGAGATAAACATGAAACTTAGTGAAAACTACTTCTAGACGACTTGTGCAATGTTAATAAAACATGTTTTTATGGAGGCGCAAAATATCCCTACAGACCCCGAAATGGGAAAAACAAACTTTAGCTGTGTACCTTGTCATGTGGAGTGTCCAACCGATCCTTGGGTTGTTCTGGGATGTCCATTTGACCTTGTTTCGTAATGTGTTTAGGAGCCTAATGGGCTAGTTCGCAGCTTTAAACCGCTGCTGAAAGTTAGAAATGCAATTTGGTTTTGACCCACCGTTTTGGCCCTGGGTGTCAAAACGGATTTTGGCTTCCACATACCTCTAATATTTCTACGAGACAATTACTACAAACCCTCAGTTTGGAGAAAAACATCCCGCAAGCTAGTTTTCCTGATAGGTTTTGTAGGCCTCCGGTCGTTGGGCGACAAGGCTGCTTGAGTGCATTTACGATCGGTAGCTCCGGAGAGTCGAGCTCCTTGTTAATCCTATTTGCTGGTTTGGGGTTCCGTCAACTCCGAGTGTTCCCCGTATATAGGGGAATAGGTAGGAATTTGTTTCAGTGGGTATTTGAGTCTCGAAGATGGTCTTTGAACACTGATTTTTGAGCAACTTGTCTAAATTTGACATTTTTGGAAACTTGTGACTAAATGGAGAAAATTGTCATATGACCTTATCCAAGCAAAATAATGATAGAGAAACCTTGTAAACACAAATACATGACTGTAGGAAACTTTATTTTGACGCTTGCTTGTTAAGAAATTGATGGTGGAAAAAGGTGTTTTCTCTCTTCTCTCTCTAACTCTCTCATTGGTTTTGGGAAACGAAATGAAATGGCATTGCATCTCTTACTCTCCTTTGAAGTGTGTTAAATATAGTTTTAATATTGTTAGAAAGTTGTGAGAATCGTATTTTGTGCTTGGTTGTAGTTTGATGCCATGCCAGCAGTTGTGTTGACCATGCGGTGGTTGCAGGTATGCGGGACAAGAAGGAAATGGTAGCGTTGTTGGTATTTTTGTAATATGAAATATCATTGAAATATACATGTAAAGTTAAGTAGATGTTTCAACATTATTGTTATGAACATGAATGTTAATTATAAATTATTTTGTGATGAGAAAGAAATTGGGTTATGTTGGAGCATTGGTAATAACAGGCATTCTATTTGAGTATGGTCTCGATTATGTGTTTGTATGTTGGGCTATGGTTTAGAAGTTTTGAAACAAATTTCTATGGTGTTAATTATTGTTTTCTCCTTAACACTTATGTTGATGGCAGAAACGATAGATCCCAAAACTGCCCAAAGGAACCATGCTTTTAACCAATATTGTGTATCTCTCTCTTAAACGAGTCTGGTATAGTTTTACAATACCCCCTACAATCTTTAGAAAAAAAAGCAACCCATAACTTGTATCTTGTCTTACACATTGAACGATCTCATTAAGAGATCTAAGAGATGTAAGTGGAGTTGTTTACCACTTTTCCTACACATTAAACCTCATGTTTGACACCATTAACCTCCTCTTGTATCTAATTGACCTATGGGAGGATGATTTGCTCTTTTGTAAACTTGTATCGAGTTGTAGATCCCTTGAGTTCTAAGGGAAAGAAGTAATCCTAGTACCCCTTTTTAGAGTCTTGGTGAACAAAACCTATGTTGGGTTTTGTCTATAACATTGTTTTTCCTAGAATGTTGAGCTTAGAAACAAAGAGAACCATGGAAACCACCCCTTTCAAATCATTGGTAATCCCTTGTTCCAAATTGTAGGCTGAGTTGTCCCTTATGGGAACACGTAATTTGATAATGAGACCTTTCTTCTCAAACATGGGATTCATATGACCCATGTGTACCTCAAAGTGCATCTTATCTTTTGGACTATACTAGTTTCACTTCACAAAAGGAGATAGGTTCTCATATCTTGTTACCATAGGAATATAAGTTTGCAACATGGAAAGAGGATCAAGCAAACATTCTCTGGTAGTCTTAGTGATTCTAGAGGTATCATAAATGTGATCATGATTCTTCCCCATGAACCTAATCGAGGGTCTTCGGGCGTGTGGAGGTTTGTAACGCCCCTTTCCTTTGCCAAGGGCCTAAGGGCCAAATTTTAGTCTTAGCCTTGGTCATACCCAAGGGGCTAAAGACTCTAGAGGCTATTGGGTATGGATATTTGCTACCACCTTGCTTATTTGTTATAATTTTGCATTGACATGAATTTTAAGTGGCTTGGTGGGCTAGATGTTATGTTTTGTCGTTAAGGGGGACCTCATAACACTTTAATGTTATAATTCTTCGTTGGGGGTCACTTATGTCCCTATGGCAACTTGAAGGGGGAAAAGTAACTTAAGTTACTTTATGATTTTTGATTATCTCTAGAGGGGGTCGATTGGGGCCTTTTTGGGTCTCTTGTTGCATGGAGAAATTATATAAGGAGATTTGGGGAGTGTTAGAGCTCATTCTTGCATACTCATATTTTTCTCATTGTGCAATTGCTGCTTGCAAAATTCCAGCTTGTGGAGTAAGATCCCACAGGGACCCTAGCTTTGGTGGTGAGAGATCCATCCCTAGCTAGCAAGGCATTCTTGGTGGTGAGAGATCCACCCTAGCTTGTCATTTTGGAGCTGATTTAGGGCTGTTTTACAAAGATAATTTTCAGAGCTTCCAGAGGAGGGTTTTTGAGGATTTTTGGGCCTTTTGTGAAGAAAAATCAAGGGTTTCAGATCAGTTGTTGGCTGCAGCGATAAGGGCAGGTTTGGGCGCCATTTTTGAAGACTTTTCAGAGGGTTTTTGGCCACTTTTCTAGGGTAGCGACCCACTTTTGGATTTCGCTACTATTTTTGGAGGGTTTCCCAAGTGCGGCTACCAGATCTGGAGGTTGAGGTTTCATTTACATTATTAATAGAAGTTATTTTTGGCAGTGATTTATTATCTGAAAAATTCCAAAAATATTTTCCTAGTGTTAGTTTTATTATTAGCAAGCTCTCTGCAAATTTTCAAGGGTTTTGAACAAGTATTTTGTGAGTTTAAATCAAAACTAGTTCGCTGCAATTTTCTGCAAATTTATTTTGCTACAATATATATATATATATATATATATATATATATATATATATATATATTGTGTGTTTTGAGTAGTATCTCATAAGGGATATTTCAGAGGTGTATTGGTTGCAACGATTATAAAGGTATTGTGTCACCTTGTGTTCTAAATGACTCGATGTCGTATTAACGCATTTAAGTGGTTGTCCTAGGAACTAAACACCATTAGAAGTGAAAACGATGCAAAGTGCTTTGGACCGCAGAGATTATTGGGTTATGTATTAATGCACCATTAAGACACTAATTGTAAAGGAAATTTGTAACTTGCTCTTTGTTATTGAGAATATACTCTTGTGTTATTGGTCTAAAAGTTTTAAGTACCGTGGAGATTATTCATAAAAATTTAAATCGTTCTTATGTTGTGAAAGTGGATGTGAATTGATCCACGTGAAAACAAGTAATGGAGGAAACATAGTTTCTAATTTGGAAATCTAATCTCTTAATGTGTAATGTTAAGTTACTCCTAATAAACAATCGAGTTATACAATTTATTTGCAATAAGATAAACGAACTAAATCAAATGGAACCATTATTCGTTAAGTATCAAACGAACCAAAAGAAATGTGATCTAGAAAAAAAAAAATGTATGTTTTCATGCTTTATGCTCCACAAATCTTTAAGGCTAAAACTGGAACTTGAATACAACAAAGATTTAACCATGAAAATGTGGTATTGTGGAAGGTGTCAATTCATGATGTTCATGTCGTGACTGTGACGTGGTTTCATACTTGCTCAGTTACCTAGGTGTGACATTGGTTGCATATTGTATCTTTTTGATATTTGCGTGTTCTTCATATTGGTGTAAACTTTGCATGTGATGTCGTGCAACCTCTTGTGTGTCTTTAAGGTGTCACACAGTTGTATCAGTAATATGAAAGTCAAAAAAAATTATCCTGTTATGTTTGGTCTTGTGTTTGGGTCCCACATGGGTGGGCACTACATCATATGATGTCATAAATATTCAAAAAGCCAAAAACAATATATTTCCATCCATACCAGTGCTGTTGTTTGAAAATCCCATGAGAATACAAATTGTAAGATTAATCATAGCTTGAATGGCTGGAGCTTAAAATACCAAATACTTCATGAGTTGGATAAGACAACACTTATCATGTTTGGTATGTCACCAAATCCTGCTCTATAGTATCAATCTTAAAACATCCTCTAGTAATTCAGATCATATCCACCTCTAGTTTAGGAGCATTTCAGGTATTTTGTTTTGAGAACTGTGCATGAAATTTCCCAGAGTGAAAATGGACATGATCTGAACAAAGGTAGAGATTCGTATGGGCACAATGTATAGGCAAAATTTGATCATATCAAACAAAGTAGATAGAATCATGTGAACACACAAGCAACATTAACAGCTTAGGGGAGATCACTCCCTTAATCAGTATAGACATAAGGGTTTGTAAAGCTTTGAAGTCAACGGATAAGGATGTGATCATATATGGTTGAAGGAGCTGGACTAACCCTGTATACATCCATCCATCTGTATCTCTCTATCACTATCTTATTTGGACCATTTTCTTTTCATCCTTTTAGGAAGGTTGTGAAAAGTGTAAGAAGTTAATATGGATGTTCCACCATACAACTGAACAAAAAAATTGATAATAAGGTTGTGACTCAAGAAGCATGTACACAGAAGTCCTACATAACACCACACGTATATATAGTTGTCAAAAACCCTTTTAGTGAGGCTAGATTCATTTGCAACTGGGAACAGATGCCTGTATAAAAATCTTGAGCCAGAAAAGGGCTTTCAACATTGAACTACCTACTAGATGGTAGCTGTGGGAATAACAAAATATAAGCCCCATATAATTTCAGATGTATGCTCCCCATATGCCTCTGCTTGGCCATGCTTAGAATGTCATGTAACAGTTACTGACATCTAGGCCAGATTGCCAATCTTCAATAGAAATTACCTCTTGTGTATATGATTTGTCAGTTGTCCTAAATGGCACCTCAGAGGAAAAAGTGAAGGATATAATAAAGAAAAGAAATCTAATAAAAATTATATTCTTCTGAAATAAAACCATCTAAGCATTTAACATTCCAAAGGCATGTTGCCTCAGATGTGTGTGTGTATTGATATGATATGCCATTTTTTAAATATAGGCATGCTGAGGGGGTAGATCCCTCTGCATGCTCTCATCCGCATAAAAAGCGTTATATGTGAACTCAATTGCCACATTTATTTGACACATATAATCAATTTGTTCATAAACTTCACCCAAAGACAAGCCATCTGTATCCACAGTGCAGTACATCTTACAGATGGCCTCAACAAAATAAACACAAACTTAACATCAACCCAAACACAATTATCAAGAAATAATCCTCTCACCATATTGCAATCTCGGAAGAATATTACCTCCAAGATGCCCACATGTCACTGACTACACTACAGTGGCACAAAAATGTTCCACTAAATTTGAACCACTCTGAAGAAGAATGAAAAAGAAGCAAAATGAGTATCAACAAATTCAAACAATTCTAATGCTCGCACTTTGCTATGAATGAATTGCAATCTGGGGATGATTGTCAATAAACATCTAGATCTTTATTTCATCTTTGATGAGCTTTATAATCTAGTCATATTTGTTAATGTCCTCTAGTGCATTGTTCAATACAAGCAACTCCAAAATTTATGTTTATAATGTTTTGATTCCAAAATATAACTTGGACAAATATTGATGCCCGCATCTCCTAAATGGCATTATATGACCCGTCCTTTAAGAAGATGGTGTTCTCTTTCCTTTGGTAAGAAATGTGAAAAAGGGTGATTTATAAGGGATTACATGCCCCAGAAAAATTGTCAATGCTGAAAGAGGCTACAAGGTGAGAATCCCAAAGCGGAGGATTAGTCCATTCATCATTGGTCCTCTCACTACTAGCAAAGGTGTGTTATGTAGGTCCCTTTGCTATTGATTATCAACAAAAACGTATGAGATAAAATGTCAATACGGTAAACTACTCATGGAGGTTATCTTGGGATGACTTAAATGCACTTGACTAAAATCCCACAAAATTAATAATCTAATTAAATTACTCGTGGAAGCCTTCAACTACGTAACACAAATACATGATAGGTTGTAATTAAATTGATGACTTATAACTTATAAGGCATTTGATCCAAGAGGATTTACTAATGGTGGTTCCCAAGGTACAGTCAAGCCTGTCTTCGCAGCTTGCGATTCATGTGGTTCCACTTCAATTGACTGTGGTACTCAAAAACCTCACCACGGGTTCACAGTACCTCCGAGACCATCCTCCTGTCTCAAGCAGATGTCACACGCTCCAGCAGTGGCGTGATGCATCCACTCATTTTCAACACATGCCAAACACACTCCTACAATGGTATGATGCAATCTGTGCAAAAGGCCGTTGTGCCACCTGAGCGTGTGCCAAACCATCTGCATAATACATCTTAAGCTTCAGTAGGGTCCCACAAATCTCCATGCCAAACCACAAATTCCAACTCACACTATGCGGTACCACGAGGTGCCAACAACCTACTATCTACAACTTCCGTCACATCATTCAGCACAACTCCGCACCACGCCATGTAGCACTCCCTAGCGCTACCATTATGCTAGTGTCTCTCCGCATACCATGCGTCTTTCAGTCTGCCAAATAAGAGTCGGAAGGTGAAGAGTCACACATGGAGTCCCGAAATGGTTCAACTTCCATAACAGTTCTTCCCACCTTTGCAGCATTGTAACCCATATATATACACATCTATACCTTTAGATAGTAATCAGAGTAGAAAATAGACAACCATACATCTTTGTCAAAATTATGCCAGGTATAGGACACACAAATAAATAAGCGCATTCAATGTTCCAATCCTATTATCGCTCTCTCAATTATTTGCATATTATTTAAGTAGCTTCTGCATACGCATATCACATCTAAATCCACATTTAGGGTGTTCTTTACCGAGTCACCTCTTGGGCTCCGGATCAATAGTATCAAAGCGGTTCATCATCTCATATGACCCATCGAATAAGGTCAGAGTATCTAACACTCAGTGTCAAACCACGAGACCCATCAGACTAACTCCCCTTCTATTTCAACAAAGTTCAAATAGACAAGAACAATCAAACGCAAGATGAGCTACATGCAATGATGAAAGATGAAATCTCAAAAGCAATCATAGAACAAAGGAGATTCTTGTTTAACCAATTTGCAAAAGTCCTTGAACAAGCAGTTCCATCGACCTCATCATCATCAGGTAAAGCTTTTGGTGGTCACGTCCTGTAAGTGAAGGAGAAATAAATGCAGATTCAGTAAATAATTTTTTAGATCAGTTAAATTCATATTTTTCTATGAATGGCTTTTCTATTAAACAAAAATCAAGATTGCACTTTTGAAAGTCTCTTCACTCGTCAAGAAGTGGTGGCAAGCACACACTCTTTGGGAAGAAGACCAGAAAAAGAAAGTCTAAACGACTCTAAAATTAATTCCTAGAAGCCTTCAAGGATGAATATTATCTTAAAGATGTCTATGAAGATCACTACATTCAGTGGCAACAACTGTGGCAAGGACATGACTAGTCAATCCAAGCCTACATCAATGTCTTCCATGACCTTTATGCAAGATGCTCATTCAAGCTACAAGAGCATAAAATACTCCAGTATTGCAGTGCCTATAACCATGCATTCAGTCCAAACTAAAGTTGACAGGTCAAATCAATGGAGGAAGCGTATTCCTAAGCATATACCATTAAGAAAGAATCCAAGATGTAGGGCAAGCGGGACACATTGTCTACACCAAATAAGACATCTATTGTGGACAAGAAACAACTGTTCAGTATAGGAAAAAGGTGAAGAAAGCACAAAAATAGCATCCACTTCAACACAGAGAGCCATGCCCAAAAGACGTTGCTTACACAAGCAAAAACAAAGGATGATAGAGTCGAAACCTCAAATAGAATCATCGACACAAATCCTAGTATTCGGCAAAAGCATTGCACAAGATGCCAAAACAGAACATCTATTCCATTCACAGATGTGGGTGCAAGGGCAGCCAGTGGCCACTGGATTTTTTGATCACTGACAGTAGCATCAAGAAACTCATATCTGAAGAAACCGTCAGGCAACTAAACTTCTAACCATGCCTCATCCATAGCCTTATAAATTCGGATGGCCCAATTCCTGCAACAACAAAAGTATCTGCAATCACTCTCGAATGTTACTTTTCATATTTTATATATCCTTTCAAAGAAGATTTTTGTGATGTAGCGCCAATTGATATTTGTGATGTACTCCTTGGGCATCCACACATGCATAGTCACCAATGTGTATCCAACATCAATCTTTGCAGTGTAGTTGTATCAATGGGCATTAAATGATATTTGAATCTCGGAGTGATTCTATGCTCAACACATGCAACTCCCAAGAAGATTGTGTCATTCAGAACTTCCCCCTACTTGCCTCACTCTCTCCCTCCCTCCCCTACCTACCTCCGTCCCTCACACCCTTTGTCCCTCCCTCTCTCCCTCCCTCTTGATCTCTCTCCCTCTCTAAATTCTCCATATATTATCTAAATAGCTTCCAATACACATATAACACATCTAAATCAGCATTAGGGTGTTGTCCACCAAATCACCTCTTGGCCCTAGTTCCAAAATGTCACCTCCCCAAAAAGGACCCATTTTGACTCTCCTGAACTTCTTGATTTTGAATTGTCAAACACATCAACTTCCATTGTAATTTGAACTTGAAAGACTTAGGTTATTTTCGGACACACTTTCACTTAGAAGTATTCATGGATTTTATGAGCTGATATGTGTGATATATGATGTAAATCTTCATTCTCTCTCTCATCATTTTCTAAAACCTAGTCTTTGTGATATCACTTGCATTTCTCATAGTTTCTTCAGTCATTCTACTTCAAAAGGATTCTACTTTTGTGATCTCTTGTATTGTCTCAATTCCCACTAGAGATAAAGAAAATTCTTGTCAGTATCTATTTTTCGGTGACAGTCCACTGTGGTTCAATCATAACGGTTCACCTACCCTTATTCACATCCCACAAGATCAAATCCCCATGTCACCCGAGTGAGCTACTCCATGTCGGTTAGAATCTCAACCTGGCCTTTTCCACAACCACCAACTTCACCAGCATACATTACTTTTGAATAAATATGCCTACTACTCCTCTAATAAACAAATCAAATGCACTATAATAAGCAATGTACCCTTGAACAAGATATGTACACGTCAATGGTAGTCTTTAACCAATGATCAATTGTTCTAGTCCACTAATCCAAATTTCACCAGTTTTCTAATTTTTCCTTGTGCCATTCAAAACTCTCGCTCATGCAAGGTCTGAAATGGTAGTACTCTAGGCATGATAACCATGCAACTAATAATTCAAAAAGACCGTACCACAATACTTCATAGATGTCACTATATATGCATCACTATTTCCTTCGAAAGGATCCCTACTACATACAGTTCTTCCTAAAAAAACTATATTATACTTTCCTCTAGCCATATTTGTCTCTCTGACCAAGTAACCATCTGAACATCATGTTATCGCACGGACTACATGTTCAATCAACAATGGAACCATTGTTAGTAGCGGTCCCTTGAAACCTTGCAGGACATGCTAATGTTGCATTCTATGTACTCTAAACCATCATTCGCAAGAAAAAAAAAAGCAGAATTATAGTTCTCACAGGAAAATATGTTCACACAAAATTCTTAACACAAACTAACCATAACTTTCTACTTACTGTGAATACAAAGTAAACAACGACATCAGAAAGATAAATATACTTGCTATCAACAATAATACACAAAAATGGAGGTGCAAACTATCTTCACCTAGAACAGCCCCTTATCTATAAAAGGATGCGACCTGGGTAGCCAGTACAAAAACGGGGACCCAAAACACCGATACGACAATTTTTTTGACAGGGCTTGGGTACGGCCATACAAAAATATATATATATATATATATATATATATATATATATATATCTAAATAAGAAAATTAACCATATAATATGCATAGAGTAAACAAAAAAGCTAAATAACCACAAAACATAATGATAATTCAATACCAAATGTCATGATATTCATTGGTCGAACTTAGAATAAGTACATTGTGCAAATGTTACAATGTATACACAAAAATCAAGACAAATCAACATATTCAATGGTCCAAGATCATAATGACCTCTAGTGTAATCAGCGAGGGCATCATTGAAACCATCATGTGGTTAATTAGAAATAAAACCATCATGTGGTTCATTAGAACCACAAAGAGTAGTGGTGTCACTCCTGCTAGCTTGATCATGCAAAGTAGCCTCCAGTGTCTGGATCTGCAAATAAAAGTTAGCCAAACGATGCTTCAAAGTTTGGAGTCTCGGGTCTACATCCCAACACTTTGTTTCCCCTTGCTTGTACCCATCCTGCTTGTGTGTTAGAAGGCATAGGTTGGAATGCACAAAAACCAAATCCTTTGCCTTTTTGCTTTTTACTTGTTGCAATTAATCGTGCATAAAGGAATAGGCACCCCGATTACTGCTCAATTGATGAAGAATTCGCAACCTATTGAGGCAAGCCACAATGTCAATATATAATCCAAAATTATAAATTATAGAGGTAAAAATTAATTTAAAAGATTTTTTATTTTGAGCCGTGACACTCGAAGGCAACGCAAACGTCGGCTTATATCCACCTCCGAGAGTTTGAGACTCGATCGTTTAGGGGTTATCACAAACATTCGCTCACGCCACGGACACAATCTCGATGTTCGGGAATGCTTTAACGCAAACATCGAAAAGAATTTAAACGAAGAGATAACTTTTTAAAAGCGAAAGCTTGACATAGAATTTTTATCGTAAGTGTTTGGAGGTGGGCGTATGCTTTCACACGGAGATACCACCACGAATATCTATCCATCTTGTAGATGTCACAAAGAGCGCTAATGGATGGATCCCTTCCAAATATGAAATCCACAAACTCCTTGCTAACTAAGCCATGTCCATCTAGATTGGGGAAGAGACAAGTCTTGTACACCTCAAGTAACCTCCATAACCTATATGGTACAACCCTCCCGGCCAAAGAAAGGATCTATGCACTAAAGTATGTTAGAGTTAAAGTAAAAGAAAGAAGATGCAATAGGGTGGTCATTTTATTCCACCTACCAATGAGATGCAACTGCACTTCCTTGAAGAAACTCTCTATAGGATCTCTATCTTTCAAATCAATTATGATGGACTTAATTGACTCAATCATTGAGTCAATTCCATCATAAATCTCACCCAAACATGGATGATCCATATCAACAAATCTCAACATACTCACAATGGGCTTAATAAATTTGAGCAAGTACTCCACATGATCCCACCACCCGTCATCAAGGATCAACACTTTCACCTTTGCAACCCTCTTAGTGTTTGCATGTCTCCATGTACTCCAATTAACGTTGATAACCATGCGGCTCATGAGTCATCTCAAGAAAAGTGAGTGTGAGGCAAATTGACTCTCGGAAATCTAATAAGAAAATTTAAAAAATAAATTTAAATATACAATATTAATGCAATGTTAAAAAATTTAATGATAAAAATGAATCAAGAAGTTTATCTTCAATAGCTACAACTTCAAGAAGCTCCCAAATATGGCTTGGGACATGTGGTGGTTACCATTTAGATCTCACTTGCCTCCTCATAGATTTATTTGATCCAAGAAATTTTTGTGCCCATTTTTTTTAAAATTAGGTTGAGGGAATGAACAGCACAAGGTTTCCAAAACATGTACCCGCACATTTCCTCAACAAACTCCCCACAACTTTAAAAAAATTTGCATTGCCCGTTATAGCTTTGACAACATTTTGAGACCCCACCACCTCAATGGACTCTATAAGGATGTTTGCAATAAATTGGCATCCTTCACCTACCCCTCACAATCAACAGCCCTTAAAAACATTGCCCTTTTAGAGCACACTGCAACCACATTGATCAATGGCCTATTTGCAATATCTTTCCATCCATCAAAAACAATGGACACCCTTGTTTGGACCCATGAATTCTTGATGGGCTACAATGAATCTTCCACATGTTTTCTTTCTTTGGCCAATAAGGTGGTATGCACATTTTCATACCCTAGGTTGTTGTATCCTTTAGGGGCATCATTGATTGCTCTCACTACATCCTTTTAGTATGCAAATCTAACAACATTAAAAGGGACGCCACATGCATAAATGAAACGTGCAATTATTTGGGCAGCTATGTCCCTACTTTAAGTCTTGATTTCGCTTCTAGTGGGCCTACATCTTTTGTTCTCTTGTGACTAAGAGGTGAATCATCTACCTTTGCAGCCATGGAGGATGACAAAACAAAGGTGATGGGGTCACAACATTGGCATGTGGAGAATAGGTGGCTTGCTACCTCTTGATCCTTTCTTTGCCAAAGGATGCTTTGATCTTAGGGTAACTGCCACATCCGCATCTTCTTGCTCTTTGATGTATGCAAGAGTTTTTGCACATGACAATCATTTTCCATCCGCCCTCCACAAACTCTAATTCCTTGGCTAGCAACCTCACATAAATGAAATTTAACCTAATTATACAAGATCTTAAATTGAAACACTTTGAGCAAAGCCAAAGATTCCCCCACCTAGCAATTGTTGAAGTGGTGTGACATACTTCCAAAGGGGCGAACATGGATCGTATTTCATGACCCATGGAACTAGAGCTTAACCATTCTACCAATCCTTGGAGCTCCTTGGTTAATAATTTTAAATACAAGAACACATCATAAAGGGAATAGAATTTAGTTATTTAACTAGTGTTGACAACTAGAGGTTGAAAGAAAGTTAAAAATTTTAAAAACCAATGTGGAAATGTTACATTGACAAAAACTGAAAACAAGTTATAAACTACAAACTAGCTTAAAAAATAAAACAACACAAACTTACCTTGAATCACCTAGCCTCTTTGTTGCAAGCTCCTTAATCTACTTGGCACTTGGATCAGCCCTTAGCAATTGAAAATCTGAATACAAGAGGGAAAATGTGCAAGGAAAGATAAGTATGCAATGTGAGGTAAATGTGTTGTTTAAAAAGAGTTTGGGGGTGTATTTTAAGGTTAGGGTTTATTTTTAATGTTTGAAAAGTCTTGTGACAATATTTTGACCAAGAAAGAAATAAAAGAACATTTTTTAATTTTAAAACTTGGGGTACAATTGGGAAACACGCAAGGTATGCATTTCAATACCTAGGTACGTTGAATGATGTACCAAGTATTGAAATGCATACCTTGCACATTTCCAAGTTGTACCTAATCATTGATCCATGGGGATCGAAAATGACTCGACTTCATCAAATCAGTCAGTACAAAGAAGGAAAAATAATACACAGAGGTTCTATCTTTTTAGTAACAAGACCGCCGCTCTGTGCAGAGCGGCGAGTTCTAGAACGCCGCCGCCCAACTAGGCGGCGGTCCTGGGACGTCCCTTGGTCTACTTTGGGCGGCGGCCCCGGCTTTCTTGGACAGAAAACAAAAATATGAAACGAACAGCCCAGAATTTGGAAGGTTGTCTGTGTCTCTTCTCCTCCATGACCTTTCCCATTCTCCAGTGCACTGGAGGACATGAGAAAGGCTATAACTGCATGTTTGTAGAAGAGAATAGGATCATCGAAGTATGAAAGCAAGTGAGCAAGAAGTTCTTAGTGTTGGAACTGTGTTTTGTAGAAGAAATGAGTGTTGAGACAGAGCAAGCAAGTATTTGGGAGGAAGTGTGAGATATTATCTACTTCTCTTTCATACTTATTGTAAATTCTATACTTGTTATTTTGAATTGGCCAATAAAAGTGGGAAGAAAGAGCAATTGCCCTTCCCGACTGGTTTTTCCTCCTCTGGAGGTTTCCAAGATAAAATTTGTTGGTGTTTATGAGCTTAAATTCTTTCCTTTCCTGTAATTGTGGATTCTAAGCATAAGCATAATTCATTCACTAGCTATCTTTGTCATTTTCTAATAGAAAGTAGAACAACAACATTTATTTTGTGATTTTGTGGATAATTCCAAAGTTGAAGAGTTTACATATCATTTTGGTATCAGAGCTAACAAGTATCCAGGATTGTGGTATTTGTTCTTGGATTTGTATGACAAAGTGACGAGATCTAAAGGCGAAGAGGTTTTACCTTGTAATCCAGAAATTTCTACAAAGAAGTGGAAACAGAGAATTCGAGGACAAATGGAGGAAGAGAACTTGGTCCGTAGAATCGAGATGTTGGAGACCATGATGGATAGGATGTTTAGAAGGCAAGAAGAGCTTGTCGATTTGCAAAAGATAGCTTCGTCAAGCAAGACTCCATGGACTCAGTGGTTCGGGGCTTAGCTGAAAAGTTTGGCATAGGAAGGAGCCACCATGAGGAAAGTTATGGGGAAGAGCATGAAGAAGAGACTTCAAACGCAAGAGAAAAGGTAAAATCTGATCATACTCCTTTTAAAGTTGAGACGAAAGTTGATATTAAAAGCTTTGAAGGACAAGTAGATGTAGAGTTGCTTGATAAATGGTTAAAACAGTTAGAAGTCTACTTTAGCATCCATAATGTCACTGAGGCACAAAGGATCACCTTTGCACGTCTCAAAATGGAGGGACACACTCTGGTTTGGTGGGAAACCCATCTAACCACTTGTGAAAAGAAGAAGCGTCCTATTGTGAAATCTTGGCAAGAATTTAAAGAATTACTTAGAGCTAACTTCTATCCTATTGGCACAACACTCGACCAAAGATTTAAATGGCAGTATTTTAGACAAGGCAGTGGTCAAAGTGTGTAGGACTATACTACGGAGTTTCGGAGGCAAGCCATGTTGCTAAACATGGACTTGGAGGATGAGGATATTTTGACTAAGTACTTGGGAGGACTTCACACTCACCTTCGAAGAAAAGTCATCTCCACCAAGCCCAAAGATCTCAACGAGGCGTGTGTGCAAGCATACTACATAGATGATGAAAAGAAGCAAGGGGAAGCAGAGCCAAGGGCAAAGCAGTTGACAAATCAGCAAAAAAAAGAGTATGGGCAAACAAGTAACAAGGGTAAGTGGAAAGGGAAAGGTAAACAAGCTGCCACTACTTTGAATACTTGTAAAGATCCCAAGAATTTTTGCAAGAATTGTGATATCAATGGTCATACTAACGCTACACATTGGAAGTTGCATCCGGAGTTACATTCGAAGAACCGAACCAAGGACTCAAAGAAGTCCATGACAATTGTAAAAACAGAAGGGGAGGTGGAAATCGAAGATGACTCTGATGTAGACGAAAGGCTTGGATGCACTGACCACCAACATGGACAGCCAGGAAGAGGAGATGAGTAGACTATTCCAAATCAAAATCCAGATCAAGATAACTAAAGTAAATGCTTTGGTTGATATTGGTTCTCAATCTAACTTGATTTCTGAATAAGTTGTAAAGAAGCTTGGTCTTGAGACTTATAAGCATCCACACCCTTATCCTTTGGGTTGGGTGAAAAGGGTGTTGAAATTGTAACAAGAAGATGTAAGGTCAAGTTTGGGATAAATTCCTGTATTGATGTTTTGGAAGCTAACGTTATTCCACTTGATGCTTTTGATGTTGTATTCGAGAGTCCTTACTTGTATATCAAGGATGCTATATTTATGAGAAGGGAAAACCGTACAGATGGGTCAAGGATGGGATCAGCTACAACATCGGGCACACCAGTGTAAGACACGAGTTACTATGGTGAGTGCTAACCAAGCAAAACGACTTATTCAGGAAAATCATAATCAGTTTTGTTTACTTTTGTTAAAGGATAAACAAGATGGGGTAGAAGTTTCAAAGATTTCTAACCAGGGAAAGCATGATTTGGATAGTATTATTCATTCTTTTCAGAAGCATTTTGTGCCCCAAAGTGGATTACCACCAAAATGGGAAGTAGAGCATGAGATTCAGCTATTGCCAGAGTCCCCTCTACCGAACATCGGGTTGTATAGGCAATCCTTGCTTGAGAGTACTGAAGTAAAGAAACAACTCCAAGAACTACTAGACCAAGGAGTGATGCGTCCAAGCACCTCACCATGTGGTTCGCCTATTGTGATGGTGCCAAAGAAGGATGGTTCTTGCAGAATGTGCATCGACTCATTGCGCTTTGAACAAGATCACCATAAAGAACAAATATCCACTTCCCCGCATAGATAATCTCTTGGACTAGCTTCAGCATGCCAAATTCTTCACGAAGTTAGATCTCAACTACGGTTATCACCAAGTCAGAATGAAAGAGGAGGATATATGGAAGATCGCCTTTAAAACAAAACAGGGTTTGTATGAATGGTTAGTACTTCCTTTTGGGTTATGCAATTCACCCGCTACATTTATGAGATTGATGAATGATGTATTGCGGAATTTCATAAATTCATGTGTCATTGTATATCTAGACGATATTTTGATTTTTAGTGCCACATGGGAAGAACATCTAACTCATTTACAAAGCAAGTCTTACAAGTTTTCAGGAGAAACAATTTGCTTTGTAATATGAAGAAATGTAAATTTGCCAAACAATCACTTGTCTATCTTGGGCACGTGATTGGAGGAGGAGAGCTACGAGTGGATCCAACGAAGGTGGAAGCCATCACTAATCGGCCAACACCAACAGGAGCCACAGAGACTAGGATTTTCGTGGGAGCAAGACAAAGACATGCGGAAGTTCATTCTCGGGCTTCTCCGCGATTGCAAGCACCTCTACACACAGTGGCTGCAAAGAGCAATGGTTTTGACTGGGGTAAGGAACAAGACAAATCATTTGAGTTATTGAAATACAAGATTAGTCATGCTCCAATACTTGCTCTTCCTAATTTGCAGCAGCCTTTTGAAGTAGAGACAGATGTCAGTGATTACGCCATGGGCACAAGTGTTGCTTCAAGGAGGTAAACCCATATGTTATCATTCTGAAACTTTCATTTCAGCAGTTAAAGGATATTCAGTATATGATAAGGAAATGTATGCACTAGTTCAAGCAATTAAAAAATAGAAGCATTATTTGTTGGGTAAAGAAACTATTGTGCACACTGACCACAAACCTCTCCAGTATTTGCAAGCATAGTCTAAATTGCAGCAAGCAAGGCATTACAAATGGATGGGGTTCCTTCAAATATTCCACTGGTGATCAAATACATTAAGGGTAGTACAAACTTGGTGGGAGATATGTTGTCTAGGCCACCCACACAGGACAAGTTTTCTGTTTGGCCACTATCTCTCAAATCCAACCCTTCATTAAGGAAGCTTACGGAGAGGCATATGCCTGGACAGAGGCTTTGGGGTGACATTTCACGCCATGATCCCAAGGGACTGAAAGGACAGGATTGATGATTGTTATCTCAAGGACGGGCTGCTCTATCGATGGAGGAAGCTTTGCGTGCCAAAAGAAGAAAGAATTCTATTGATGAGGTAAGCACATACCTCGAAAGTAGCGGGACATTTCGGTGTTAGTAAAACCTGGCCCACTTGCGAAGGTACATGTATTGGCCCAATATGCAAGAAGTATCAAAATTTTACGTGGATGTAAACTTGTTGTACCAGCAAGCTTAAGACTAGGAAGGAGGGTTTGTATATGCCTTTGCAAGTACCTAATTGTCTGTGGGAGGACATTTCTATGGATTTTGTAGGAGGATTACCTATGTCTAAACATGGTCATGACTATCTATATGTTGTTGTTGATGATTCAAGAAGATGTGTATTCTTATGGCATGTAAAAACACAAGTGAAAGCACATGAGGCAGCATATCTTTTCTTTGATAATGTATGGGTGCATTTTGGTTTGCCAAAGTCTATTGTTTCGATGTGGATTCCGTGTTCTTGGGAAGTTGTGGACTACTTTGTGGGACAAGATGGATAACGAGTTACAGAGGAGCACTGACTTTCCATCCACGAGCATGATGGACGAGACAGAGGTGGTAAACAAGACATTGGTACAGATTGATCGAGGGTATAACAGCAAATATCCAAGGACTTGGGATGAGTCCTTAGCCTACATTAAGCATTCCTATAACCGCGCAGCAGTACACACATCCACTATGAAGTCACTGTTTGAAGCATGTTTGGGATATCTACCTACAAATCCACTGTACATAGCATTTGGGCAGCAGGATGAGGCACAAGACACAAAGGTGACTAGAGCAAACAAATTTATTGAGAGGATCCGGCAAATCCATTTCAAGTCAAAGAACAGTTAGAGAAATCTCAAGCCAAGTACAAAGCTAGGCACGATCAGCATAGGAGGGAACATAAACTTCATGTTGGTGATAGAGTTTGGCTTTACTTGAGCAAGGAGAGACTACAAGGTCAAGCACGAAAGCTCAAGCCACTACGATATGGACCCTTCACCATATTGGAGCAGGTTGGAGACAATGCCTTTCGACTTGATTTATCGTCATTTATGAGGATGTACTCTGTAGTAAACAGTGAGAACTTGCACCTATATGAGCCATCCATCCTAGATGAAGATGAAGGAATACAGTTGCTACTTTCCATTGAGGATTGCGTCTTGGACTCACGAGGCGAATTGGAGGAGGATGTAGTGCTGCAGCAGAAGGTCAGAGAGACTAGGAGAGGTCCCCAGGAGTCTTGGCAGATTGAACTGAAAGGAAAGACACCAAGGCAATTCCGGTGGTACTCCAAGGAGCAGGTGAGGGAATTATTTCCTCATCTACTCCCCCACTACGCTTTTGTGGAACAAAAAGCCTCCTAAACAGGCGAGGAGTGATCCATAGGGATCCAAAATGACTCTACTTCATCAAATCAGTCAATACGAAGAAGGAAAATTAATACACAGAGGTTCTGTCTTTTTAGTAACAAGAGCGCCGCTCGTGTGGCGCGCGGTCCTGGGACCGCCGGTCTACTTTGGGCGGCGGTCCTGGCTCTTTTGGACAAAAAACAAAAATATGAAACAAACCTAGAATTTGGAAGGTTGTCCGTGTCTCTTCTCCTCCATGACCTTTCCCATTCTCCAGTGCACGGGAGGACATGAGAAAGGCTATAAATACATGTTTGTAGAAGAGAATAGGATCATCGAAGCATGAAAGCAAGTGAGCAAGAAGTTCTTACTGCTGGAACTGTGTTTTGTAGAAGAAAGGAGTGTTGAGACAGAGCAAGCAAGTATTTGGGAGGAAGTGTGAGATATTATCTACTTCTCTTTCATACTTATTGTAAATTTTGTACTTGTTATTTTGAATTGGCCAATAAAAGTGGGAAGAAAGAGCAATTGCCCTTCTCGACTAGTTTTTCCTCCTCTGGAGGTTTCAAGATAAAATTTGTTGGTGTTTATGAGCTTAAATTCTTTCCTTTCCTGCAATTGTGGATTCTAAGCATAAGCATAATTCATTCACTAGCTATCTCTGTCATTTTCTAATAGAAAGTAGAATAGCAGCATTTATTTTGTGATTCTGTGGATAATTCCAAAGTTGAAGAGTTTACTGAGATCAATCACGTACCAATAACGCCTACCGCAAAGTTGTGCCCAACTTCCTAGGATGAGGCCAATTGTGTGTAATTGGTGATGAAGAAGCTTCCACATTACAGCTATATAGCCTTCAACCTGGCTGCAATTGTATGCCAGAAGCAGAAAAAGCCAGGAACAAAGGGAATTCCTTCTAGTCATGTTATGTATGTAATAGGGATCGATTCGTGTTGGTCTAGATTGGATTCATCATACATGAACTTCCGGATTCATGTTCAAATGATCAATCGATAGGATATCACGTATGTAATATTGATGGCTATCTTTATCACCCCCTAAATATATATATGGATATCAATTGCTATCTCTATCTCCACACTATATGTGTGTGTAGGCTCCCCTAGATTATATGGAGGGGGAAGCGGGGTCAAGATCCTATGGACCCTTGCTCGCCACATAGATAGAGGAGAGATAGGGCTCCCATGTATTTCAAACGTAGCATAACGGAAGTGAAGATCATTTTCCATTGTGCAAGCTACAATCTTTATAAAGTTTTAAATGTCTCCATCTTTTCACATTTCATTTCAGCTTCCTTCTTTCTCAAGGAAACAATACATTTTATATTTGACTTTTTTTTTTATCTTTTACTGCATGCAAAACCATTTGCAACATTCCATGTATCGCAAAGATTTTTACATACAAATATTACAAAAAGCTTTCAAGTCACAAGTCCCAATGTCCAATTATCGTCAGGACGCAACCAGATATAGGTACCAGGAATGATGGATGCTACCAGATGACTAATTAATGTCAATGGGGCAGGAACCAGCAAGTGCGACTTACAGAACTACAACTAAAGTGGTGTTTTTTCTTTAATCACTAATTGACACACTTTAGTTGTGCTATGGCTATGAACAATAGATTGTTGCTAATGAAGCTCATAGAATTATATAGATGGCTGAAATTGAATTTATCATTATGCCTTATGCATTATGTTTATGTATAGATGTGGCTAAGTATGTGATTGGGAACAGTTGGGGAACAAACACATCTCTGACTCTCTTTCGTTTGGGAGGGTGGAGGAAGTAGGATTTTCTTTTGGTTCTTTGATAACCAAAATCAATGTAAAAACACCGCTTAGAATTTTGTGATAGGGATGCATATGTTGTACTGTGTCATGTGTGTGTGTGCTTGCGACTTGAAAACTGAGCAGTAGTGAGATTCGTCTTCATATGGTTAGAGTGGATCAGGTTGTCGTTGTCCATTGCGGCTGTGTCAACTTGCCCCCTCTCTCATTCCAGCAGCAAAAGCCTGCAACTTCAGTTCAAGACCTGGTGCAGCTAGATGCTTCATGCCTGGAGAGAATTTTCTCTCAGTCCTTTATCTCGTAAGCATCCAAAAGGAATGATCCTTGTAATAGCCTCGTTAGAACCTCATTGTAACAGTTAAGGACATGTAATCATTGATATCCTAGCTTGGTAATTGTATTAGTTGTTTATGGGTTTCAGCCCTTGTAAGTGATATTTGATAAGGAGAATGCATCACCGTTTGTTCAACAATGTACTATGTTATTCTTAATAAAATAACATGATTTTCATGTGTTGAATGTTAAAAATATAATTCTGCATTTTTAAGTTACACTACACAAAAGCTTATCAATGGGCAAAAGGTGTTAGAGGTTGAGAAGCCAAAAGTGGCACATTACTCTCACCATTCCTTCCCCTACTAACAAATGTTTACAGTGCTTGTTTGTTAAGTGGGTCCCTTTGCCTTGTGATTCTTACCAAAATAAATGAGGAAATATCATTAGGGTAATGACTACACATACGGGCAATCATGAGATGACTTAAACAGGAGAAAAATCTCACAAAAATTAATAATCGAAATAGATATGTAGTTTAAAGTACCACTCTGTTAGAACTAGATAGTCACATATATAAAACCAATGATAGTTTATGACATCTTGATCAGTCTTATAATTTTCACCAAATGGACTTTCTCCTCATCAATCAAGATTATTCGAAACTTCTCACACCATGGTGGTTTATACCCAACAAGTCACATCAATCTTTACCTGAAACATTTGCTCGAAATATGGGGGTCAAACCTCAAAATATGTGGATCAGACCTCATTAAAAATAAGTTTTGAATGTATATACATACTGCAATAGTAAAATTAGAACCTTTTCTATTCTTTATATGAAACATGGTAAAAGGGTATTGCTTGTGAATTGACTCTTTTGAGATATCTTCTCCAATGCTTTAAACTTGAGGGATCAACTACATTTCTAATTTATTTGCTAATGTTGTTGAATTGTTGTATTATAAGGTTGTTGAATTGTTGTATTATAAGGCCCATCTGAAGTGTTTCTTATTATCCTATAGCTTGCATTCTCCTCTTCATTGTTGAAAGGGTCCACTTCTTGGCCTTATGAGCATTATTAGATGCAACGGCCCTTTTGTCAGCATAGATGATGTTCTTCAGTCCAGAGCCTTGCTAGACACGTGACAACTCTGGTCTCTGGTAATGGTTTCATCTTTGTCAGTGATAGGCGTCGAATGCATTAAGCACCTACTAGATACAGTTGATTTACATCCAAGGGAGACAAGAGAGAGACGATGTTCCTCATTATGTATTGCTATCATAGCACCCCAACCCCTCAATTTCAATCTAAGCAAAGTGGATATAATTCGTTTCAGCATCAAAAGCAACCTAGTTTGCACAGAGGATGCAGATTACTAGATTATTTTTTATTACTAGAGGTTCATGGACCTTGGGTATTAGGACAGGCTATAATTGACTTCCTCCTAGAATTTTCTAACCTGGTCCTCTCAGCCCTTGACATTCCCCTCTGAGCATTCTCAGATCCTGCTTAGGCAGTTGCACGATAATTTACGACAATATTGTTGGTTCTTCTAGTTTTTGGCTTATAGCAAACATGTGACATCATTGGTCTCCCTAATTGGTCTTCTTTAACACCGTGTTTATTTAAGGAATCCTTCCATTGCAGGGTTATTTATGTTTGTATTACGTCCTATGGCTCAAGGCTTAACCACTTCAAGTTTTGTCCCGCATGATTTGATCACCTTTATTTTGTACATTGTGTTTAGTTTTTTTCATAACGTAGGGCCTTTTTACCCTTTTCTTTTATAAATGATTTTACTTTTTGAGTCTCGTTAACCTACTTTGGTTATTTTGCACATTAAAGCAATTTCAAACGTTCTTTCTTTCTTTCAGAGGGGTCATACCCTCACAAGACCATTGTGCTTACCTTTTACCATTTGGGATTTCAACCGCTTTAGGTATATAACCCATTGTTATGTTTCTATTTTTTGTGCTTAATACTCAGATGCTTTTCAAAATCTAGAATCCCTATTAAAATTAAATGTACTCTTTAGAGTCCAATTCAGCTAAATTTGGTCCTTTGTGAACAACATAATTTCTTTCTTTCTTGTTTCCTTGCTCATTTTCCCCTCAAGATGAGTTCTCACCCTTGTGCAAGTTCCTTCCATTCTTTACAATGCAGTTTGCATATAATTTTGGTTGTCCCTTTCAATCCCTTCAGTGCATGATGATGATACTATTCCCAAGTGGTCACGTTTTTTATTTTACTCTCCAAGAAAACAAGAAAAGTTAACTCTGTAGAATTATCATCAAGTTTCAAACTAATTACAAATTGTGAAAGTTTTTATTAGTTTGATTCGAATGGTGTGAAACAGTATTTAGCCAACTCTTTTAATTGTTAAGTCTTTTCCAAGTTTATAATAAGTATCAAGTCAATTCTTCTTTGGTTTGTGATAGCTGAAATCAAGAATGATTTTATTCAGCGTATGAAAAAGAATACAGAGTAAACAGTCCCTATAAAATAGAGTAAAACACAAATGCTTGTAACAGTCCCTATAAAATAGAGTAAAAAATAATCAAGTAACAATGAAACCGTTACTACAGCCTAACAACTTTTGTAGTGTTGTTTTATAACATGACAGCTTTACGTTACATTTATATAAATGATAAATTAATTTATTCCTAACATTCCCTCCCCTTAATTCATCATGGTCTCAAGTGAACAAGAGAGAGATTCTCTGAATGCCTCAAATTTATCCCATGCAAGTGACTTTGTGAAGACATCTGCACGTTGTTCTTCTATTAGGCAAAACAGGAGTTGGATGTTGTACTGTAGAACATGTTCACGTATGAAATGTATGTGTACTTTAATGTACTTTTACATTCATGAAACACTGGATTGCAAACAAACTTGATAACAACTTCATTGCCAACATAAAGGACGGTCAGGAGCTGGATGTTGTACTTTAGAATATGTTCACGTATGAAATGTACTTCGTACATACATGAAACACCAGATTGCGAACAAGCTTGATAACACCTTCATTGTCAACATACAAGATGGTTGGTTGCTTTTGTGGTACTCCTAGTCCTTCAAGTATGTGACGTAGCCATATCACTTCGCAGAAAGCTCCTTTGGAGCGCGATATTCCACTTCAATGGAAGATCGAGAAAAAGTTTTGTTTCTTTCTCCCCACAATATTGAAACAAATCCCAAAGAGAACACATCCAAAAGTAAATTTCATGTCATCAATATTACCTACATGATTTGAGTCTAAATATATTATCAAAAAAATTATCATTCTTCTTGTATTCTAGGCCAAAGTCCATTGTTCCTCTTATGTATCTCAATATTTGCTTTGCTGCTTTCTAGTGACATATTTTCGGCTCTTGCATGAACCATGAGAGATAGTTAACAACATAGTTGATGTCGGCCTAGTATATGTCAAGTAAATGAGACTCCCAATCAACTGTCAATAGAGAGTGGCATTTACTTGCGGTGATGGATCATCGTGAGACAATTGAAGCTTTGCCTCCATGGGTGTGGCAAATGGTTTACTATCCATCATCCAAAACTTCTTGAGCAATGTCTTGGCATATTTCATTTGGGACACAAAAATGTGGTGCTCCTTTTGCCATACTTCTAGTCCAAGACAATAGTGCAACAACCCATTATGTATCATGCCAAATGATCGATTAAGATCTTTCTTCGTTGCATCGATCATTTTCATTGAATTGCCAACAATGACTAGATCATCGAAATAGACAACAATTACAGTTTCCCCTCCATTCTTTTCAAGGTTGAGGATTGGGATCATAAGAAGTCCTCTAGAATCAATGATGAAGAGATGCTCATCATCTTTATATACCATGTCCGAGGAGCTTGTTTGGGACCATAAAGTGACTTGATGAGTCTACGAACCTTTTCCTTTTCACATGTAAAAAACTTATGGTTGAGTCATGTAGACTTCTTCTTGCAAATCTCCATTAAGAAAGGAACTTTTCACATCCACTTGGTGAACTTTCCAACCAAAATAAGCAACGAGAGCAAATATCATCCTGATAGTTTTGATCTTAGTCGTGGAGAAAAAGTATCCTCGTAGTCAATGCCTTATTTTAAGAGCACCCCTTTGCTTACAAGCCTTGCCTTGTGTTTGTCATGTTGCCATCTACTTTGTATTTCGTCTTGAAGATTCATTTGTAACCAATTGGCTTCTTCCTAGTGGAAGATTTGCAGATGCCATGTGTTATTTTTCATTAAAGACTGATATTCCACATTCATGGCATCTTTACAAGGTTTTGACTCTAAGGCTTCTCGAGGCGTAGAAGGCTCGACAGATTTAACAATTGTACTCATAAAGGTCTAATTTACCTCTTCTCAAGCCATACTGCAAGTCCTTGATCCAGTGGTGGATGTGTTTCGAGATTCCATCCAACTTAGCATCTCATATCGCATTAGCTTACCATTTGGGCATACGGTGAGTTGTTCTATAGGTGGTGTACCTACTTGAGCATCACCATCATTTCCATCATCACTATCATCATCGAGTTTTGATCACCTTCGATTTTTACAATAGGACTTATTTGTTCATCAAGTGACCTTGAGGAAGGTGGATCTGACTCACTCTTCTCATGAAACTCAACATCCTGTCGATATAGATTTTCCTCATTTTAGGATCCATGAGTTTATAACCCAATGTCTCTTCACTATACCCTAAGAAGATGTATTTTTCAGATTTCATATCCAATTTTGTTCTCTTCTTTTTGGGAATGTGCATGCTTGCCTTACATCCAAAAACACGAAGATGAGTTATAGATGGTTTATGCCCTAACCATGCTTCTTATGGAGTTACTCCGCCAAGAGTTGCAATGGAAACTATGTTCATGCGAGATAAATTGTTGCTTTTACTATTTTGCCTAGTATGTTTTATGATTTATCCAAACCTGAATCATCAATCATACAACGCACCATTTCCATGATAGTGCAATTTCGACTTTCTACAACACCATTCGATGTGCATGTGAGGTGGAGTTAGCTGATATCGAATACAATATTCTACCAAAAACGCTACAATTTCTTTTTTTTGGTGTAAAACTCCCCTCGATTTGAGCAGAGAGTTTTGATTTTGTGACCAGTTTCAATTTCCACAAACATTTTGACTGTTTGAAATTCTAGAAGGCTTGGTCTTTGGTCCTAAGGCAATAAACCCACATTTTGCATGAGTAATCATCAACAAAGAGCATGAAGTACTAAAACCCAACATGACTAGTCTCATCGCCCACAAAGATTGGTGTTCACCAAGTCTAACTTTCCAAAACTCGAAAGGTGCTTTTACCAAATTGTCTTCAATGTTGTTTGCATGTTAGACAAACTGGGGCATTTATCTATATTTTTCTTGATGTGAAGGCAATCTTCTCTCCATATGTAGTGACTAAGTGCAACCAATTATCCAAAACTCATGCCCAAATCTACGGTGCCACAATTGTGCAGAGTCGAATCCTTTGCAAGAAGTGTTTGATTGTTCTTGAAACAAAATCAAGTTGGAACATTCTCTCAATTCCAAATGCTCGTGGAACAATATTCGAGCTCTTGGTCTTATCTCTGATAAGGCACATCTTTTTACCACCTTTGTTGTCAAAATCAACTTTCAATTTGTGCTCTAGTAGTTGACTAACAGAAAACAAATTCTTGATGAGTCCCGAGACATTAGGACATCCGTTATTTTGCAATCATGTGCTCCAAGAGGTAGTGAGATGTTGTTAATTACTTGGACACTGTAAGAGTTATCATCACCCAATGAAACATGACTTTTGTTAGTTATGTCTTTCAAATTGAAGAGCCAATCTTTTCTCCCAGTCATGTGTTGGGTTGCACCCGAGTCAACTAACTAGAAAGAATTTTGTGAAGATGATTCCTCATATGATTGAGCAGCATACAAGAGGTCCTTATCTAAGGGTTTGTCTTCCTCGTCGGTGATGTTGCCTTGTTGCGATTTCTTTTTCTTCCAATTTCCGCTTTTTTTTTCCCGAAACTTGTTTTATTGTCCCCGTAGCAATTGTTGGTTATTGGGCTTCTTGCCACTGGATGATCCCTATTGGAATGCATTGTACCAACAATCTTTCAATTTTTTTACCACAAATGAGACACTATTTTTTTGTTTGTCCCTGGCTGGTTTTGTTGATTACTTTGTTTCTTGGGTTGTTTCAAACTTTAAAGACTTCACGGTTTTTTTCCTTCTTAATGCGAAGCAAGAGCATGTTCCTCTTCTTCTTTTGTTGTGTGCATGGATTCTTCCTGTTGCAACATGTTCACCAACTTCTCAAATGTCGGTGTTTGTCCCATGACATTCAAAGTTGTCACAAAGATCCTATAGGAGAGGGGTAGTGCTCTCAAGACAATTGGTACAAGAGAGTCATTTGTCACTTCCACTTCCAATCCTTGGAGTGAGAACCTCAAAGTTGCAACACGCCTTTAAAAAGCCTCAATTTTTCACCACTTTTCTATTTGACATAGCGGAGAATTGTATTTTGGTTATTGGCTTCATACACTACGTTGAGTTTATCCTACGCATCCTCGTTGTAATAGCATCACAAATGTGAGGTTCCACCTCATATGAAACTCCAAACATGGTGATCAATTTTACCTTCTGATTAGCTCACAAACTGTCGTTGTGTAGCAACATCATTGTCGTGTTGAATGAAAGAGACGTCAACTACATTCCATATATCTTCAAAATCAAGTTGAATTCTAATCTTTGTTTTCCATGCAACATAATTATCTTCTCTTAAGAATTGTGAATCTAACAGAAAGAATTTCCGAGCATTTGCGAGTCATTTTGCAAACCATTGGAGATGGATGGGTTCCTTATCACTCTAAATAGGTCGCCTTTTCTATATATCGTCAATCCAATACATCACACCTCTTAATATACGCACACCCTTCCGATATACTTGTCGGTACGTGGAAGAAGCTCATCCTATCAATATACCCAACGGTATGTGTGAGACATCAACGTACATGAGAGTAAAGTAGTACTTGTTACCAATTCAATGTGTAAAAGGGATTCGTCTAATCAATGTTACCGCTTAGTGGCCAAAACCACACGTTCAGCAAACAATCATGGAAAATGAGTAAGCAGAGGAAGGGTTGAGCAAGTGATTGGGACCTCATTTTTGCCCAACGATTAATATGGACAATGCCCGGACATCGTATTTCCAGCTCTATTAAGCAATGGATGCAAAAAACCAATGCAACACTTTGACCCATAAGCATGATTCAAAGGCACCACTAATACCGAACGTTGCTAATGAGTTAAAAAGAACTCGTTTTTTTGAGCAATAGCTTGCAATTTAGGAATAAATATACAATTTTCAGGAATCTAACAAATTTATAAGGCAATTTTTGAATTTAGAAAAAAAAAATGACGCCCTAAAAATTGAATTTTTTTGGGAAAAAAAATTGGGCTCGATGGCCTCTTGCAAAAAAAATCTTCCTTTTTATTTGAATTTTTCTCATAAAAAGGAAGTTTTTTTCGTGACGTTGCTTTGTGTTCCTTCCCCCACGTCACTCCCACCCTCCCTTATAAGTGGACCTGTCCCATGAACCAATGGTACGACGAAGATTGCAAAGCCCTTCACCACCAGCTTCGCTTCGCTTTCACACATGCTCTTCCCTCCTTCCCTTCTATCAAATCCAATTACCGTTGTCTTCTTCGCCACAAGAAGCGCACCTTTATCTCTTGTCGTCGTTTAGAGCTCTGTACATCCCTTATTCATTCCCCTAAACGTTTATGGCGTACCATTCTTCCCGTCATTCCTCTTTACCACAGGACTTACACCCTAGCTCCATGTTTACTCATACCTCCACCCTTTATGACATCCCTAGCCAGCCCGGATGCATGTTTTTCCCCTCCCTCCACCTATCATATCTTCACCTACACGAATGTGAAGAAAGCCATTTCTGCCATGAATAGTAGCAGGGTTGCAGACGAAGAGGGCCTCAGCGAGAATTCCTCAAGCACGGTTTGGACACTCTAAACAACTATCTGGTGGACCTCTTCAATCAGGTGGTCTGTACGGGTTTTCCGAAGTCGTGGTCCCACCATATCATTCACCCTATCCACAAGTCAAGCCCCACTTCCGACCCGAACAACTACAGGACAATCATGGTGGGCCACACGTTCTCTAAGCTTTATGCCACGGTTCTCCACATGCAGCTTTCTCAGTTTCTGGAGCAACACCATTACAGAGCCAGGGGGCAAGCGGGGTTCGACCTGCTTACCAAACCATCGACCATATCCTTACCCTCTGTGCCATTATTGAGGAGGCTCGCCACCGCTCCTCCAAGGTTTTCTGTTGCTTTGTGGATTTTCGGAAAGCCTTTGACTCGGTGCCACGGGAAGCTCTTTTCCGTAGACTTAGAGACATTAGTGTTTCTGAAACTCTTCTTGCCGCCGTTATGCGCCTGTACGAGGAGGTTTTGGGCCGCCTTCACACTGCTGCAGGTTTCTCGGATTTTATCAGGAGCACCATCGGGGTTAAACAGGGTTGCCCCCTCTCGCCTACCTTGTTTGGTATTTACATTGATGCTTTGGAGGAATTTCTCAAGGACCATATTCAGGAGGAGGATGGTTGCCTTCTTCACCAGGTGTTAATCTACATTCTCCTTTTCGCAGATGATGTGGTCCTCCTTGCCTCTTCCGCTGAAGGACTTCAAAGACAATTGAACGCCTTAGCCCTCTTTTGCGACCATAGACAGCTAACAATTAACCTTGGTAAAACCAAGGTCATGATCTTCAATGGGATGAAGACTTCTGATTTCCACTTCTTTAGAGGGGAAGAGATTGAGATCACCAGTTCCTACACTTACCTGGGAGTTTTATTTATGGGGCCCTGTTTCAGTCTCCGACCTGCCCTTCAGCCCCGTGTCAACAAGGGGTATGGCTCTTTGGCTATCTTAGAGAGACATTGCTTCCGCCATCACTTCCAAGACATCTTGTCAAAGATGTATCTTTCGGATTCTCTTGTGAGACCCACAGTTCTCTATGGTTTTGAGGTTTGGGGGCCATCCCTGCTTGATTTTGATTGGGCCACTATTGAGCGAGTCCAGATTCTCATGCTCAGACGCATCATTAGGTGCAAAGAGATAGTTCCACACAATATCCTCCTAGTTGAGTTCGGGCTCGCCCCTTTAGACTGGAGACCATCTTTAGCCTTGTTTCACTTTTGCATTGCATTAGGGGACTTTCAACTTCCTCCGCAGGCAAGGATAGGTATCTCTACCTTGCCTACTGTTCCTCCGAGGCTATTGCTCTTTCTGACCACAGCAGTGATTCTCGTTGCTGGTACATCCATGTCTCTCGACTTCTTAGCTCATTCGGGATTCAGATGGACCGCCTCCCTCCTTACAGATACTCCATGGACACTCCCGCCCATCTCCTACCAAGTAAGCAGGATCTACACAAAATCATCAGAGACGACATTTACAGGCAGTACATCCAGCACACATGGATCAGCCCTCCGGAGGGATTACGCCCCAAGATGGCTTTCTATGTTGCACACTTCCTTGTGATCAATGATGGGCTTATTTGCCGGCCCACGTATATTTCCCGACATTGGTTGCAGGCACTCCGCATACCCCTAGGCCAGTTCAGAGTGGGTTCTCATAGGCTTTGGGTTGAGGACCACTAGCTAGACCGCTTGGAGAGGATTTGTCAGCTTTGTTCTCTCCAGGAGGTCGAGACGGAGGAACACTTCATTTTCAGGTGCCCTATCTACTACGAGATCAGAGGGAGATTCCATTGCCTTTTCAAAGGGCTTCCGTCTTTTGCAACTTTTTTCAGGTATCGTGATCAGCGATGTCTTGCCCTTTATCTACAGGAGGCTCTCAAACTTCGGAATGAGTCCCTTCAGTCCCCTCCCAGACAAGCTGCTACTCAACAGATCACTTCTTTTTTTACGGTGCTCTCACCGATGAGGGGTACTAAGTGGCACCTTGACATTAGTATGGACTCTCAGACCAGATCCGTCAAGACCCAAGATGCCACCCCCATGGACCACGGTCAGCCAGAGGGTTCAGAGGACTCGTACTGCTCATCCTTCTCCCAAACACCAACATTCCAGACCCTCCACGGTTTCAGCTACAGGACACAGACATATCGCCAGTTACTTCCACTCGGCCTCGGTTGCTAGGTGACAACGTCGGAGTTGGGGTTTTTCTTCAGCTCCGCCCCTCTGCACCCTTGTAGCCATTGTGGCCCTGGCTTCTCATTCTTCTTTCCTCTCTCTTCTCTCTTTTCTTGTTGTTCGGATGACCCTTTTGGGTCTCCCTTCTGGATCTTTTGCATTGTACTGTGTAGTCCCATTGACCTACTTTTGTGGTCATTTGTTGGACATTAATATAATTATCTTATCTTATTTTATCTATCTCCTTTTTTAAATTTCCTCTTAAAGGAGAGTTGTAACAAAATATAAGCCTTTGAAATATTGGTGGGGGGCGACCACTTGATCTCCCACCCCACAAGTCTTCTATCAAAAATTACGTACCAGTCGGGCTATGCAATATGTTGATAGTATGTATGAGATCTATCACTTACGAAGTTTAAAAACACAATGAATGTTTAAAAAAACTGAACACACCGAACTCACGAGTCAAGGCAGATAGGGTTTTCTTGGACCTCAAAACGATGCACTCCCAAATGAAAGCCAACAAGTGTTGACATGAAAAGCGGGATGCAACTGATTTGTGTAGAAACAGCCACAGGGTTCGTCATCTGATTTATGCCTATGCCCGCCAAGGTTGAGTTCTTTGTCACTGCTGCCACTAGACTCCACAATGCACCATGCAAGCCACGCACAGGTCGAGGGCAATTCAAAGTCGCCAACACAGAGCCAATAGGGAAGGCTTCTTCCACAAATGGTCTTCATAGCTCACCAAGAGACTAGCAAGGGTGGGTAGTGCGAAGTGAGCCATCAATATATACTAAACCAAATGTTGGTACTTGTATTTGCCAAACAACTTGTTTGATTTATGAGGGCCAAGGGTGATTGAGATGCAAAGCTCATTCGATCAAAGTATAAATCAAGCCGAGTTTGAGGAGCAAACAAAACAACTTGTCAGTGACCTTGATACACTGTCAGCTTGCCAATGGGTTCCACACCTAGGAGCTCGGCAGGACCGAGTCAAATTCAATGAAATTTTCAAAGGCTGAGTAGCTCAAGAGAGCCAAGGTAGAAGCACCAAAGCTCAGGTAGGGCCACTGTTCTGCTTGATGCAGAACTGTGAGCTCTTCAAGGTTACAATTTTTTATTTTAAAGTTTGGAATTTTTCTTCAATCTATAACTCCTCAAATGTAGAAATTCTGCAGTTCTTCATTGCAGGAACAAAAGGGGGTCTGCAATGCAGTACCAAAGAGAGTTCAAGACTGCTTAGCTGAGATCAATCAGAGAGTGGGAATGCCACAAGGCTCCTCCTTGTTTCTCTTACAGTCTGAAAATTTTCTCCTCGCCCTAATTCTCCCAGGTTCAGAGAATGCTCTGATACCAAATGATAACCAAAATTAACAATGATTTTATTCATCATATGATAAAGATTACGGTGTTATTTATAAAACATAAATGCTCATAACAGTCCCTATAAAATAGGATGAGTAATAACCAAGTAACAATGAAACCGTTACTTAAGCCTAACAATTAGCAACCTACGTAAAGTTGTTTTATAACATTACATTACATTTATATAAATGATGAATTAATTTATTCCTAACAGTTTGTTGAGTCGCTCCCAGATCAGAGTCATGTAATTTATGTTTAGGTCATATTTCTCATTCCCGGTGTTGATAATCACCAACAGATGTGAGTGTGGATATGGGAAAGGATGGCATTGCCATTTTCAGAATCAAGGCATGGGGGTACGTAGATACAGGGCACGTCTGACTTATAAACATGTGCATATTTCACAATTTTAAACATCAAAATTAACAGCTATAAACATTTGATCATACAAAGAAAATCAGGTTGTTCTGTCAGCTGTCCACAGAATAAAAATTGCCCTTGCAAAACATAGCCTGAACCTGCAACTTTTTTTAATCTCACTCTGCTTTGTTTTCAAAATTTTGCTGACATGTTTTACATGCTCTAAATTTACTGTTAGTATCCTTGTTTGAATAAGCAAGAAAAGGTTTGGTTTGGATCTTTTACCTTTCTGGGCTTAAGGACATTTCCAAAACTTTTTGTTTTAACTTTTATCCTTTGGTTTACTTTTCTGTGGCAGAGCATCCACTGAGGCATAAGAAGATGTCATTAGACACTGCTTGCCTACCAACGATCTCTCTAGCTACCCATCTCTTGTAGGTCTCCACATCTCCAACAGGTGTACCTACCCCCAGCATATGCATCTCCAGATTTCAGTAACAATATTCCGCAATGTGTAGACATCTCTAACACCACTAGACATGGATAGAACTCCAAATGAAGGGAGAAAAAGGAGAAAACATGCTCCATAGATTTGGCTTGAGAAGATTTATTACTAGCCTCAAAGGGTACAAAATTAAATTTGTTGTCGTCTTTAGAAGATTTTAATGTGCTTCTTCAAGAAACATAACACTAAGTGTAAACTTAACATCACCTAGTCCAATACTCATGATTCTAATTTTCCATGTAATATCAATTCAACAGTTTACGAATAACTGTACAAAATATCAAATACTTATGCAATGTTCTTTTCACGTGCCAATAATTAAACAATAAATGCTCTAAGTCTATGGAGACAAGTTCATGTTAATATGAAAGTAAATATCACCTAAGAAATCTAAATCATACAATACTTTCATTCATAGTTGATGACACTGATAGCAAGAACCTATTTCATATTAAAAATGTCGTGCTGAATCTGACCCCACTGCAACTTAAACCTGAACAGCAATGTGAGCTATTATTCCTATTGTAATAGGAAGCAATGAAGTAGGTAGATCTTTGTACCTGGCTGCTTCATCACTGTAAAGCGGTTCAAAACTAGATGTTGTCTTTCCCTGCACAGCATTAGACAAACAAATTACTTTTTCCTAAATGCCAAACTCACATTTTGAGAAAACTACAGGCTGTGAAAAGTATGAAAGCAGGCTACATTTTAACATTTTAAACGTATAGAAATCCTTCTAAATCAACTGTAATGAGATACGGTTTTTCATTTTACATGTATAAAGATATCCAAAATTACAATACCTGAGATAGTCAAAAGTTATCTTATCTGCCGCAACAACACCATTCTTGCCTCCCGCTTCAACAACCATGTTGCACAATGTCATTCTATCTTCCATCTGTTTAATGTTGAAGATGCAGCATGTAAATAGTATAAAGGAACTTGGTGTCTAGGAAAACTCACTACCACTGATCAAATCAGTTATGTGGATGGCAAAAACAGGGACATTATGAGGCACAGTAATTTCCACTGTTGTATCCTAAAAGTTACTACCCTCCACAGGAAAAAAAAATTACTAACAAGTTTAGTGAGTACTAACCGACAGTCTTTCAACTGTGGAACCTGTAAATTCCATTTCTCGGTGTCTAGGAAAAACTTGGTGTCTAGGAAAACTCACTACCGCTGATCAAATCAGTTATGTGGATAGCAAAAACAGGGACTTTGTGTAAAGGAACTTGGTGTCTAGGAAAACTCACTACCGCTGATCAAATCAGTTATGTGGATGGCAAAAACAGGGACATTATGAGGCACAGAAATTTCCACAGTTGTATCCTAAAAGTTACTACCCTCCACAGGAAAAAAAAATTACTAACAAGTTTAGTGAGTACTAACCGACAGTCTTTCAACTGTGGAACCTGTAAATTCCATTGCTCGGTAAGTTCCCCCAGAAACAGTTATTTCACCAATAATCTGCAGCCATTAATGCATCATAGCTGTAAAGATTGACCAGAAGGTGTGCCAAAATTCTAACAATTAAATGTCTTTAAATGCAACCAATTCATGAATCTTTAAAATCAATATACAAATTGCAGTAAACCCGCAATTAGCAGGCATGTAGCACACCGAAACGAATAAGCATGTAAAGCAGACCAGTTTGGTCAACAGCCAGCAAGCTCGAGAATATAGAGCTTACCTGTAAAATAAGATCCTTTGAAAGCAGGTAATGTGGCATTTCTCCATCCATTATAAATCTTAATGTTGGTGGTACCTGCAATTTATACACTTCAGTCAATTACAATTAGCTCAAAGAGAATTCAAAGTTACAAACATATCTTGTTAAATGTAATGTCCCCTTTTTCGAATTAATCCAAATTGAAGGCTTCTTGCCCATTCTTCTTCCCGTGGGCAAGAAGAAGATGAACAAGGGAAGTCCTTGGGTTGCATTTCAGCTTTCTTTCATTAACATTAATGTTTTTCTTTTGTATTTTTCCCTCTAAGGCAGGTCGGCTGGGTTGGAGAGCTCTTAAGTCAAGTTTAAAATTAAAACAAGCTTCTAAAGGAGGTCGGTCTTGGGGAATTCTTCCTTATGACCTTTGGCGCCACCATAAGGCTATATAAGGGGTCACATAGGCTCATTTTGGGCATCTTTTGGCTTATATACTTTTATCTATTTGGTTCTAGAGCTGGTTGCTCTATTCCAATCCACTAAGGGGTGAAAATCCATTAGTGTGGCAAGCAAGGAGGACAAAACCCTTCCTTGTTGAAGGTTGGAGAACGGAAACTCTCCAATTTGGTGGTGTTGAGGACTTCTAAGAAGACTATCTTGCTGGTTGGGCAGCTAGGGCATTGAAGGAGAAGAATACCAAGGGTTTCTTCATCACTTTGGCACCCTCTCCTAGGGTGGCGACTTGGGTAGAAGTGTGTTTGGGTGCCTTCTAGGGCACGATTTGGCATTCCAAGTTGATATTCAGATTTCTCTATATTTATAAGGCTGATCTATCACTTATTTGTCATTTATTGGGGTTTGGAGACCTCACTTTCAGCTCATTTTGTGGACTGTACTTCTGCTGTCATTTATTTAATTGCAGCTGGGTATAATTTCATAAATTGCACATGTTTTGGCATGTTTTGGCTTGGTGTTTATTCCATTAGTTGAATATAATATTTAAAAGGATTTATGCACCTATTTTCAGCTTGTTTGGAAGGTGTTTGATGCCCTAAAAGTATAAAATCAGTTCGCTGCTAGGGTTTTCTAATATTTTCAGATCTGCTGTCATAAAAATCAGATTACTCTCAAGTGGGATTGTTGTTATTTCTTTGTTTTTCAGTTCAGCCCTAGAAAGGGACATAACATTAAATATTTACCCGTACTTTTTTAAAGCCAATAAAACTAGGGACGTGGCATGTACACTACATGGCCTTTCAACCATAATGACATACATATTAAATGTCTGACAATGTATTCATTAGAAGATCTAAACTTGTCATAAAACCATAAAAGGATCACTACACAAAATACATAGGACAGAAGTTACGCAGTCTATTTACAAATACAGGACTCAAACAAGTAGGCAAGAAAAAAAGAAAAATATAACCAAAATAACCCAGTAAGCCAAAGGAACACCACATGATAAGTTAACAATTCCACATGGTCTTCCTGTCACTCAAAGATTGTGATATAATATTCCTGTTAACTGTACAGTTATATTTTGAATTGTCATTATCTTCTATGATGTAGTTCAGAAGAACATATCTGTCGTCTCTATTAAAAAAGTCCATCTCAAAACATTGAAAGTGACTGATAATAATTTCAGAAATGTATGTTGGTCTCTTTTGAAGGTCAATCCATATTCTGATCAAAGTTTCAAACAATGCTAAAGATACAAGCATAAACTTAGAGAAAGAAAAGTATTAGCATTTTCTGGTAATCCAGGTTTACAGGAAATTGCATGACAGACAGATGTTAAAGCTTTGTCACGGCATCATTTAAAATCTCAAAGGCCTGGAAATAAAAATTTCTCGACATGTAGGAACTTTTCAAAATTTGTGGGTTCAGGACTCTTGAGATCCATTGAGTTTGAAGTGTTAAAAAGCTGCCTACAGTCCAGAAATTTGGATATAAAAAATTACCCAACTGTTAAAATATTTTAAAGGCCCTTTGAAAAGAATCCAGAAGGCTGAAACCAAGAGAAATTGGAGCAGATAGTATATGCTCCGTTAATGACCAAAAGTATGGAAGCCTCTATAAACGCTAGGTAGACTGGTACACCTGTATCGACCTCAGGTACTGGTAAGAATGAATGTACCGGTACGGGTACATGCTTGGGTTTGCCGGGGTTTGTACTAGCTACGGCAAGGTTCAAACTTTGCCAAAAACATGTTTTTTTAAATCATTTTTTCAATTTGGTCTAAGTTTGATTAATGAATATCATGACATTTGGCATTGAATTATCAGTATATTTTGTGGTTATTTAGATTATTTTGTTTACTCTATGCATATTATATGGTTAATATTGCTTATTTGGCTATATTTTAAAATATTTTTAATATTTTATATACTTTTTGTACGGTCATACCCAGGCCCCATAAAAAAATTGTTGTACCAGTGTACCAGATCCCTATACCAGTACCATACCGGCTGCCAAGTATATAAGGAAGCAAAACCTTCAAAGGTCGCTAGATGTTCTAAGGTCCTGGTCTCCAGGAACCCAAGCAACAAGGAATGATAGAGAATATATGTCTTTTAAAATCTTCATCCAGTCATCCCAGCACTTGGAATATCAGGCAACAGTCCAAAAAAGGGGATCATCAACATGTTGCATAAGCCCCCAACACCCCAAGACTAAAATAAAATAAAATGAAACTTCGATGCTACCTGGCATTTGAATAATCTATCACACGACAGGGAAAATGAAGTGACAGTGAGTCTTTATAACCCATAATTTGGGCAACTTCAAAGACCCCGAGAATATGACCAACAATTCAGCCAATGTATCCGGGTCTCTGTATCTATGGAAACAAAGTAACCAGTCATCCCAGCACTTGGGACCATCAGGAAAAAAATTCAACAAAGGGAACAGTCACCATGTTGCATAAACCCCCAAAATCCCAGAAAGAAAAGAAAAAGAATGAAGCTTGGAAGCTACCCAACATTCAGAAAATCTGTCAGGCAATATGTATAAGGAAGTAACAATGGGGATTTACAAAATACAAACCCAGAATCCAAGGGTGACTTAAAAGACTTGGGGAATAGCACCAACAATTCAGCTAAATATCCAGGGCTCTGGATGTCTGGAAGCATGGCAGCCAAACAACAATTGTCGAAGTGACTTAAGAGGTCCTGGACTTTCCCATGAACTCAGCAATGCCCAGACAGGCCCCGTCAAGACCCACAAGAGAAATTCTTAACCCGGCAGATTAGAGCGATTCCAAAATTTTAAAAAAACAGCACCTAAAGATTTAACAGGCTCACAGACGAACAAAAGAGGATTCTCAAGCGGTGGAGGACATCACTTGAGCTCAACCCATACATTGCTAATCAAAAGCCGGAACTGGAACCGGTCTAAAAACAGTTAGAAACTGGGATTTTAACTGCTTCCATGATGTTATACAAACAGATAATCATATTTATGATTTATTCAAATTCCAAGTTTTCTCAAGTAAAGATTTCTAGTATAAATTCGAAATAACTTTTGTTCAAAATAGCACCCATGCTATTTGACAACTTCATTCAAGTTAAAGACGTAAGTGCTTCTTGCTAGAAAAGCCATGGAGCAAAGGAATGAAAAATCTAGTGTTCCACAGAAATCGGAAGCTTAGTATTCCACAAAGTAGGCCTAATCCATGTAACAAAGGAACATCACCGCAGGGATATATGCGGAACAAAGGCTTACAACTTCGCGGCATTGCGAGAGAAGAAAAGGGGTTGAGAGCAGAGTGTTGGAGAAGTTTGAAAACAAAATCCACACAACACCATGAAGCAACAGAAAGAAATTTGTGCACAGGAATGGTAGAAGACTCCGTGGGAAACACGCCGCACAAGGTTGAAAGACCGCGAAGCAAAGTAACAAAGAAAAGCCACAGAACAAACAAAAGTCGTGGAACAAAGACAAGCTGCGGAACAAAGAAAGTCCACAAGACAAACTAAAAGTTGTGGAACAAAGAGAATCTACGTATTAAAGGAAACCCACGGAACGAAGGAGCGGTTGTTTGTGGAACAAGCAAAGTTAAAAGCTGCGTAATAAAGCATTATGTGAAGGATTCAGACTCCGCGGAAAGGTGACCGAGAGCGAAGTAAAAGAGAAATCTCAAGTAAGAAGACCCAAGGGGGAGAGGAGCTATAACAATCAATACAACAGTTGATAGTTATAGCCCCCGTGGGTATAACAATCATGGTTGTATTACATATATAATAAATCAAACAAGGAGGCCCTTCGTGTCCTATTGTATTACATATACAATAGAGGCCCTTCGAGTCCTATTCTATAAAAAACATGTATTTTTTACCCCTCTCTCCCTAACGAGAGAGACCACTCCAACAATCAATGGGTGTTTTGATTGTTGGAGCCTCCTCCGAGTTCTCCCTCCCCTCTAGAAAGACCCCTCCCCGGTTTGTCTCGGTCGGTAGAGTTCCGTAGTACAAGAAGAGGCCACAAAAAGTAATCATATGGTCACGGATCAGTAGAAGAAAGGAACCAAGTCCACGAATCATTCGGAAGTTTCTAAAGCCGCAAAAGACAATAGAAATCAAAACAAGGCCGCGGATCACAATAGAAACATCAGATGACGTGGAAGAAAGGAGAAAGATAGCAAATCATCTAAAACCCACAGATTGTAACAATGCCGCACCTAACTCAGTTCAAAAGTGCGAACCAGTCCCAACCACCAACATTAAATCATGCACATCAAAGTCCACATTTTCAGACGATCTGATAGAGTGCCTTGCAAGCAACCTTTGTCACCATGCATGTTTGCAAGCATTGAATCGCGATTGGTCCTTGGTGGGCAGCGGGTGGTTGGCTCTCTTCATTACTTGGTGTAATTTGATTCTCTCCTCTTCTCTTCCTTCTCTATAAAAAGCAACTCAATATCATTTGTAAAGGATCCTCTCCCACTGCAAAGTCACCATGTCAAAACGGTGGCCGAGCTTTCACGAGTTGCAGACCTCGATTTGGTCACATCTAATGCGCTCGATGCCCTTTCCCAGTGATGTAATGGACTGTGTATATCTTTATCAATGAAATCTTGTTATTGTGGCCCATGTTTGCCCTTTACTTGTGTTTATTGTGTCTCTTACCTCTCTGTTCATTTCTGACATATCGTGTGTGGGTTATACTTGCATGTGTTTTCATTTCGTGTCTCGAAATATGTGGAATGGAATGGTTCGCACAGTGTTGATCTGTGGCATCTATTCCTTTAGCTTAGTTTCATTTTATGCATTCCTCCTTCCCCTTTTCCCTTGCAGATTGGTAATTTAGCTTAGGAGTAGTGTTAGTGTTAGGATAGATAGGTAGAGGAAGCCGGCCTTCTCTAGAGGTCTGTCCCAAGGAGCAAGGTCCCACACCTTGGGGACATTCCCATGTTTCACTGAGGTGTTGAATTTGGTAGATTCAACAAGGGTGCAATCTCAGGTGACAACAATAACCTCGTGTATATTGGTTAAATTCATAAGTACACTTTTGTAAGTGATGTACTAGTGGAGGGAGTTCAACGAATAAATGAAGTCGTTGCATTTGTAATTTTACCTTTTATATTCATATATTTGCATTTAAATTGCAATACACTTTGAGAAGTCGTGTGTGTTAAAGAAAACAACACAGCAGTGCGAATAATCATACCTGCAGCTTTGAATGCAAAGATTAGTTAGAAAATTGGATACAATTTAAAATTATTAAATGTATACCGAATCACACCGGGTGATTCTGACATTCTTGTTGCAATGCGGGTCACAGCCGAGACACGACATAGCAACTTGCTCTTGAAACATAGCATGTCATGAGTAAATATTTGCCCCCATAGACTCCTTGGTATTTGTTCTTATTTCACTGAGTATTTCACCATCCACTTTCCTGATCCATGTTTTACCCATTGTGACATTGTTTGCTAGCATCCTTTATATTTATTCACCCACTTGATTTCATGTTGCAAATGATCCTGAGGGACTAGGTAAATTAAATATACATAGGATGTTTCTTATTTATTATATCTAATTTTCCATTTCTCTGGAAACCCAAATGTTCAGGGCTTCAACTTGGCAGACAATGATGTGCAAGAAAACAGGAATTTGTACCTGAAAATTCAGATTTAAAGCAAACCAAGAGGATGCTTTAGATTGTCATGACATCCATGTTCTTGATGATCACGACAACTTCCAAGTCAAGCTACAGAGGACATTTTTGAGAGAGTTATTTAATTATCCATGTATTTTGTTTCACAATCTTTTGCATAATCAACGTTTTAAGGGCCATCAATGAAAATACTTGGACTCCGTGATTGACCAAGCCTTGGACAGCACCTGTAACACTTCAGAGATATGTCTTGATAAAATTTATAAGTTTCATAGATATTATGAACTACCAATCACACCTAAAGTTGCAATGGAGACACCAATATGGATGTCGAGGGAACTGTCAAACATTGGCAACTTTAAAAGTAGCGAACTAAACAAAACTATGTTAGTATGTTGCAAGGCATGAAAAATAAATGAAAGAAAAAAATACGCTTTGAGAAACTACCAATAGTCATTGATCCTGTCTTTCAGATATGGAAAGGAAAACAACGGGATATACAAGGGGTCCTTCAATGACTGATCTCTTAAGATTGAAGTAAGAGGCAATCCATGTCGATCAATGTTGCCAATGTCAATAGTTTCCCTCTACAAACTGAGGCTTTCTGCTTTGTGTATTGTTAAATTCCAGGTCATCTGAAGGGGTATTGGTTTGTGGCTAACAATCATCAGGTTTTAGGGAATATTTTATTTATTATGCTCTGAAAGACTGTGCAATTGGCATGGCTAGTAAATCCAACATTTGTTTATTATGCATTGAAAGAAAATGGCATGCTAAACAAGTTTAAACCTCGTTTAGGAGAAGTAATAAAGTCAAAAATTAGTAAGCACCTTTCTGAACTCCTCTGTTTTGCTGCTTAGGTGTGGACTTACAAAGTTAATTAACCCATGGTCCTAAATGTATCCCACCATTTTTTGCGTTGGTTGTGATAATACAGAGTGAATAATAGTGACATTATTGTTATTTTTAATATTGGTATTATAATAGATGTCATTCTTGTATAAATAAATTTTAAAACATAATAATTAATTTTTAAAAAATATTGCTATTATTATCATATTCAATGCTACAAAGTATAAATTTATCAAACCTAAGTTTAGTAGTAATATTAACAGTAGCCTTTAAAAAAACTTTTAAACAATAATAATGTTAAATTAAACGAAAAGACACTTATATTTTATAAAGTCTGTACATGCTGTTAATTTATTTCAAAGGTCGGACCCAATGGTTTAAATGCAGGCCTTTATAATATTCCTTGGAAGGCACGCCATAACAGACTTCACTTTGCTCGCTGCCACTGATTGTAATTTTATTTTATGCTAATTGCAAAGACCCCATTTGATTCTATCGAGTCCGTATAAAACTTCAGCTGTCAGATTTGCGATGAAACTGCTACAGTAGCAGCCCACCTGCATTCATGGTAAGAAATGCCTATTGGCATAATTGTCCTTCTCGCATGGATTTACAGATTTGTTTCAAAATTGCAGCTATGTATACAGGCCTCTACAGCAATATTTAATAGCAGCCAATCTGGAGACCATTTCATCATTCTGGGAGCATGAACAGAATCTTTATTTTACATGTTTTATCAACCTTCATCATTGGACGTGTCTTTTGAACCTCCATCATTGCATCACATCAGCTAGCCGTGTATTGGATCTGATCATGACTATTGTTACGGGTTACAATGTTAGTATAAATCTGATTGCAGAAGCAACAATTTTGATAATAGCAGAACCAAAATGGAAAATCTGATACTTTAAGGCACTGATATTTATTGGAATGTTAAAAAAGATTGATTGCATCTTTTAGTTCAGAACCAGGTCTGCCTTTCCATTACTTCAATCTGATTTCAGTTTCATGTCATATTTGTTTTATGACATTGCCAAAATGACTAAGCGTGCACAAATCTTAGTATTCTAAACTCATATTGTGCATAGCAGTTACAATGTAAAAAATGTTTTAATGAGTCAGTACTAAATAAACAAACATAATTAGTTCATCGCCTGCCTTCACTTCTCCATCTTTCACACATCGTCAATCTGGAAATCTGAGAGGATAAGAGGCCTAGCTGGTGAGAAGATTGTTTATTCAGCAATCATTCTGATCATGAAGTAATACAAGGAGCAAATTCTTCCCTTTCCTGTGCGAGTTAAAGAGGATTGAAGTCTCTGTCTGGAAGATAATTGCATAAGTTGTTGGAGGAAGGACCCCTTGCTGACACAGATAGCAGTCAGTCTCTTTGTTAGATTTTTAATATCCACATGTGAATTCTGTTATTTCCTGCTATGTAGCCGGTTCAGATGCAATTTGGGTTTGGGTACAAAGTACCCAGTACGTGGGTACGGCAAAAAAGAAAATTCCATGGGTACGTCCGTACAACAAATATATAAAATATAAAAATTATAGAAATTGTAACCTAATAAATCAGAAATTAGAGACATTAACCATATAATATGCATATAAAACACAAAATAACCACGAATATGAAAATATTATCCAAATGCCAAATGTCATAATAATTAAATATCTCAAATGTCATGCGCTGATTAAAATTAATTACATCAAAATTAATATTCACAGCCATCTTGCTCTTCATCGAGAGCATCAATATCAACATCATGTGGTGCATAGTTTTTTTAATATTACCACTGCTGAGTACAAATTCCCTTGCACCTGATATCATTACAACTTTGTAATCAGGAAAAGCTGCAGAAAGGACATCAAAGGCTTCCTTATCCCTTTACTCATCTCCAAATACAGGAGCAACAATCCCTTTGTTTGCAATGTAGATGTTTATATATGATGCTGCAAGTCTGGCTCCAGCAATTCTAGTTTACACATGCCATTGATATGTTTAGAAGGACCAATCTTTCCTCAATCTTTCCTCAAAGTTCTCGCTTGCATAAACATAACTATCAATATTAACCCCTAATGCAATTTCTTCTTCCCTTACAGAACAGAACCATCTCTATAGATCCATGGCTTGTCCATTGAGGAAGGACTGCAATGATATTTTGTCCGTGAGAAGCTCCAGTAACAATACTCCAAAGTTTTTATTATATGTTTAAGTTTTTTGATGTCGACTTTTCAATGAAAAATCAAAAACAAAATTTAACAACACATTTTAGATTGTGGGTACTCCTTGGGTACATCCAGGATATACCCAAGGCATACCGCACTGCACCACATGCCAGGGACATACTCTGGTTGGGTTCGAGGCCGGGGGCATACCAACTACCTAGATTTCTTACAAGTTCCATTTCCAATTGAAAGGAGATTAGGATTTGAATTCATTCTGAATTGCATGTGTATTTCCTTCGTTTCCATTGTATTAGGTGGTTTCTTTTCTGCAAACCAGGGTTTAGTGAATTTTATTGCCCTGGTGACTCACAAGTTGAACTCAGTAAACAATTTGAACAAGTCTATCATCATGGGAAAAACTGAAAAACCCATTAGGAAAATTGTTTCAAGAAACAAAAATATCTGTTTTATTAGCAAAAAGAGACAATATCTTGTAATATTTGTAAGTCCTTTTATATTTGTCGGTCTGATAATAGTGTCCATTCGAATCAGTTATCCTTAGTCAGAATCCTCTAACAATATTCATAAGTCCATCAATGTTCATCAGTCTGATATTAGTGTCCATTTGAATCAATTATCCTTAATCTATTTTTCTAGTGTTTGCACACAATATAAGCTTTCTTTAGAAATATTTCTTGAGATTTTGGCATGTGATGATGTGTTTTCTCCATTTGACCTAAGATTATCCTATTTTATAACTCACAAAATTAGGAGAAACCATGCTGACCCATAAGCTGATATCTTTGGGATAGAAGAAAAGGGAGTAGATGGTCGAGAAGGTAGCCATAGCATAGATACCTTTAGATACGACTTTAGCATATCTTTTAACATCTTAACTGGCAAAAATTATGGGCCGAGCACACATCCTTTCTTGTGTAGGCCCCAACAAATTTATTTCTCTTGTATAAACTAAACCAGAAAAAAATATACACAATAACCAGATTTCAAATCCATCCCTCTTGATAGAAGACAACAGTTAAGATAATGGATACAGAAAAAAAAAGATTCTACAGTGAAATCCTTGTGATTCCTCTGTAGAAGAAGGACAAGTACAAAATCATCAACCAATGATCATAGAGGTGGAAGAAAGTATGGTTAATTACATTGGTACCTAAGACTCCGGGATGGCGGGACTGGGGGACAACAGAACAGGGTTTTCGGGATGGCAAAAAAATTCCAAATTTTGGAGACGGCAGGGTGATGGCTATTAAAATGATATATAAATATTAAAAATATACAAATATTTTTTAAGATTTATGAATAGTAAAAATATATAAATATACAAATTTATATTTAAAATTTTAATATGTAAATATTAGAAATATACAAATAAATTTTTAAACTTTATGAATAGCTGTTTGTGACAGTCTAACATCTGCATTTGTGCTCGAAAATTTGCATATTCATATATCAATTTTTATTCTTATTATGTCTTTGTAATACAATACGGTTGGGTTATGGTTAACCAGTAACCGTTTTGATCTATGCCTTTACTATTTTTATCATCTACAAAACCTTTCTCTTCATATAAAATTCTACATATAGGATTTGTAAGTTTGTTAAGTGATTGCAGCTTCCAAAGTGAATTTTAATTAGATTTACAGTTTTTATACATACAGGCTTTTTTTTCCAACTAGATATGAGCGGCTTCCATGAAAATCTTTTACTACAAGAGTACCATAGATCCTCATCCTCCCAAAGTTATTTCATTTTCAAGTTTATTCGAGCCCAACACAATGGTGCAGCTAGATTGAGGCTATCCATGACCAGACATCGGAAAATTTGTGGAGAATGTGATCAAGTCGTGTGAAACCCTTCAATGGGTGAAATTATGTGACAAATTCAAGATAAGCACCTTGAAATATCCCAAAAATCAGATTCATCATCTAAAATAACAATATTAGCTTTACTTTATTTTTTATTTAAAATTTCAGTTTCTAAAGAGAAAACAGCAACAACAAAAAAGACATCTTGGAGACACCCCCCTAAAAACCGCTACATAGGAAACGTGAAGGGTATGTTTACCGTCCGTCCTATCGTCCCCAGAACGTCTGGGACATCTTTTTTGCATAACACTAGTTAATTATCCTTTGTTGACAAAAATATTTTTACAGAAACTTCAAAATACAATAGGGTTATCCATCTCACTTAATTCATCTCGTACAAATATACTGGCAATTGCAACCCGAGGTGCAAGAATACACCGAAGTTAATGAGTTTGAAAGTATACATTTGTGTTGTAATTGTAATGTGTGGCAAGTGAAGCGTTGAAACTCGAAAGCAACGAAATTCATAAGTCCCAATACCTAAATTTCAAATTTGAACTTGAATTGCCTAAAACCAAATCCGAAACCTGATTTGTTTTAAAACCCAAATAACCTGGAAAAGTACATTGCCATAACTGCACCTATCTTATTTGAAACTTGAAAACATATACCTGAGAATCATGCAACATGAAAGCCAGAAAACTCTGAATTTGAAAACTCAAAGAACACGAAAAGTAGTTTAATATAAAACGTGACTTTCATGTTTAAACCCTTACAATTCCAATACACAATACACAAAATAATATATTGATATAACACCCTAAAACATGAAAGTAGCAACCCCAAAAAAATGAAAGCCCACGCCAAAATATCCCAAAAACATAAAATACCATAAAACCCCAAAACCTAAAACTCAAAACCCCAACATGAAAGCAGAAACACCAAAAAAATGAAATCCCAAGCCAAAAAATCCCCAAAAACATGAAAAACCCCGAAAAGACAATGAAAAGACAAATTAATTGATGTGGAGCACCCACAAAACCTAGAACCCAAAAACTGAAACCTGTAACCCAAAGACATTGAAAACAAAAAAACAAAACCTTAATTCTAGAAGATTTGAACCTTAAAACCTTAAAAATTATGAAATCCCCCAGCAAGACAACCCTGAAAACATGAAAAATTACATTGATATTAAACACCCCAAAACATTAAAACCAAAATCCGTAATCTTAAAAACCTCAAAAGCATGAAAAACCAAAAATCTTGAAACCTAAAACTCGAAAACCCCAAACTACAAAACCTTGAAAGACAAATCTCAAAACCAATAACCTAAAACCCAAAAGAACAAATATTTGATTGATATAAAGCACCTCCAAAACCTGAGATCCAAAAGGCTAAAAGCAAAAAGAATAAAACCAACACACAAAGACTCAAACCCAATACCTAAAATTCCCTCACCTAAACCTTGAAAACACGAAAAATATCTTAATTTATCTAGCTGAAAAAATGATGAGAGAGATCAATTTCAAGACCCTAGCTTGAATTTGTCACATACCACATTGATTAATAACTACATTACCTTGTTTGTGAATTTTCAAATAAGCGGTGATATTTAGCCCTTAATATAGTTGCACCACTATATCAAGCTAGAAAAAATCTTTCGGGAAAAAATGGAGAATCCAAACTCCATTATATGACCAAGATATTAGAATTTTTTGATCAACTTCTCCAAGCAAAGGTAAAAATACTTCAAAATGATGGTCAAATAGATGTCAAATTTCACATCTCAAATCAACACTTTTGTATATAATTAAAATATATGAAGAGAAGTATATTTATTTTATGGCAGCCCCAAAAATAATGTACATGGAGTAATATTATTGGATCTATAGACCAAAGAATAATACACATGGTATAAATATATTGGTTTGTACATCACTATTGTTGTCCAAAATAACCCCCTTGGCCATTTTGGGCAACCTACAATTTTATTCTGGTTTTGGCATCATGTTTTGAGGTTGCATGCACTTATGTCTTCTCCTTTGGTGCGGTTTCGTGGTTGCGATTCCCTCGCGCGCTCTAGCGAGCTTTCCTTGCTTCCTTTCCAATCCTCGCTTCCTTCTCGCGCATGTTTCGCACGCCGCATTCCTCTCTTTCCCCTTTGTAGGTCTACTTCTCATTGCGCACTTGTTTCTTCCATCTCGAGCACCGCGCATCCTATCGTGCGCCCACGGGCTTCCTTGCATAGATGCAAGTCTTTTGTGCTTTTCCCTTGCCCACTTCTCCTTGCCCACTTACCTCCATGCTCGAGCTTCGCACTCATTGCACACTTTTCGGACTTTCCTCGCATCCTCGCAAGTCTTATGTCGCTCCCTTCCTTGCGCACTTGTTTTCCCTCGCGCATTGCTTTTGTGCGCCTCCTTGCGTGCTTTCCCTTTTCTTCTTGGCATGTTTGCATGCACGCCTTTTCCGGTCGCGCTCCCGCACTCTCACTGGCGGGTATTCCGGCTTCATTTGCACATTTACATACTCCCGCAAATGTGCCCCTTTCCCAAGCCCCGCGCATTCCCTTGCAGCGCCCATGGACTTCCTCTCGTATCTTTACATCCTTTTGGAATCTTGCTTTCGCCCCTGACTTCCGCACATGCACCACGAAGCTTTCATCCCCGCACCAATCCTAACGTGCCACATGTCGACTTTGGGGACTTGGGATTTAATTTGCATTTTGCAAGTGCGAATGGCAGTTCACAACTAAGACCAAATCCCCGCAGTGAATGAAAACATGAAACGTGGGAGACTCGTAATTGCAATCAACCTTCAAATCCCCGCAACCAATCAAAGGTTGCCATGTGTCTAGGGTGTTGCTCTCGACCGCAAATCATCAAACAACCATATCTTTAAACTCGGAACTCCAAATCATGTGTGGTTGGTCTCATTGGAAAGCTCACAACATGAGCTACACTCTGGAATCAAGAAAATCATATTTTGGTGAGATATGGTAGGTGAAAAGGGAAAATGTGATTCAGGTCATTAATGTGCAGCTACAAGCGACTCAACCACCCAGATTTAATGAAGCATGGTCTCTTTCCTTCTTCTACAAGCAAGCTAACATGGGGAATGGGTTTGACAGAGTTCCCATGTTGTTTTGCAAGCATTGAATGCATCTTGTTGGTGGTTAGAGCCTTGAATCCGAGTTTCCCTCTATTTTCCCTCCTTTTTCTCTCCCATTTTCTATATATTGTAAAATGATGCCCATTTGTAAAGGTTGGACCCTCTTGGAATGCAAGGGCATTATTCGAGTAGTGCATTAGTGTTTTGAGTTGCAAGCCTCATATCTTGGACCTCTACAAGGCATTTCTTGCCTCCCTCCTTCATTGTAATGGATTGCGCATCCTCTTGAAGCAATAAAATATGTGTTTTGTGGCTATTCTTTGCTCTAATCGGTGTTCATTGCATCTTTTTGCCTTCATTTTGCAAAGTGTTGGTGTGTTGTGCATGTTTGATCTCTTTGCAGGGTATATTTTTGTTGTGCTCCATGAAAATGAAAGCTTGAATGTTATTTTGGACTGTGGCACTCATGTTTGCCCTCTCCTTCTTCATTTATCTCGATTTTCACTCATCCGAGAGTATCTTCCCCCTTTTCTTGGTGTTATCACCTCTGTTAGTTTAGGATTTCTCCTTTCATGCATCTCCTTCTCACTCTGGTCCCTTGGAATGTGTAGTTTATGAGTAGATAGTTGTTTTCCTTGCAGTAGGATTAGTTTTAGCATTAGGAATAGGTAGAGGAAGTCCGCTTCTCCGGAGGTTTGTCTCGAGCGCAAGTCCCACAACTTGGAGACAATCCCATGTTCCCTCAAAGCCCTGGATCTTCATGATTCAGTTGTGGGTGCAATTTTGAGCTCCAACAACTATCAAACAGAAAGCCCTTACCAAGTAACTTCATTGTATTTATACAAAAAGATTCCCTTTATTGTACTTAAACAAAAACGGAGTATATATATGGATCAGTCAACTTTCTAGGAAAGTTTTCTAAGAAAATCGAATAAGGGAAATAATATGTTTGCAGTTGGAGCAAAAAGTAAGGGGACTAAATAAAATTGAATTCATTATGTACATGGTCGCCAAAGGGAAAAAAAAAAGGACTTGCCACAAAGTAAAATCATATTGCTTGGAGGACAACAAAAAAGAAACAATACAAAATTAAGACAATAGTTCTAAGTACAATCATCATACATGTAGACATGTAAAGTACAAGAAACCAAGCTACATGACAATGATCCCCTTCCAATTCCTAGAGCTCTATGACCATCCAGATAGCAAACACCTTTCTAATTCCAAAAAAGGCCAAGGAAAGGATATTACAAACTAATGGTGAATAAAAGAGACTCGCAAGGGCAATAACATACGAAAGACAGTGAAAGAACAAATGATCGCAGAAAATGAGATGGTAACAGAACTTTACTCAAACTTTATTTGAGTTATGTTGTCTCTCTACATGATCGCAAATCAACTTTTCACGTGATAGTGAATCATCTTCCTACATAGGATTAATTATAATTTCTCCATTAAGAAGGTAGAATCGAAATTTTCAAAACACATCTGGATTTAAATTATTTAAAACTTCAATCGTGATCCATTTCCCATCTGGTAAGTTTAAAGTGTTTCGACAAAGTTGTAAAAACTCTTTATCTGTAAAAACTCTTTATCACATATTCTATTCAGGTGAGATGACTTGTTTGGCATTCGCTGCTGAACCACTTAACAAATGGACATCTCACTACATGAGTGTATTACAGTGCATTAATGTTATTCAGGTGGCCATATTGCCCATGTTAAATGATGGCTATTGCTAGTTAGTTAATTGCAATTATGTATAATAGCCAATAAAATCTAAATAATAGTATTTTATCATGGTCAAAAAAGAAAAGCATGCGGTGGCATCAGGTTAGTGTTAAATAACCTATTTTCTAGTGATAGACAAGGACTCTCTCCTTTCTCAAATTCTGAGCTGGAAGAAAGTATGAATTTTTTTACAGATATGATTTAGCAAAAAACCGCATCATGTTCTTGATATGTCAACTTTGAGAGCTCATCTACTAATCCATCTGAACAAGACTACAAGGAGTATAGCAAGAACATAAGTATGCATAAAACACAATCGACTATAAATATGTGTACCGAGAAAACTAGAAGTTTTCAATTTTGTTGAAACTCTTTTGTATACTTCGAATAAGTCTAAAACAAATCTTTGGACTGGAAACTCTTTTATATGCTTCGAATAAGTCTAAAACAAATCTTTGGACTACTAAACAAGTTTATATTTGGTCTGTCAGACAACAAATATAACATAGGTTAGTTGATACTTTTGGAACCAAATAACTCCAGACCAGTATCAACCACAGGCTGTAATCTTCAAAAATATGTATAGCATGCATACAAAGTGACCAGCTTAAAAATTAAAAAACAATATAGAGCACAATTAATGAAACAGAGATCAATATAGCACAGAAATTTAAATGAGTGGAGCCTGAAAACACGCACACAATTACTTTTTCACCCTGAGTAGAAATGTCTGCCGCTGTATTTTCATCGTATACCTTCACTCAATAAAGCTTCACAGTCAAATCAACCACCACACATTCTACTACAAACCTGATCTTTTGATTGAAACTGTGTAAAGATTTCCATTGCAATTAATCTTCAACATCATTTGTGGTTAAAACCTAAGAGTGGACTTAAAACTACACTTCGGCAAGACAACCATGTGTTGTATACTCTTCTACTGCCATTTTGCTATATTTAAAAACAGCATCCTTCCATTGGCATCTTATTCAATGTTGAAAATATGATCTGTGGTCGCAATTACAGGGTCCCTATCTGTCCAAAGGATCTGCACTATGTTTGACTCACCTTTGACATCTAGAGAACGGACACATCTGTGTTTAGACACCCCCACTGACAACATACTAGCATAACCACAGCTATACTAAAAGAGTTTATTAAGAGGCATCCAAAAGCCATCAATTGTCACTTAAGAAATGCAAGCTTGTGGAAGAACCTACCTTTACTAATAATTTTCCGGTGCCCATTATAAATCCTGCATCAGTGTTTCCAATTCCAGTTGCAAACTGCCCAAATGCACCTGCATTGCACGTGTGCGAATCTGTCCCAAAGAGAACCTAAAAGAGAGGGGTATGAATAATTTTATAAATAGGCTAGAAGACCATCTAACAACACAGAGACTTGAATATAAACTCGACATAAAATTACCTCGCCAGGTTTGCAATGACCTTCTTGAGCAAGAGCAATGTGGCAAACTCCTTTATAATCCGGATTTGCCTACAGGTATAGAAGCAAAATATCCAAGCCATCAAAAAATAAATGACTGACAGGCATTTTTAAACAGTACTGTCTACAGGTCCTCGGAGAGAATGTGAAGCATAATTAAAGAAAAATGGGGTCAAACTGCTCCATGTAGAAATAGAAGGCTATGACCATCTCAGAAATGAATTATCATGCTAGTGTTTAATATGAATGACAAAAGGAAAAAATGCAAGGCATACCTTGAAGTCGCTACGATCTTTGATATCATAATAATACTTGATATTCTGCTCCTGAGCAAAGTCTCTTAATATATCAACATTTCGGTTTGCACGTTCATCATCAGTAAATATATAGTGATCAGGTATTAGAACAATCTTTTCACGATCCCAAACCTGAAAGCAACTTGATGTCAAATGAGGAACCAATATCCTCACACACAATTAGAAGAAAATGAAAACTGCACATGTATCACTTTTCAAAACCTAATACTACGTTTTTCACTTCTCACTAAAAACTTGGAATCTCACAAAATATAGTATGATATGAACAGCAATCAAACTACAAACTTGAACAAACACAAATAGATGAAATATATTGAAAGAACGCCTTCTCAAAGGCAGTTCCAGGGATCTCTCTGCATAATAAGTTTTGAGGTTGGTCTCACAGTGATTCATTTTTGTGGAAGTTATTGCATACAACTGCATATGATATTTATATTTCCAACGTTTCAAGACGTATACTAGACTCGTGATCAGGAGGAAGCCTATGCCTCTCTGTATATTACCTATCTTTCAGTGACCCATTGTTTTCCTATTGTATAAATACTGGCCTCATTTCACATATGGCTTGGTGGTGCTTTAGTATGCTAGCAAAAAAATTGTGCGTTGTTTCTGTTACCTCTCATCATTGATAATACAGTAAATAATTATTACAACTACATAAATAAGAGGCAATAGTTCCTGAATGGCAACAGTTCTACATTCACAACCAGGGAGAGTTCAAAATCCTTTAAGCAAGTGAATTCAATTTTCTAGAAGTTCCTAATAAGTGATTGATAACACTGAAACATCAATTTGTCATGTTGACAAGATGTTTATAAGGCAAGCCCCCGTACTACAACTTCTTTCATGAGCTGTAATATCCTCTTTAATAATATATCAAGATTTGTAATTTTGTATGAACTACAATTCCAGGCCACTCATCAATCTCCATGTCCTTTCGTTTCTCCAATAGCCTAGTAACTGGATCATAGTCATTACCTCCATGAGAAAGGTGCTTCTTTTAAGTTTTGTATCAACACTTGTCATTAAGTGCTTTTGAAGTCCGTCTCTATTTCAAACGTGATTCACCCCATTCTTCACATCCGTAAAGCACCACTTTCGTGACAAGCAATCCAAACATGATCCTTGTGCTTATCACATCCATCAACTCTACATTTCGGCACATATTTTGCAGTGATCCTTATATAAAGTTTTCCATCCTTCTGGTATTATTTTCATCATACATGATTCCTAACTAAGTGTCTTGTGGAAATCAAGACCAAGATAATTATATTTTTCCAATGAAAGCCAAATGATTCCCCTCAAAAATAGATTTTGCGTTTTTTCCCCTCCATAGAGATAAAGTCAACATTTCAGTTTTGTTGATAGTTACTCGCAATCATACTTCTTTACAAAATAGTTCTAACGCCTTCAAACTAAAGGGTATTTTTGCAATTAACATGAAATTGTGTGCATATAGACATAGCATTATAACAAAAAAGCTAAGTGGACACCCCCACCTCTAAACTTGTTTGCCTACTCTTTTACTTACCAATATGTAATCTAAACAATGTGAAGGATAAAGGGAAACACTATTTGACGCTAATGTCGCTTCATAAACATTCTAATAGGCATGTATATGTTAGTATTTGGCTTGTACTTAATTATAAAGAGATCTGAATCCTAGATGATCCAAGGACAATGCTCTAGAGGAGGACCTAGATGTGTTAGAGGCAAATGCAGAAGCAGTATTGAATAAGACGAAGACAAGAGAAAGTAATAGAATCGGAACAGAAAGTTATATTAATTTGTGTGTTTTGTACATGGCATACTCTTGAAAATGATGGTTGTCTAGTTTACTACTATCTTCCTGCTTGGGGTGTACATGACATACTCTCGAGGTGATGCATGGCTGCATGGCATACACTTGAAAAAGACATATGGTTACATGGCATACTCTTGAGAAAGTTGCATGGCTGCATGGTATACTCCCATAAGAGAGGTATGGTCGGTCACCCTTGGCAATTTGCTTGTTATGTGATGCTACAAATGTGTTCATTTATATTACAAAGCAGTGAAGGCAAAAAAATCCATTACGGAGGTGAAAACGCTTGACAGATACATTGCCTGAATATCAAGTGCAAAATAGCTGGCAGATTCCCCGCCATAATGTGGGCTTTGGAAATGCCATTTATCATGGGGCATCATGGCACATAGTGTCCACATGGCCAGGTGAGTCTTAGAGTTTCCTTGTAGGGATTGCCCTGCAAGGGTGTTGTGAAACACTACATGTGCTGCAAGATGCTGCGAGAACATTGCAAATTCTACTTGGACAATACAAGGAGATTGCAAGTGTTGTGAGATTCTCAAAATTTTGGCACATGCCATTGCCCGTGAAAGGGGGTGCTTTTCCTCAACCCTACACCAGCTAGACCTACGAAAAACACGCACTTCATGCCTATCAAACAACATGCACAGTGTGGACTACGAAGCTACGTGGCATGAATCATGCTATTGCATGGGGTGCGCGTGAGGTCAAGAGTTGCACGTCAATACTCAAAGTGTAGAAGTTTTGCAGCATGTTTCTTGGCACTGTGCAGGATGCGCATGATGCAAAGAGCTGTGAAGAGGTGATTTGCAACATGGTGCGAGGTAGCATGATGTCTCCACAAGACATCTGCACAAAAGTGATGATCTACAACATGGTGCAAGATGGCATAATAACTCCACAAGGCCGTTGTGCAAGAGTGATGATGTAATGTTCCCTTTTCCAAGTTAGTTTGATTTGAAGACTTTGAGCCCATTCCACTTCCTATGGGCATGAAGGGAATGAGCAAAGGGAATAATTGTCATGCTTTTCAGTTATTTTCGTGAGCATTGCATTCTTCTTTAGTAGTTTTCAATACATAGTTAGGTCCACTAGGTTAGAAAGAAAGAGAAAGGAAAAATAGAAGAGAAAGGATCCATTATAAGGTCGGTCCTATTTAAGGGCCATTCTAATTGATCCTTGGCACCATATCAAGGTATAAGAAGGGGCCGCTTGGCTCATTTGTGCATCATCATCATCATCTTGTCTATTGAACTTTGCATGGTTTTTGGGTTGAGTGCTCAACTACTTCCACTTAAGAGCAAAAATCTTTTTGTGTGGCCAACAAGTGAGGACAAAAACCCTCCTTGTTTGATTGAAGAACGAAAACTCTTCAATTCATTGAGGATTATCCATTCCAGGGTTTCCAAGGAGCTTCAAAGAAGATTGATTTTGCAGATTTTCAGCTAGGGTTTGGTTGAAGAAGGGCTGCTAGGGTTTTGCAGACATTTTTAGGCCCTCTCCTAGGGTAGTGACCCACCTTGTCGAGGAGTTTGGAAGTTTTTAGGGTGCGGCAACATCCAAGTCAGCTATCATTCTGTTTCTCATATTTTTAGCAGCCGGAATCTACCATTGGACTTCATATTTGGGCTTGGAATCCTTCATTTCCGGCCAATTTTGGAAGGGTGTTCACTGCTGTCATTTTATTTTATTCAAATAAATTCCAGCTAGGGTTTGAAGGCTGATTTCTCGCCTATATTGCTTCTAAAATATTTCTAAGTTTCCCTAGATGCTTTGGATGGTGTGAATGATGCATTTTTGAAGAGATATTGCATTTTTCTTGCTGCTGTTATAAAAATTCAGACTGTTGTACCTTGCTGTCCTAATTTTCAGTTGGCTGTCGTAATTTTCAGTTTACTATCTATTGGGGTTTGTGCAATTTTCCTTTGTTTTCAGTTAGAGCCCAAAAAGGGACATTACAGGATCATTTGTGGCACAACACAAGGTGGCATGATATCTCAACAAGGCAGCTGCGTAGGAGGCCAATGTTGTGTAACAGTTGCACACATGAAAAAGGATGTCATAGTGCTCTGCAGACTATGTGAAGTTGTACAGTCTATCCAAATGATGACAAGTATTGTAAGTAGAAAGCAGTCTTCTGGGACCGCTCCCATGTTCACATCATAAAGCATGTAACCTACTACTTTATTCTCATCTGATTTCAAGTTCCTTCATCCTATTATGATGTTTGCTTCTAGGCATTGTGTCAAATACTTTATTAAAGTCCACGAAACAACCCGAAAAAAACATATATCCCTTGTTTATCCCATACCTTTTCATGAGGGTTTTAACAGTTATGTTTTAAATAAGGTTTCGTTAGTTCCTTTTACTTCATTAATTTGACAATAAAATCACAAAAAAGTGTTGTGTTCAATCAAGGTTTTACTAGCTAAATAAATATGATGGTGATAATGACATATAACGTCCTTTGGATGCGATTGGTTTGTACGACCCAAACAAAGTGTGTAAATAATTCAATTCCCTTAGAATCCTTTCCGTGAAGTGTGATTTTGAAGTTGTCATGGTTGCAGCCAATCTTCACAATCCTTCGAATTTTCCCAAATGAAGTGCCTTCATAATCGTTGGACTCTTCCTAACCATAGTGTCTTCACAATTTGTGAAGTCTTTCCAACCAAAATGCCTAGGAAAAGAAGTAACGGTTTAGAAACAGACCAAGATAATATATAATTAAACACCCTAAATTGTTAGATAAGATAAGATAATTTATTGATGTCCAACAAATGACCACAAAAGTAGGTCAATGGGACTGCAGAGTACAAAGCCAAAGGACCCAGCAAGAGGACCCAAACGGGTCGCCTGAAACACAAAGAGAGAATGGAGAAGAAGAGAAGGAAGCAGCAAATGCTGAGAAACCAGAAAAGAAGGAGAAGAGGGTGACAAGTGAGGGGGAGTGGAAGAGGGAGCAACACCCCCAACACCATCACCTAACAATCGAGGCCGGCTGGAAGTAGCTCGCAATGCACCGATGTCCAGTATCTGAAACAATATGTTAGAATATAAAACCCATCTTTACAAGTCCCTTCGAGTCATCAACATGCATCCACTAGGTTATTTGTACATATGTAGTATATACCTTGCAAGTGTAATCAGTATGCATTGTAGTTAGTGCCTTACTAATAAGCAGCCTACACTTTTGTCATATGTTGATTGGTGTATACATAAAGTCTTGTGAGCTCACCGGCAATCCAAGTTGACAAACAATCTTGCATCACCCAAAAACATTTAGAGTTAGTGAATAAAGACTTGCACAAAACCACACCACTCCTAGCATGCAGCACAAAATCCAATGCCTAAGCCATTTTCTTGTGAAAGCCTATCCAAGCCATGCTACACTATCTTGGTTGCATAGACCTATGAACATTGTGCAACACCATCTTGCCCGAGCAAAGCTATACTTAGTCGTGGCAAAGCTTTCCATGCCTGCCAAACACGTGCAAACATTGGTGCATTCCTTGTCGCGGAACACTATTCTCGCATGGTCAAAACGTGAAGCCTTCCCCACACTACCAATGCCTAGTTGATGCCGCCAAAATCTATCCTCATGCAGTAAGGTCTTGCATTTATGCGGGACCACTTCCATTTGCTACAATGATTGGATTTGCACTTGACAGGATCTCCAATCAACATCGATACAATTAGAGGGAGCCACATGTGGACCTTGATTTGTTTTTCATGGCTTGGGGCCAACCAAATGATCTAAGTGAGTTGGATCCAACACAGTAAAACTTCATGGGAAGACTAGTGACAATATGAGGCATCCCAAGGGATATTTGCAAGGTATTTTTACTTGCAAAGGCATCTTTGTTCTTCCACCCAAATCATGAGTTCTATAAATAAAAGAGCGTTGTCAGCATGTATGGCACCTATTATCTGATTAGGAAAGGCATCTAGTGTGAAGTTGCCAAATTAAGTTGTATATGGCTCTATAGAAGCTTTCAAAAGTCTATAAGCTTAGGATAGGTAATACTAATAGGATTGGAATTCTTAGAAGAATTCTAGCAAAGTCTTGTCATTGGAGTGTATTGTCATTGTGCCTAAGTTTGTAATCTTTTCTTACATTAATAAAGTTTTTGATGATTCTTGTTAAGAATTGTGCTTGTGATCTTGCTTCGAGGAGATCTAACTCAAATAAGGGTGCGTGGTCTCGTGCATTCCTTCATTGGGACCCCTACCACAACTACATCAATCCGATATCAGAGCAAGGATTTCTAAGTTTTGTTGAGTTTGGTATAGAGATCAATCTGGTTAATGTGTAAGTGATCTATAGATTTGTTGCTTTCCATGTTAGTGTGTGTGGCTAGAATGTAAATGTGGACATCTTCCAGCATTTGGGTTGTTGGGTAGAAGGTGTAGGTCGGGACTGTGAGGAAGAAAGTAATGGCATGTAGAGTGGATATTGCTGCCTGAGCAAATAGAGCTCACCCAGATAAGCAGATTTGGCACAAATGATCCAAACAATAGAAGCTCACAACTAGGATCCATGGATATGATACATCGCGCTCTAGCCAAGAAGTTTTGGTATAGAAGGAGAAGAGGAGTTCGATAAAGAAGAAGAACATATAAAAATCATGATGAGCAGCCTCCGCAAGTCAAAGGAAAAGCTAAGGTAAAATCAAGACACACTCCTTTCAAAGTTGAAACTAAGGTTGAAATAAGAAGCTTTGAAGGACAAGTAGATAATGAGTTATTAGATAAATGGTTAAAGCATTGAAGTTATATTTATACGTGATAACTAATGATGTATTGAGAAGCAAAAGATTACTTTTGCACATCTCAAAATGAAAGGTTGTGCTTTGGTTTGGTGGGAAACATGTCTAGTATCTTCTAAAAAAGAAGAAGACTATTATAACTAGGTGGGATGAACACAAATTACTTTGTAAGAATTTTTATCCAATTGGGCATACAACAAATCAAAAGATTAAGTGGCAATATTTCAAAGTGTGCAGGTTTATACTACAGAGTTCCGAAGACAGGCCATGTTGATGAATATGCACTTGAAGGATGAAGACAGATTCACACATGTATGTGGAAACAGGTCATGACTCATGTCAAGTAAGCCAAAGGACCTCAATGAGGCTTGCATCCTAACATATTACATTGAGGAAGAAAACAAACAAAAAGAAGGGAAACCTTCAAGGAAAAATCAGCCCACAAATCAGCCTAAGAAAAAGTAAAAGCAGCCTTATAAGAAGTATAAGTGGAAAGGTAAAAAAATGCCACTGATTTGAATACTTGTAAGGATCCAAAGAACCATTGTAATTAGTGTGCTATCAATGGATATAGTGACACTACATATTGGAAGCTACATCCGAAATTTCATCCAAAGAATCGTGCCAAGGATTCCATGAAGTCAATGGTATTTTTAAAATAGAGGTAGAGATCGAGGACAATTCCAATGTAGATGAGAAACTCGGTTGCACAGCCACCAACACGAACAACGGGTAATAAGAGAGAGAAGAGATGAGTAAGTTGTTTCAAATCAAGATTTGCATCAAGAAAGCGAAGGTGAATGCACTTTTAATGTTGGGTCTCACTCCATTTTGGTTTTTGATGATGTTGTTAGGAAGCTTGGCTTCCAAGCATATGACCTTTCTCATCCATATCCACCGAGTTGGGTGAAGAAAGGTGTTGAAATTCAAGCAAAGAAATGTAAATTTAAATTTGGGATTAACCCACAAAACATTGATGAGGCAGAAGCAAATGTAACCCGTCTTGATGTATTTGATGTGGTATTTGAGAGTCCTTTTGGTAGCTCAGGGAAGCAATCTTTATGAGAAGGGCTAACAAATACAGACAGGTCAAGGATGGAGTGAACTACAACATCAAGGCACATCAAAGCAAGCCCTAGTAAGTGCCAACCAAGAAAAGGGACTAATTCAAGCTAATAATCAGTTCTATTTACTTTAGTCCTTTTTTGAAAGATAAACAAGAAGATGGGTCAAAGCTTTCTTAGTTTCTTAAACAAGGATTGAATGATTTCAATGATATGCTGCAATCTTTTCAAGAAGTGCTCCAAACACCTAAGGGTTTGCCTCCAAAATGAAATGTAGAGCATGAGATTCAATTGTTGTCAGAATCTCCTTTACCTAACATTGGTTTGTATAGGCAATCCCTCTTGGAGAGTAATGAATTTAAGAAAGAACTTCAGAGTTGCTGAAACAAGGGATAATTCGCCCCAAGTACCTCACTATGAAGGTCACCCATTGTGATGGTGCAAAAGAAAGAGTACTCGGCATGGCTCTTGGAGAATGAGCATAGACTAAAGAGTGTTGAACAAGATCACCATCAAGAACCACTATCCACTTCCACAGATTGATGACCTATTGGACGAACTTCAACATGCCAAGTATTTCACTAAGTTGGATCTCAAATACAGATGTCAACAAGTTCTTATGAAGGAGGATGTATGGAAGACAACCTTCAAGACAAAACAGGGTTTATATGAATGGTTAGTACTTCCTTTTTCGTTTATGTAATGCACCTGCTACATTCATGGGATTGATGAAGGATGTATCGCATCCCTTCATAGATACATGTGTCACAGTGTATCTAGATGATATTCTGATTTTCAGTGCTACATGGGAATAAACATCTAACACATTTGAAACAAGTCTTGCAAGTGTTAAAAAAAAATAGTTGTACACTATGAAGAAATGCGAGTTTCCAAAGCAATCACTAATCTATTTTGGGATGTGGTTGGAGGAAAACTACAAGTGAACCCTACAAAGGTTGAGGCGATCACAGAGTGGCCCACATCAAGGAGTGCCACAAAGACTAAGAGTTTTGTTGGAGCAATACAGTACATAGGAAACTTATTCCAGCTTTCTCCGCTATTGCACATCCTCTACATATGGTTGCAGCATTGGGTAAGACATTCATTTGGGGTAAGACATTCATTTGGACTGAGGAACATGATAAGTCTTGTAAGTTATTCAAAAAGATCAGCCAATGCTTCAGTACTTGCTCTTCCTAACTTGTAGTAGCCATTCAAAGTTAAAACAGATGCCAGCAAGTATGCTATGGGGGCAGTTTTTTTGCAAGGAGGTAAGCCCGTATGTTATCATTCAAAGGTATTTACTTCAACAATAAGAGGATATAATGTTTATGATAAAGAGATGTTTGCATTAGTTCAAACAATAAAGAAATGGACACATTGCTTATAGGGTAGAGAAACTATTGTGCATTCTAACCACAACCTCTTCAATATTTGCAATCACAAAGTAAGTTACAAAATGCAAGACACTATAAATGGATAGAATTCCTATAGCACTTTCATTTGATCATCAACTACAAAAAAAGAAGCACAAACATTGTGGTGGATATGCTATCCAGGCCACCAATAACAAAGCAAATCTCAGCTTTGGCTACAATTTCATTGATTAAGCCCTTCATGAAAGAAGCCTGAGGAGAATCTTAAGCACAAGATGCATACTTTGGGGAGACATTTCAACGGCTGCAGGTCAAGAAGACCAAACATGATGGCAGGGATGGATGTGACCTAAAGGGCGGCTACTTTACAAGTTGAGCAAAACTTGTGTGCCAAAAAGAGAAAAAAATCTGTTGATGAGAAAAGCATGTACTTCCAAGGTATCGGGTCATTATGCTGTTAGCAAGACCATGGCCCACTTGCAGAGGTATGTATAATGGCCCAATATGCAAGATAAAGTATCAAGATTCATAAGATTATGTACATTGTAAACTATGTTGTACAAGTGCCTAAGATTAGGAAGGAAAGAATGTACATGCCTCTACCAGTACCTACTAGACCATGGAAAACATCTCTATGGAATTCATAGGAGGATTACCTATGTCTAAAGATGGCCATAACTATCTATATGTTGTTTTCGATAGATTCAATAAAATGTGTACTCTCATTGCATGTAAAGAGACAATAAATGGGCATGAAGCAGCTGAATTATTTTTTACTAATGTTTGGGTGCACTGGTATTGCCTAAGTCTATTGTTTCAGAATAAGATTCAATATTTTTGGGAAAGTTTTGTACTACGTTGTCGTACAAAATGGAAACAAAACTTCAGCAAAGCACAACTTTCCATCCACAAATCAATGGCCAAACAAAGGTCTGAACAGGACTTTGGTACAACTGATAAGAGGTTACAACAACAAGTATCTAAGAACTTGGGATGAGTCTTTGGCAAACATTCAACACTCATACAACAAGGCACACACATCCACCAACCAGTCACATTTTGAAGCATGTTTGGGTTATCTACCTACTAATCCTCTTGATGTTGCAATAGGACAGCAGGAAGGAGAAGTAGCACAAGATTCAGAAGTGACAAGAGCAGCAAGATTCATTGAGAGGATTAGACAAATTCATCTCAAAGTAAGGAACAACTTGAAAAGTCTCAAGCCAAGTACAAAGCTAGAGAGGACCAGCATTGCAAGGAGAATACATTCAAAGTGGGAGACATGTTATGGTTGTATTTGAGCAAAGAAAGGCTTCAAGGACAAGCAAGAAAGCTCAAACCTCTAAGGTATGGACCATTCACCATCCTAGCACGGATTGGAGAAAACACTTTCAAGCTTGACCTACCACACTTCATGAGGATGTACTCATAAGTAAATTGTGAAAACTTGCACCTATATGAGCAATTCATGCTAGTTAAAGAAGAAGAATATCAGTCGCTACCTTCCATAGAGGAATTCTCTCAGATTCTCAACGGGAGGCAGAGGATGTAGTGCTGCAGCAAATAGTCCGAGAGACAAGTCGAGGATTAGACGGGCTTTGGCAAGTTGAGGAGTAAGATAAGATACCAAGGCAAGTAAAGTGGTACTCAAAGGAGAAGGTGGGGGAGTTGTTCCCACATCTCTGCCCACACTGCCTCTCAAAAAGGGAGGTATGATCCATAGGGATCTAGAAAAACATCATCTTCATTAGCAAAACACATAATACAAAGCTTTCAAAAATCACCATGGGTCCAAAGGCAAGTTGCAAAGTCATCGCTTATGGCAAAGCAACACTTACATAACCGTCGTGGCATTTGGGTAACTGCCAATGTCTTCCGAGGGACAGTAGCATAACCATCATTTTGATGATACCGGTGGTTTCACCCGCGTAGAAGAGAAATGATAGTAATGGCCCAAAATGGTGTCTCTTCCCCTTGCAATCAACTCTTCGGATTCAAGATTGTTGTCGAATCACTAGTTGGAGATTTTAGGAACAGGATAACTAAGTTCGTACTTGTTCCATGCTTTTTGTATCTTATTACTTTGGCCATAAGTAAACTGGAAATTGAACAGTTGCCATTCCCCACTAGTTTTTCTCCACATTGGGGTTTCTAGGGATCATATCTTGTTTTCAATTGTCTTCTTTTTACATTTATTGTATGTTATAATTTCCATTCTTTGGCAGTACTATATTCACTTCTACCAACTAAATACATTAGTTCTAGCTAACTAAGACATTATTATGTCATTGCAAGCAAAGAATTTAAGTGGAACAGCAATTTGTGATTCTGAAAATTTTTAATAAGGCAGTCTTAATACTTTATAAATCAAATTTCTTACTCGAACATTTCAGGAGTTTTAACCTTCCTATGTCCGCTTCTCTCAACTTCAACATCTTTTGCCACTTGTCTCCTGCCACCTTTATATGGTTTGTGAAGTTTGCTTCATATTTGGAGCACTCGTCTAGATTTTCAACACTCTTTGATTGAGAGCATAGTTACCAAGTCCAGAAATCCGGATCCATTCAGGAGGGCCAAAAATACGGAACTTTTGAAAAAGTTTGTAGAAATTCGACATCGAATATATACATATTATTATGAGCATAATTTATAAATACGCAGAAAATGACAAGTAAAGAGAAAAAACTAAAAAAAAAAAAAATTGGAAAAAAAGGGCCGTCCCAAACCAAATTTATCTTGGCCGCCTAATATTCCGGATCCGGCCATATTTTGTGCAGATTCAACCACATTTGGTAACTATAATTGAGAGTGATTCAATTGGTTTTGACAAGTTTTCCTTGGCCTAGTAATTTTGTCAAATCACTTCAACTTCAACATTAGCATCAGCATCAGAATTTATCGTCCTTCATCTACTATGTTTTGAGCAAAGGAAGCAATTCTTACAAAAGGATGATATGTGATCCCTTTTTCCTTCCCCTCATTCTCCAAATTAAATTTTCCAAGGGGTGTAATTTAAATAAATTGACTTTAGATCAGTAAAGCACCTACTATAGACACCCTAAAATATCTCATTACACATTCTAAACCTCCGAAATCATCCTATAATCACTTCATGACACATTACGATCATTTCCGACCTATTACAACCACTTTTGATACATTTCGCTACTTTACGACCCTTAACGACATTGTCTCGAATCACACTTCTATCATCCCCACAACTTCCCTAATTACTTTTATCACTTGCACAATGTTCTAAATCATTAATTATTACACTCATACCCCATTCCTAGGATTAATTAATTAATCCTATCACTCTCATTATACATCCCTTACCCCATTAGCTAATTTTATTAGCTAATTTAATATTAAAATAATTAAATAAATCATCCACCTATCCATTTCCACCTCATCTCCAACTCACTTCCACCTCACTAGTTGACATCTCAAGTTGACTAAAACAAATCAAATCATGACTAAGGCTAAAAATCATTAATTATATTCAAGAGGACAAGTTTAAATTAAATCAAATCATAGATTTGAGTTAACTAAAACATATCCCTTAAATCATGGCTTTCCAAATTAAAGCAAAACTCTCTCCAAGCTAAAACTCGCGTCACTTTTTGGGTGAATAAAACAAAAGACATGAAATATTAATTCAAAGCAAATATTCAAAAGGCATGCCACCTTTTCCAAACTCAATGACAACTCACCCAATCAAGCTCAAAACAGCAATTTATCTTGCCAATCAAATTAGAAACTCAGACAAATCATTCCAGTTATGCTTCAGTCAGCCTCAAATCAGAAAATCAATCACACAAATCAAGGCTCTAAGATTCTCTTCCCTCAGCTATAAATAAACACTCATTCCTCTCCATTTATCATCTTTTGGAAGTTTAAGAATCTGTATTGTTATTGTGTCGAATTGTCATTCAATTTTACACACCGTTATGCTGTCCATTTGATCAAGAATCTATCAATCAAATCAAATCATTCATTCACATTGCTCGTAGCTGAAATCTACTTCCATTTGGAACATTTTTGGAGCAGCCACATCCAATTGATTGTAGAGATTAAACAAGTTTGGTGCTTCAGCCAATCTCATCTGAGGTTGCAAGGAGATACAAAGGAAGGATCAGGTTTGCACATTGTGTTTATTTTCTTCCCTTATTTTGTATTTTCTCTTGTATACACCCACAAGTTTATGATAAATAACTATTTTAGATATTAGGATAGTTAAATAAATCCTAGAAATTTAGATAGTTTAGTTAGCTATCATAGACTTTACTTTAGTCAGTTGTTAATGTAACTCAAACTAATCTAGGTTGTTTAAGAGTAAACAAGGTTTGATTGATTAGTCATAAGTCTCATAGACTGAGAGTGACTCCAATGTGATGGAAGGTTAACTCAGGGCCTCCCTTGACACCTCTGCCGGTGCTCCCCTTGAAAGTTTTGTTTTTAGTATTGTAACTCTTCCTGTTTTGGTAAAACAATATTTTTTTGCATCATTGAGGTGTTCTGCGTGTTGGTTAAAGGTCATTTCTTATCGATCGTGTCAATTTTGGAAAGATTTAGAATCCTTATGTCAGAAAGCTTGGAAACAGCTCTATGCAGGGGGAGATTTTCGGAGGATTTGTAACAGTTTTTTTTAATGCCCATTTGGATAAAAATGAATCGAGAAACAGGTATCTGTATGCAAAATTGGGGCAGCCGTGCCACTTGGGAACAGGAAATGGTTGAACTGCAGAAAAGTAAGGGTCTACAGGGGACTAGTGACAAAGAAGAAGCTCCAGTAAACAGAGAAATGCTAACATATTTCTATCATCGGCTTGACATGGCCTTTAGAACCATTTGTCTCCATGTCACCAAAAATTGCAACATCATATGCATACTCTTGTGGCTCCAACTAAGGCTTAGTGAAGCTAAATGACTTTTTAGTCAGCAAGGTGGCAAGAGAGAGAAGAATTTTTCATATTGAGGCAAAGCAGGGCATAAGAACGCAAAATGTTTAAAGAGAATGACAAATATTGAAGAACACCTTGAGTAGATGGAGATGCCCATTGAAGGAACTGAGCTTTTAATACTAATTTTGCTTTTCCTCGCATTCATTATTGTGAATATTTCAGCTATGCTGTCAAACATAATGCGGCAGAATTAATCATGCAATTCCCTCATAAATCTGTGATTGTGGTGTGTCTGTGTATATATTTCGAATAAGTTGATATATAGATATAGGACCACCGCCCCCACTCCCCTTTGACTTTTAAATCTGAGCATGGCTGTTGAATTTGTGACAAAACATCCATGATTTGACATCCAAAGTTTTTCACCTTTTCATTTTCACCTAGATTTCTTTCTAAAAATTCCATTTTCACCTGTTTTTCATTCCTACTTCTAAAATGCCAGCACCTTCTACTGCTATCTAAGACTGTGTACATTGGACCCTGGGTTGTCAAGCTTTAATGGCACAAACATTTCCACATTATCATATTTTATCAGAAATATATCTTTTAACCTTATTTTAACAGTTGAAAAGGATACTCTTCTCTTTCCTGAAGTATTTAAATTTTGGCATTATAAATGTTTTTACAATTTTCTACAACAATTAAATTTTATTGGAATGCTTGCTGACCCCTTTTTGCTGAATCTACATGTGTCTTTAGCCTACTTACTGCATCTTCGTACCAAACTGTCAATCTATTAGTTCATAAGGAATGCACTCAACACCAAAATTTAAGTTGTTTAAAAGCACCGATTCATTTGGAATTTACTCCAAACACTATGTTTATCACATGGTCAAAGAATAATTTTATTTGCTGTAGCTAAGTAAAAGGTTTAGATTCGAGACTGTGAAATCCCAAAGGAGATGCACATCAAGAGAAGTCCTCGCCATTCTAGAATGTGAAATCCTAAAGAAGATGCACATCGAGAGAAGTTCTCACCAAAAACAGTAGTACACAGTCGCAATACTCTTTTTAAGGGTTGATTGCGCATAAATTCGACTCCACTCTCTAGAAAAATGAGCAAATCCAACTCTCTGCAAAAGTTATTTCCGAGTATTTGAGTCTACTACTACTCCTATGATTGTCCACCTCTTTAGGAGTTCAAGTGGCATAGCTATGCTTCATAAGCATCAAAATAACGAAAATGACATGTATTAAATAGGTAAAAACTTTTCTATTATAATGTGCATTCTATCGTTAGCTGCATGTTTTGATGATTATTTTGTCGATTTATTGTGGAATTAAGAATATCTTTTTGGTTGAAAAATTAAAGAGATTTTTTCTTTGCTAAGTAATTGTTGTACTCTTACAAGTCATAGATAATTCCGTGTAATGTGATTTCACAAGAGTGTTATCCATTAGTAAGCCTTCTCACTAATTTAAAGGACGCCAAGAACACTCAAATTTGGTAACTTATCCTTTGGCAATGACAAGTTTGGCTTTGTTCCTATACTAAGACTTACGCTCACATTTTAAGCTCAATTGACATATCATTTTCCCTCTTTCATGACTTGCTAATCTCCCCACACTGCTCTAGCTTTCATTCATGCAATATTAATTATCCAAAGCAATATTCTATCCTCAAAGAACTTTCCTGGTATCTGACTCTGTTGTCATTAGATCCCTATATGGAACCATACAAAACAGGACCAGGTCGTACAATGTTGAAGGTTGACCTGTACGGTCCTATCTCCCGCTTTCTAGCGACCCTTTTCTTAATTTGAATATCTTATTTGCATCATTCATCTTCCTTAGGTCGGCCCTCATGCAATACCTAACCTTCGAAAGCCTATATAAGTAAGTCAAATGCACTTCATAACTCACCTTGCATTCTCAAGCACTCTTATTGCAAAATATCAACACTAAAGCACTCATGGCTCTCCTAAATATTACTAAAGAAAATGCACAATTGTTTGAGCAACCACCACACAAATCTGAAACACTCAAACTGGTTCAAGAGTCTAGCTTCCTCCATTACCAAGCATTCAAAGGTCCTAGAGTTATGTCTTAGCAAGAGCAAGTCACTTCAAGCATTGCCAAAGGTCTTAAGGGACAAAGAGAATCAATTTTAGCATCTGAAGCACATCACACTATATCACTACTGCGCTAGGTGCATCTTTGTTCTATAGTTACGTCTGCTACTCATTATGTCAATAGACACACGGGCACGATAGGGGATTGGCATAGATTGCATACACTATATGCACCAACACTAAGATAACTACATGAGGCTTGCTCCCACTCAAGAGGATGTAGTGCAGCACCTGGATTGATTCAACAAAGGTTGACCGCCAGAGTCAGTCCAGCATCACCCACACAGGGATTTTTTTTTTTGTTATCTAATCGTTTCATGAAGTTTGTTGTGAGGGTTTTTCATTTGTTGCAGGTCATTAAAAGTGGTCTCAATGTGTGCGAACCCTAGCGACAGACAACAACGACCATTTTGGACCAACAACAGGCAAGCTAAGTTACAGCACTCAACTATTTGCAAGTTCAAAATCATACAAAACAGGACCAGACCATACAATGCCCTAGCCAGATCTATACGGTTCCATTCACAAGCAATTTCCAGCTTCAGTCTCAAGAACGAAGCCTTTTCAGATTCTCATCATCCATTTCAAGTAGTTTGTACACCCATAACACTTCCATAACTCTCTACACAACTAAGTATTCATCTTTATTGTGTTTTACACTGTCATTGTATTGTTTTATCATCGTTTATTGTATTGATAGATATATTTTGGATTGTACGATTAATGTGGATTAATTTATTCGGAATATTCTACCTATAACATTCTTACACCTAGGTACATAAGTTAAGGAAAAAACCCTTATGAAATCCTTATCTTATCAAAAGCATTTTTAGGGTGTAAACACTATGTCACACCCAAAAATCGGACAGAGTTAGGAAAAGGACAATGAAGGCAAAGGAAATGGTGGAAACTTGGGGGTATACTCCTAAAGGAAAGATTAAAAAACAGTAAAATAGTAGGGAGGAAATAAATAAATTAAAATGTCAAAATATAAGTGATTTGCATTCCTAGCACAGAACCCCGGGAAACACCATTTCTGCCCCACTTCGGGAAACACTTTTAGAGTCATCATAACGAGATGAAAATTTCCAGAGAAACAAGTACCCAGTCTCCTCGTGGAAACGCTTTGAGTATTTCTACGGTATTACCCGCTCTGGTTTTAATAATATTTTCAACTCTAAATGACATTTTGTTAGGGAAATCATCGGATTTTAACGTCTAAGAATTTTTAATTATTATTTCATTTAGTTGTGCCATAGCCCTGGGGTTTAAGGCGGCTTTGGCACTTAAGCTCTATAAAAACATTATTACAACTTTCTATGGAAGAAATGCAAATCCAAGAAGTCATTACTAATTACTTAAAAAAACAAAAGACAAACCTTGGCCTGGGAACCAAACTCCTGTTTGAAAATGCCGATGGTTCCAGGACCACAGACGTCGTGAGTCATCAGTAAATCCACATTCACCCACACGTTATCACCAGGACTTAACTTAGATTTCTCCGCAGCCCTTGACAAAATCTTTTCTGTCATGGTCATCGCGTGCTTCAACTGCAAATACATTTCAATTTTAGTCCAAGAAAACCGAACACTTTTTTAGAGACAGTGGTTTGGCAATAGCAGGTCGCGAGATTGACACTCACGGATCCAGTAGAAGCGGGGAGCGCTGTTGCGGCTGCGGCGGAGCTGTTACTGCTCGGACAACTACACTCTTCTTATTTTTACATGCCACTCCGGTCTTGATCAGAGAGCCCCCAGGGGTTCATTCTGTGAACATGTGAAAGATATTTTGATGCACATTGAAATCTCTACGATATAATCAGAGAACAAAATCCAAAATATTTGTTTTGTTATTACCTTGGATCTTAGCAGGTGGGAAATGGAAGCAGTTCCCGTTGTAGCAGCCATGGCCGAATGGGGGAGATAGAGCGATTGGAATGTATGTATAAAGAGCCTGCTCTGTAGTCTAACAGATATGTAATAGGCCTTATTCAGTTCGCGGTTCCGTGATTGAGCACGACATTGTTACTACGCCATAGGCATTCCATATTTACGCCAATAGGCGTTGTATAAGTGAGACGAACCTACCTAAATTTAGTTCGTAAAGCACATTTTACTACCAATAGTACTAGAAATGCCAAGGGAATATTTTAAGGAGTTAAATTCGAAGGAGAGAAACAATGTGAGTGGAAGACGGGTGAAGAAAAAGTCGTTTCAAGGTGGAAAAGTATGAAGGTGAGGAAAATGGAATGGGAAAACAATGTGAAACTCAACCCTCCAACAACCACATGAAATTTATGTCATCGTTTGAAGGAGAAAAGGGGTGTTGTGTAATCTACGATGTGAAAAGTATTTATAAGAGATGTCAGTGAACAAAAGGAGTGGTAGAAAAATATTGTTGAAGTGAAATTTTGTTTGCGAGTTTCAGACCATGCATTTATTGGGTGGCTAGAGAAAACATAAATGTAAGGGTAATTCAAATGTACATATCATGGGACACGTAAGAGACGAGAAGGTGTGGGGTGGATGTAGCATCCCAAGGTAGTGATTTCATGCACAGTTTTCCTCATCAAATCGTCATATAAGAATCACTGACAGAAAAAAGTACAAGTGTGGGTTGTTGAGGATTTTGATTGGACAACAAAAATTAACCATCTGCATGGCCCACACCTATTCCATAGCTAGGATTATTCCTCCCAAGAAATATCTCGGTATATGTGCTCAACTTTATGGTTGTGATCTTGCTCAAACTATTCACATGAGGTTAAAGGGTCCAAAATTTAAAATGGGGAATTCCAAAAGGCTTTAGGTTTAAAACACATCCACGATGTTTGCTTCTTGTAGCACTTTGTAGCCCCCTTTGTAGTTGTGCGCTCTAGTAAATGTGGGAAACAATTGATGTACAAAAACCATCAATGATTGAGGTCTTACAGTAACTGGCTTTATGAGCAACAAGTAGAAAATAGATGTTGATTAAGGTTGAAAACTCAAGGTTTTGATTGGACGACATTAATTTTTTTGAGATACTTGATGAGGACATGAATGGAAAGTTGGAAATGAACATGTGGGAAGTAAATAATTGTGGATTCAACATGATAAAGAAAAGAAACAACATAAAATAACTTTTAAATGGAAAGTTGAAACCCATATGTTCATTCCTAACACGTAACAGGACGTGTCTGGTTGTAGCAACATGATGGTCAAGATTTTTTACAGAGTTGACGGGAAGTGCCAAGATGTGTCTAGTAAGCGCAACATAGTGACCACCATAAAATTGGGGTTGTATTTTATTTTCAACGTCAATGGTTTCAAGTGGGCAATGTTTAATTTGTTAGATAAGGCAAATATGTGAATTGAATTCTAGAAATAAAATGGTGGGAACTAAACACCTACATGTCCCACACTATGGATTAGAATGTTCCTACCCAAATATTAACTATTATTTGTGCTCCACTATATCATCTCAATCTCATTTGTATTATTCACATGAGAACATCACCTACTTCTTGTAGAACTATATAAGTCCCCTTATAAGTTTTAAGCTCGAGTAATTGTAGGGAAGGAGTTATACCAATGAGATGATAATTGAGCTCACCCAACATATGATTGTATAAAAGTCAAAAATAAATTTGTGGGAATTAAAACCTCGCATGTCATGCACCTTTTTCCATGATTAAATTCTTCCTGTGCAATATTCACGTCGGTGCAATTATAGATAAAAAGTGGCCAAACTAAAAATGGTGAGAATTGAATCAGGACCACGTTTGAAACCCAACCACGTTGTTTGCTTCTTGTAGTACTTTGGAAGCACAATATTCAATGTTAACCTCGAGTAATTCAAAAATAACAAGTGATGCACGACACAATCATTGATAATGGAGCCCTTCTAGGAATGGACATGTGAACAAAGGAATATTTTATACGTGAATTGAGTATTGCTATTTTTTTTTTATTTTACTTTTTAAGGTGGCAATTTTTTTGGTTACATCACATTTAATTTGTTAGATAAGGTGAAGACATTGACAGAAAACTAGAAATAAAAATGTTTTTTGTCGAAGCTAATTTTCTTTCCAAATGTTGTAAATTAGAAAAAACTAGTGGAAAACTATTTTTCATAAAATCAATGGGCTCAAAACATTGGTTGAGATTTTAGTGTATGAATATCCACATTGGTTTAAGGAATCATTATCTCCTCTCGATGAAGAGACACCGATAACTACACTTCCAATCCCTTATTTTGATGAATATTATGGTTTGCGATGATGAAGAAATGAAATGGTTTCGTGGTGAATGTGTGTGTGTGTTAGTCTTGAAAGAGTGAAAAATAGTGTGATGAGATTTTTGTTGTAAACGATATATTTCAACATTTAAAGATCGAGAGAAGCTATCAAATGAAGGAGATCATCAAGGCCTTGTTTGTCTCTTGCATGTAGTATAACATAAATGTCACCTTTGGCATTGGCGTGGAAAATGATTTGCTCAAACTCTACAACAAAATTAAAAAAGCAACTTATAATGATAGAATAAAAAATTATATGCCATTAATACGACAATATTGAGTGTGTCAAAATCAGCAAGTTGCAAACCACATGATAAAGGTTGACAAGAACCCGCACTTCGATGTCATATGTCACTTTCTCTCCACCTTGGATCCCAATGTCAGTTGATAGCTATGGGGTGTTATACTCCACTTTGGTATATGCTTTTGGTGTAGCTATGAGTACATTCAAGCATGACCAAGTTTGTATTGTAATGATTTGGATGTACGTTCAAACATGACCACAATTATCACGTAATAATTATGGGGCACATTCATGTATGATTGAGGTTTACAAATCTTAAAAATGCAATCTATGTTAGGTTATGCTACAATGATTAAGGGGTACATTTGAGCATGAAGAAGGTTAACAAATCTTAAATTTTTCATTTAAGTTGGGTAGTACTATAGTGATTATGGGGTGCATTGAGCATAAATGAGGTTTACAAATCTTACAAATGCAATCTAGCCTAGGTTCTAGAGTAATGATTATCATATATATTTCAGTATTAGTGAGGTTTGCAAATCTTAATAATGGGTGCAAGCTAGAAGAGAAGTGCTATTGTGCTATAGTTGATCCTAATCAAGGATTTTAAATCTAAAAAACATGATCCAACAATCAAGTATAGACAATATTTACAAACTCTAAGAATATGAAACTAATCTAGGCAAGGATAAGTGATGAACACACTAGGAAGAGTTTCGTTACTACTCATTGTAAGTTTTGAAATGCAAGGATGAGGCCAAACATGGACATCTGGGATAGGTCAAGGGCGCCTTGGCACTGTAGACCACTTCTGGGCACTGGTGACTACGAAGGAGCACGGGATCTATTTTCTAGTGTGTCACAAGAGTGTCGCAGTTCCTCCCTTTTGATCACATGTTGTTCGTACTATGATCGTCGAAGGTACATGTAACCTACAAAAGAAATGTTCACTTGTATAATCTCACAAACCACGTCAAACATAAAAAGGAAAATGTAGAATGGGTAGTCAGATTGACCTCGATGGTCACCCCGAGAGTGAACTTACAACCGAACATTACACTACATCTCAAACTCCACGTAGTTATAGTGAGTGTGTATACACTGTGCCCTAGGATGCCCTTGTGCAAGTTGCACTTGATAGCGGGTTGTAGCTAGAATGTAGCAATGTAGTAGAATGTGTGGATGGAATAGAATGAAATTCCCCTTCCTATGTTGTGTATGTAGAGTTGATGCAGCCCTTGTCCCTTGAATGGATGCTAGATGGATGCCTTGGAGTGTTTTAGGTGCCTTTTGAATGTAAGCTTAGGTGATAGTAGTAATGTTTAGTGCTTGGTCCTTGATTTTAAACACATAACTATGTATTTATATGATTCCCTTGTTTGAATTTCGTAATTGACAACTGGAAGGTCAACCCATAAGTGAAAAAGATGCCCAAAAGATAAAAGAGACCCAAAAGGAGTGAATAAAGTAAGAAAGGGTCATGGGCGCCCAAAGGAGACATGAGCGCCTAGCGCCTTTGTCTGGCTGGGCACTGGTGTCTAAAGCCATGAAAGATAAATCAGTAAAATTATGGCTGGCTTGTAGGGTGTGTAAGAACAAATAGAAAACAAGAGACAAATAAAAGAGGTCAAAGATAGTTGTCAACAAGTAGTTTTCTTGCTTGGGAATCATGTAAATGTTAACATGTTTTTAGGACCTAGAAATGTACCCAAGTGTGTGATTTTGTGTTTACATTTTCCCCCACTTTATGTTGTTAAGTGAATACTCAATAACATAAAGTAGATAAGAGATGCGTAGCTCATGATCCTATAGAGCATGTGGCGAATAGCGTGTAGAGTAGACAAACAAAGTGTGGAATGATGCAAAGTGAAGCATGAAGACTAGGAAAGGAAAGTGGCACTAGGGGTGAAACGTATATGTTATATCGTGTTGTTGTAGCTTATTTTTGTTGCTTCTTGTCGGGACGGACCTATAAAAGAAGAGAAAGAATGTAGTCAAAGTCCTATATACGATAAATCTGAGAAAGATGTGCATAAGTATGTAAAAGTGTGTAAAAGTGTGTACAGGGAAAGTGTGCACTGATGTATAAGAGTGTAAAGAATAGAAAATTGTCTGGAATGTTGTGAAGAACGATTTTTTTGGGAAATCTCACGCCAAGTGCAAGTTTTTTGGGTGATCTCATGCCAAAGAGCAAGTGTTGGGGGAGAGGTCTAGTGTTACTCTCCATCCATGACTCTGTCAATAAGCACCACTGCAGATGGTGCATCCCTAATTTCTTCATGTTGTCCCGATTTATTCTCGAATTATCTTTGAGTTGTACCACACGAAGGAGATAGAATGCATTCTATATCTTGAAGGATTGTGCCTGTAATTGTAGAACTACTTGAAGGCTTCTGTGAATTGTGTTGATCTGAGAAGATGGTTGTGTGTGCCCCTAGGATATTAGCACCCAAAGGAGGTCATAGGCACCCGGATGCTACTGTCTAAGTTTGGGCATTGGTGTCTGTGTTATACTAAGGGTCCAAGTTAGATTCTCTGGACCGTTTTTGACTATGTTCCATTTTTGTATTGTGCTGCAGATTTTGAAATGTATCTCTAAGTTGTTGTAGGGGTGATTTGTTCACCTAATGTATGCCCCCTTGTTTGGGGTGCATGTGATGATCTGTAGGAGTGTTCACCCCAAAAGAGAGGACCTAATGTTGTGACGAAGTTGATACTGCTAGGGGGTAGGGGATGTGCATGGTAGAAACCAAGGCACATGCAAACAAAGTGGCTAGTAACATGTGTTAGTAGAAAAAGTAGCAAACATGCAATAGAAGACAATGTAACAAGCAAGTGTGCAAACAAGATAGACCACAAAAAGTAGGTTTCAAACATGGGACATCACTCATAATGTCACAAGAAAATCATGGGCGAAGCGACCATAAGCAAGCAAACAATAATCAAACAAGACATATGGCATATCCTACAAAGACTAGCATACAATAGAAAGTAATGGCAAGCAAATTGTATCAGATAACTATGGTGGCATAGAGTCCTGCAAAGAAAATGCTACACATGAAGCACACGTTAACATGTTAGAAAGATAAATAGTATGTCAATGCATGTATGTATCAATGAAAAGTAATGTGCTAGGAAGTACAAGTAGTAAATGATGAAACAATAGTACTTGTAATGTGTGAGAGTAGTAAAGGTAGATGCCCCCATGAGCCTCTGTGGGAGTGGTAAAAGGTATAGTGTCAAACATCGTTGCAGCATGTAAGAACCTATAAGAGATATGCATGCACAACTAGAGATCAAGTGAACGTGCATGTGTGTGTGTGTGTGTGTGTGTGTGTAATGATGATGACATACAAAGAATCCATCTAGCATGGGAAAACAAAGTGTAACATGTAAATAAAATAAGCTAGCAAGAAAAGATGCAACCAAGATATGTAAGCACAAAATACGAGTGTGATGGAATGGTATGCAATATGTGAATGTGATGTAGTGATGTGCCCCCAAGGATGATGTGTATGAGATGAGGTTCATTTATAAAAGATCCCTCAACAATAAAAATGAACCATAGAACAAGAGTGTGTCATTAGGAAATGGTTTGAAAATGTGTTTTTAGAAAGATAGATCATGAAGCATAGAGCATGAAAAGTGAATGTGGTGAGGTTCATTTCATATTTAGACCCTCGTGATCAAGTACGAACCGTGTAACTAGAGTGCATCATAGGGTAATGATGATACAAAGGTGTATCAAGATGTGGAAGAATTTTAAGAAAGACTAGATGTAAATCTCGAAGTGTAAAGGGTAAGTGTAGAGACTAGTAATAATTGATAAAAATTGAAGGGTGGAAGAAAGCATAATGCCCCGAGGGTGTGATGTAGAGAAGAATCAAGTAAACTCATCTAGAAGATCACCAATGTCAAAGTCATAGCCGATAGAATTTGGATTAGAGACTTGGTAAGAAATAGTGTGAGGTTTATCATATAAAGATCTTGTGTGGCATAAATTATACATACACATTGCATATTATTCATCACTAAAAAGAGGTTGAATACAATCATGTGCATACCAACGAGTTAAATTTTGAGTATAGGATAATAATGAGCATTCGCAAATAGAGATGTGGCCAAAAGGCATGGCAAATGTGATATCAGCGTGTTTAGAATCCAATGTGAAACCAACGTAATCAAGCCAAGACTATCCAAGTGTGATTGGAGATGAGCGAGAGTGCGTGTAAAGAATATTGATAAATGGAAAACACGGAGGTCATAAGCAAGCAGCAACAAATATACATCCATGATATAAGTGAGTAGAGTGAGGTGGGGGAGGAGATCGACAAGTGTGAATCCTAGGCATGCTAACCTATCATGCGTGCAAATAGTCTTAGAGCAAGTAGGGTTGAATGGAATATGAGGCCAATAAGAATTACAAATGAAGAGAGTGCATGTGAAGGGATCCATGTGCGGTGCATAATGAGCCTTGGGAGATGTAGCAGGTAATAGAATGTCCAATGTATACAACGGTCCCATCAAAAGGTATCATGACATTAGTGGAAAAAGGAGGCTTCTTGAATTGATATTTACTAGGGCCAATAGCGAAAAAAGTATCTTGGAAGTAGGACTCGTCAATTTTGACATGAGTAAAGTTAAGATTGCAAACATGTCATCATTAAGCTCTACGACTTCAGCCTCGTCATCGAGAATCATCAATCGAATCATCGGTGCTCACATTGTCTTATGAATAATAGTATCAAGGATATTGGTAGGAACGAAGCTAGATGTAGAATTGAGAGGAGCCATGATAGGTGGATAAGTAGTAGCTAGAGAGGTGGACACGGTGGGTGATAGGATATTAGTAGTATGAGTAGGAATGCATGCAAAATTAGCGAGAGGGAGTAGGAGCACTCGATTGACCATCAATGTATGTATTAATACTTGTGATATGGAATTAGGCTGCGATGGAGGAATGGGCATGGTGGTGATGGGGTTGATGTGGAAAAACTTGAATGGGTCACGGTCCGTAGTAATGGTATGTTCATAGCCATCATGTAGGGATTCAACACACTAATGAACTATAGATCAAACAACATACATTGCATGAATCCAGAGTCTGCCAAGTAAGCAATCGAACTGGAATGTGGCATTGATAACAAAGAATATAGTAGGAACAATTTTAGGCTACACTTGTAGCAGTAAGGTGATAGTTCCCATGCATGTGCAAGTACTGGAATCATAGCCGTGAATGACTTGAGAGGATTTATTAATGAGATCATTAGTAATGCCTATTTTCCTCGGGAGGAGAGAACATATAGATTTATAGCATATCCATTATCAACGAGTACACATTTAATGCAGATGGCACCATGTCGGTGATAAATTTTGTCCGTTGGGAAAATTAGGTGTCTCCACCAACATTCATAGGGCTATGCCCTCTACATTGAATAGCGAAGCTCTCATTATTTAATGTTACTAATCTAATCATAAACCAAATGTTGTGGGTTGTCCAAATAGGCCGAGGATCACACGGGGACATGTTGTCATGTGGATCAGGCACCCGTGGAGTCATCGAGATAATCTGTGCAACATTGTAATATCCCCAAGGTGTTAGACCTGGCTCCTTGGGATGAACCTCAAAGAAGGTTGACTTCCTACTAAACCATGTGTAACATCAAGGTGTATAACATCAATACTTAAAATAAACTACTCTATCTAATTATTTGGGAAAAGGGATAGAAGGATAACTGGAAATATACAAAAATGAGGCGATGCACCAAAATTTTAAGGAATAAATAAATCTGATCCACATGCACATAATATTACTACGTGAGAATGATATATAACATGCACAACTTCTTATTCTCTTTTCAGTCAAAGCTTTATGAATATAAAACTTTAGAATAACACGAGGGATTCTATATCTTCCACGACTGAAATAAATAAGATTACAAACCATAATTGTAGTTTAACTAAAGAAAGATAGCTAATATGAAGGCAAAATAAATCATCACATACAAGGAATTGAAATCATTCACAAGTATTAAATGAATTATTGAAATGCACAACACATCAAGTAGTCGAAGGCAAAATATTGTTTCTGTATATTACTGAGGCTAAAACTTGTACATGAAAACTCCCAAAATAATAGAGCCTCCTTACAATAAGATCTAAAAGTCACTAAATACATAATGTATTCTTGCATTTATAGATTAAGAGGGCGAATCAATTGTAGCTAATCCTCTTAATCATTACATGCTAAAAATAGAATGTAGTTACATCAAGGAAATAGTCTCCCACAAAAATAGCAAAGTAGTTATGCAGGTTTTATGGGTCAAACTGCAACTCGAATGGTGTTGCAACTTAGAAACTGTGCAAAAATGGTAACCAAGTTCAGCTAGGGTTGGCGCCACCCTTTCCTTGATATGATTCTTCTTCTCTTTCTTCAACAACTACCTTGTGCATGTAGTTAAGAAATTGTTTGATGATTCCTTGAACCTCATTCGCAATCTGGTTTGCACACAAAATGATTGTAACCTCGGCCGATTCAGCTTGCTCGACCAATTTCCTTGGTAACCTCTTGGTCCGATTTATGAATTTGTTGAGTGACTCAAGAAATATTGGTATGACACCAACTTGTGAATAGACTCAATACCAAAATATTTGGTTACCTCGTTATCCTCATTTACTAGGCTCTTGAACTGAGTAACAATTTGTTCAACCAGGAGTGCATCAACATTCTCATCTAGAAACCTGCAATTGATTTTATCAAATTCATTTGTAATGTCATTTAGGCCATCAATTGCCTCGATTCTCTTCTCATCCAACTTGGACATTGCCTCCTGAACCATTCGAGATATGAAACTCCATGGCTTCACAATACTCATTTTTAGGAATCATCAATGATCCCTTCTTTTAGAAGTAGATCAATTTTTTTTTTTGTACCTCTTTCTAGGCTTAAAGTGTGAGCTCCAAATTTTCACTTTTCTCTACGAGCAATCCATCCATCTTGGAAACGATGTATTTTTCAAAATATAGTTCATTATAAAGGTCAACAACATCCTTAATCACCTACTCTCCTTCCTAAATTAAACTTTCAATCCATGCTCCTACTGCCTAACCTTGTTGTCCAATCTTCTCGACTATGGAGAAGGAGGTGTCATCAAAGCTCGGAGGTATAGCAATGGTAATGGTATGAACATGTTGTGTGATTTTGGTCGAATGACACCAACTATTTGACCTTATTCTTGAGTTCATCCTTGGTTATCTTGTCTTTGTCAAACTTATCCAAAAGATTACCAAGGGCAACCTGAATATCCTGTTTGGCTCCTTCATGAGTAGCCTTTCAAAGGGAAATCGTGAGATCTGATAATCTACTGCAGTGATAGTTTCTTTGGTTTTACTAACATTTGAGGTTGTTATTTCAACAAATATCTCCCCAATTTGATCGACCGATAGGTTAGAAATGACCCTTGGCCTCTTTGCTTGTCTCAGGGAGTTGGATCTAGGACATTGAGATCAACAACATCAACAATGGGAACTTTCTTCTTCTGCTTAGGAGTCTACCTATTCAACCATGTAGAGATAGAAGAAGAAGATTTAATAGATGACATAAGCATTGTTATTGTGGCAATGGGTTGGGTTGGTGTTACTAAGGCACTTGTTGCAATCACTACGAGGGGTAATGATATGGTGATAATAAAAGGTGAACTGGAAAGGATGGCCACAAGAATTGATGAGGTAGGGGTGGAAATGGGGGGAACTTGTTGAGGAAGAGGAGTCCCAAAAGGAGACTCCAAAGACAGAATATCTCCGGATGAAACAAAGTGGGGAGGGAGGAGAAGACACGAGCCATGGAAGGATATGCGGTGAGGAGTGTAGGAAAAATGGGAATGGAAGAAATGGAGGATGTGGCTAAAGGAAGAGTGAACGATGGAGGGGAAGGAGGAAGCTGGGAAAGGTGAAGAGGGAAGAGTTGGAGAAGACGGTGTCTGCAATGTTTGGGAAGTTGTGGGAGAAACACTAAGGTCAATGACCTTTGTGGATGACACTTTGGAAGATGTAACTTCTATTGAGGGAACTCGGAAGAAGATGTTAGACCCTTACATACAATGGTAATTTTATGAGGTTTTGGAGTAGGTTTGGGAGTAGATCTTATTTCTTTTAAAGGGGTGGAATGGCCCACCGATGATTATAATGAATTATCTCAACATGGAGTTGATCTGACACTTTTGGCATGATTCCCAATGATGTAAGCCACTGGTAGGTCCGATTGAGAATAAGACCCACTCTTTCTTTTGTATTGTAACATTCTTCAAACGACTAGTCAATCTAGGGAAATGATTGATTTTTTACATTGTTCTACTCATAAAAGGGGTCCAAAACATGTCCATTATCTTGGATACCTTCAGGGACAATTACAATTTTGTACTAGGCTACCTCTTAGAGAGTTAACATTTCGAAGTCCCTTTCCCTTATTGTGACTTCGTCCTTATAGTTGAACTAGATATCTTCCAATTATGGCATGTGAATGCCAACTGGCTCATGTTCACTGAAATTGTCCTAATAATCAAAACAAATGTGCAGTGATAGGTCTTGAGTCATTTTACGCATTCCCCCCTTGTGATTTTGTTTTATATGTGGAAGCACATATGTATCTTCCCAAAGTTTTGGATCTTCGATAATGTAACAATAGTCGAATCAGCTCCATTAATACCCACTTATTCATAGGGCACCTAGGTAACTTGTAAGGAGCACCTGAGAATCCGGGCACCCTAATATATGTGAATGTTGGGAATTACAGATAAATACCTCCCCATTCCTTGACTTCTTTCCAGGCATCATCAAAAATTCTTCGGTTGTATAATTCCTTGTCGAAGAAGTACAAAATAACAATGAAGAAAACATCATTCACCCTCATGAAATGCTTCACCCCTTCCTTCATTGTGATTTGGGGGTAGAAGTCATAAATTTGAGTTGATTTCCTTGATCCCACTAGTGAAAAGCACCCGGCAATTCCTCATTACTTCTATTGCGTATACAAGATAGGAATTCATGAAGAAATTCCCAGAGGTTAAGACATCTGATAATTGGAAACAAATGGCATCGCTGATATATTATACCCATTAGATAAGATCAACATTCTTCCAGATAGTGGTAATGTATAAATGCATCCACACTTGGAAATATTTGGAATAAGATAGCCCTATAACTCTGTTCATTAAGGCGATTATATCATTCACTTTTGGATAAAATCGACCATGGAATAGTCTTAGGGACCCTAGACAATGAAGGTTTAGATTTCGCCAGGTAGCTTTTGTTGAGGACCCTAGTACAAGTATCGGTTTCGATTCCCAGTGCTCAAGAGCGGATTCAAGGAAATTTTAGCATATTCCTCAACATCAAGGAACTTCAACAACTATTCAAAATAATCACTATCCAATTTTATCACAATTATCCCGTCATCATCTTTTAATGTTCGGGAGTCTTCGTCAAAGTGTACAACAACATTGATCAAAAACTTTGGGCATTGCATTGATGGAGGGAAAGCAACGCCAAAGTGATTCCACTCTCGAAGAAAACTCGCATCCATGTCTTTTTGTTTGGAGCTCTAACACTGCCAAAAACTTGGGTAGGTCAATATGTCCAAGGTCGATATCTCTAATGTTGTCTACATCTAAAGTGATGCTCGAAGGGGAAACTACCCCTTGAAAACTATATTTCATCTTTTATTTTCCTTTTGAAGATGACCGGACATTTGTCCTTGAAGAAATCCTGAAAGTTCTACTTTGGAATGAGAATCGAGGTTAGGGGCAGGAGTTCACCCCTACAATATAGCCTGCAAACCCGATCTACACTTTCGATGTGTAATTCCACTCTAGAGTTCTACCGGTGAAGATTTGGACTGCAATGCAAAGCATTGAAGTTCGAACTACACTTTCGCTTAGTAGTTCCGACACGAAGTTCCATTTGTGATTTTCCTATTACACTTTCGACCCAAAGTTTTGACTTGTAATGTGCTTATCAATCTCTTAATTCCAATGATGGAATTCATGCCCTGTTTTGCACTCTTGAATCTCTGAAAAAGCTTCCTTGTGCCAACTTTTTCACCGCCTTTTCAAAATTAAGTTTTGAAGCCTATACTTCAAAAACAACACAGACCATGGAGGTGAAAAGGCCATAAAACAAGTAAGTCCAATGTAGATGCATAAAATTCCAAAAAATAACAGAATGGAAGAAATGTAAAGGGTTCCCATGAAACTAGATGGAAAATTGACAAGAAAACCCTAGAAAAGAATGCAAAAAGAATTTGCAAAGGATAACTTGTAAACTTACCCAAAAACTAGATGGGAAAACAATGAGAAATGCCTTAAATTTTTACCTAAGGAGTATGGTCAAAGATCAGAGTGATGTCAACAATTCAACGTACCAATTTGTTAGGTGAAAATGACAAGTGCAATCCACCCTTAAATAGAAAAGTAAAAAATTATTATTGTTGGGAAGGTACATGTGGGTAGTTAGCAGTAAATGATGATTTGCTACGAGGTTTCGGAAATTAGAGATTCGGATTCAGTTTTCATGCAAAATGCACCGCGGGTTTCGAAACCCGAAAAATCCCTCAAACTGTCGATTTTAGAAGTCGGGAGTCCAAATTTAGTTTGCATGCAAACTACATTTTAGACTCTAAGTTCTCGATTTGTAGACGAGGAGTCAAACTTCAAAACTTGGCATGCGGTTTCCTATGCAAACTATGTCTTGAGTTCGACTTTAGACTAGTGAAGATTTACGGAAAAGGTGGGTTTGTGTTTCGAACTGTCACACATTTTGTATGCAAACAACTTGCTAAATCTGAAATCTAAAATCCGTAGAAATTTTAACATTTAGGCAATTTTTTCAATTTTTTCAAAAAAAAAAGCTGGTCTAAGGAAAATATTTTGCAAGAAAAATTTCTAAAGTCTCTTTTATAAGGGGAACCTAGAAGGTTAACAAGACACTCCATTAAACTGTGGAAAAGTGTCAGACGAGGTACAAGGGAGGAAATCACAACGATGAGGGGGAATGAGAGAAATTAAGGAAGTACGGTTACTTATCATGAGTAGGTCAATTACAGAGTTCACACCGAGAAACCAGAGTAGTTCAACATTCAATATAGAAGAAAGAACATCAACCTTGTTACTGACATCAAGACAAGATGAGACTATGAACACAAAGTCTCATTAATCTCCTCATCAAGAAAAGCAACAAACTCTTTTCTTATTTATTGACATTCACAAAGTTGTATAATGAGAGGAATAGAAGAACATATGAGAAAGGAAATGGAAGAAATGTAGCTCTTATTTCTTGTGCATTGATACAAAGTTCAACAACTACAATCCACAATTGCTACAGAGTGGAAGTTTTCAAAATCTAGGATCCTTTGGAATGGAGAGGCCATCCCAATTTATAACAATTGAATTGACCTCTCATCTCCCCTCACATGACTCTTCGCATTCCTATTCCACTTGTGACCTTTTGCTTCCATTAGAAAAGACAAATTAAGTATTTCTCTTATAATTTTGAGAAAATACTTTTATAATTTTAAAATAGGTCACTTAAGTGAATATGATGAAATACAATGATTATGCCTAACGAAGAATTAGAAAGGGGAGAGAATGAAGAAAGGGAAAAGAGAGAAAGAGATTCTTAGAAGCGTGGATGAAGAACACTATGTCTTCGATGAAGATCCGTAGTGAAGGAGTGAAGAGGGAGGCTGATCCTTGATGATATTCCACACACTCGCTACCTTGATGAAAGCTTATTCCTTTAGACACCTTTGGAAATTTTACCCTTGTTGACAATGATTCATGATCTCCTCTTTATACATGATACATAAACACATTGGACCATTGCATGAGTGTTTTAAAATGTTGTTGAGATTTCCCAATATGGATTCAAGATGACCTGTGGACAATGCTTGTGATGATATTTTGAGACACTATCATGTTCCACTGATAAAGATGGCATGGGAATGATGCACCTTCCTATGCGCATTAAGAAGGTAAATGATGAGCATCGATGAATACACCATTGACGAAAATGAAGAATGTCCATTCCACAATATGAAACACCATTGTTCCTTTGAAGCAATTGTTCAAACAAGAAAACCATGACAATCATGTCATCACGAAGATATGGAGGACCACCATTAGGAATCAATCTATATGGGTCATGATACAACCTTCAATCCTCTGTAAGCATGAATTCACCGTTACCATTCCCACGAGTTGATCTCCATAGAGATGATCACCGCCAAGTATCCCGATGTGAAAGCTAGAAACATGATTGATGATGATACTTGTTTGTACCTGGAACGAGGGTTTACTATATTTAGAAAATTGAACTTTTCCCCCTTTTCCCCTTTTTCATCTTTGATCACCCTGATTCTCCTTATGAATGCTCCCTATGCACACTATCTTTGCTGAAACTATTCACTATGAGATCTTACTAAAAATAGTAAGTGCCCACGTAGGAGGCTTGCTATTTTTAGAAAATGGCTTTCTAGACCTCGAGATATAGATGAAATTAGTTTTTATGATATTGTTTTTTTTCCTTTGTTACACCTCTATGTCGCACTTGGATCGCCAAGGTACTGTAAACTTGCACACAAATACTTTCCGCAAAACCCTAAAAAAGACATCAAATCCTAAAAAAGAAAGATGTAAAATGAGACGTCTGATTGTCCTCAGTTGTCACAATGGTGAGCTTATGACTAAGCGTCCCACTACATCTTAGACCCAATGTAGTTTTGTGTTCTTGTGTGTGCAATAGTGCTCCTAGGTCGCCCTCGCGCCAATGATGCCAAGATAACAGGCAATAGCTAGATAAAATGCAAATTTTTGAAAGGAATAAAATGAACTCCCCTTCCTATGTAATGTGTATGTAGAATAATGTGCCCAAATGCAGTCCCTTGATCTATGTAGATAACTAGCCCTTGATAAGAATTGTCTGCCCTTATAATGGTATGTATGTTGTGTTTATATAGGGATATCTTGCTTGAATTTCAACACTAATGACCCAACATGTCGACTAGTACCTCGGGATATGAGAGGAAAACCAAAAAGACCGACCTCAAATGTCAAAAATAAGATCAAACATAAAGAGGACACGGGTGCCCAAGATGGACAGGAGCGCTAACGCTAGTGTCTAATATTGGTTGCTAGTGTGTAGAGACAAGTGACGACAGTGAAGATCGAGACATAAATCCTTATGAATTGACCATAATTGTGAGTATGAGTGACAAGTGTGAAAGATAAAAGCAATAAAGACCAACAAGACAAGTGGATGGACTATGGAATGGGTCATTAGTGAATACTTTTCTTACATAAGATCCATATATAAAAGAACATACTTGATGGTATAGTAAATAAAGTAAGTGTGTGATTTTGTGTCTACTATCTTTGGAATGGAAGATATTAAATTTTTAAATTTTGGTGCAGGGAAACTAGGGTTTGTTCACTGCAAAAATTTCTCCCTGAATTAACTAAAATGTTAATATTTTTAGAATTTAATCTAATAAGTATAACAATGTAATAAATGTCTAAACTAAGTCGGAAAATGACCCAAACAACCAAGTAAATAAAAATGTGAAACCCTAATTACCAAGTAGGGTTGGAAAGAATTTGGTGATTCGACAAGCTTATTGAACTATGTCACGAGAGATGGCTAGAGAAATAGGATAAGGAAATGATTGTGTCGAGGTCCAGAAAAGTGTAGATTTGGGAAATCGAGTGGTGGGTGCCAGATAGCAAATAGGGCGCTGTGGGTACCCTAGTTTGAGATATGGGCACCCTGGTCTATGAAAAAGCTCATTAAACCTCCTCTAAAGTGTCGCTAAGTGGTTTCTGTGTTTGCTTCCTATCGCACTAGCTTCTCTGGACCACGTAATATGTCATTTGAAAACTAGAAATGAAGATGAGACTTACAAAACCCCAAGACAAAAATCAAACCCCTAAAAAAGAAAGATGCATATGAAGGGTTTGGTCTCGTCCTTGGCTAACATAATGGTGGACTTCCTAACCGAGTGCTTCACTACATCTCGGACTCCGATACGATTTTGTGTGTGTGTGCAATCATGCCCTAGGTGCTCTTGTGTCAGTCACACTTTGTGAAAGTAGTGAACAATAACTATGTGTAGAAATGTAATAAAATGGTGGATGGAATAGAATAAACTTCCCTCCTATGATGTGTGATGTAGATGAACCATCCTTGTCCCTTGTGATGGAGCTAGATGGATGCAAATGAACTCTAGATGGATGCAACCATAGATGATGATAGTAGTGCTTAGTGCTTGGTCCCTCATTATGGTCTCATAACTTTATATTTATATAGTTCTCTTGATCTAATTTTGTAATTTACCCCGAAAAGGCCGACCACTAAAAATATGTAAATCTCAAACTACGGTGTTAGTGCAAAATCACAACACCCCCAAATGAGTCGTTAGATATGCTTTTCTAAGGCAGATTCATTTGGTGTGATTCACATAACATTGAGATGTTCCCCAAAGTGTGGGACTTTGCAGGTGGGAAAAACTCTCTAGATTAAAGGCTAGTTCATATTCCTTAGTTTAGGTGCATACGTGAAAAATGTAGAGGGCCTATTCCTAAACCTAATCTAAGTTTCACTAAGGAGACGGGGATAAAAGGGATGCAATAAATCAAACTAAGCTATAAGATGTTGCACCAAAGGAATGATGAACATTTATTTTGCTGATGGACACAAACCAGAAAAATGCATACGATAACAAAACACGAGATAATTAGATCTATAATGTGTTGGTTGTCAAATAAGGATTTTATTGAGAATAATAGTCAGGGGACAGAAAGTCCCTCCTCTTTAATGGGAGAGGTTCCCTTATTTAAAGGCAAAAACTTATTTACACATGTATAATGTATAGTTTTAATGGGGAACTCGAGATATCATGAAAGTGTTAAAATAGAACAGATCATCAATACAAAAGGATAGAGGAATTAAGTAGTGGGAAAGCGTAAAAGGCACTGAAGAAATATAGATAACAAAATAATTCCTTACGCATGCCAGAATGAAATTATTTGGAACAAAACCATTTGCATTTGAGACAATAAGATGTTATTTCAAAGACACAAAGTTCTAGAAATTACATCTACAAGAATACAAAGCTTCTTGAAGTAACACAAATAAATGATTCAATAACATTTAACAGATAGTAATGAAAGAACAAGACCAGATAGACATAGAAAGAAAGATCTTTTGTATTGATTGCTTTTTTACTCCTTAACACTTTCAAAAATAAACCAAGTTCCAGCCCCTAAGAATGGCGTAGAGAGCCCATTATATAACTTACAAATTAGTTACACTTGGTAACTGCTTCTTTTAACTAAAATTTTTAATTAAGGAGATGCTTGACAAAAAACCCTTAACTAATTACAATAAGCCCGATTTGAGAAAAATAAGGAAGGGAGAAGTTGGAAGGAGAACAACTGCCTATTGCTGAGGAGGGCCCACCAACTTGAGGATTTGTTGCCTAAACTTTTTTAATGCTTCTGCTATGTCTCTACCTCATGGGACTGATGTGTTGGCGGAGCTTAAGTTCAAGTACCAACTTTATCAAACTCGGTGTGTGCATGATATTCTTTATTAGCTTCTTCAATAGCAGATTGAAGAGAGAAAATCTCCTTTATCTTCTCTTTGGTAATTGATTCCTCCTTGAACAAGTTTTCTTTAACAAATGCCCTAAATTGAGTTTTAATTTCTTGGAGGGAGAAAGGAACACCTAAAGTTTCATCGTGAAGGTGACAGTGAATATCTTTGAAAGTGGATACAACACAAGTTTTGAAGGCTTCTCCTTTCTGCCAACTATTCCTCAACTCTCCTAAAGCCTCCTCCAGAACTTTTATTTTCCATTCCACGCTGAAAACCCATGACCTTGATAAATTGTCTTTGGCATCATCAAAAACCTTGTTGGCCATCAATATATTTTCATCAGCCTATCCCATCAGGTGAAGATCCACTATGCAGCTACTCCAAAGTTTAAGTTCTTTATCCATGGTCCCAATTGCGGAGGAGAGCTTTTGTTGCAGATTAGTCACCTTCTCATTGAGTTTGAAAGCTTCTACAATGAAATTCAAACCTGCAATGATCATGTCATCCACCATGGCTTCCATAGCTCTCCCATAGATGGAATACCTGTGTATGTCTTTAATGCTTTGAACTTCAGCTTGACTAAGAATCATAGGTGGTAGAAGGGCAGACAGTGGGGTAGGATCCAAAACCTTGTCCTTAGATAATAACGACTTGATGAAGCTAGAAAGAATTTGAGCTTGTTCCTCCAGGCATTCTATAGTCTGTTTACCTTTTTCTACTCTCTCAATAACTCTGGTTATTGTTTCCTGGAGGTTATGCACCTCACTCTCAGGGGTAGATTCTCCCATGGAATCCTAGAAAGCTCCAGATCAAAGGCTAGTAGATCTTGTTCTACCTTATCAACCTTAGGTTTTGCTACCTCAAGAAATTGTTGGCCTTGGACATCTGTCACTATCCTTGAAGTTGTTTTAGCTCTCTTTGTAGGAGCAGGAGTAGTGCCCAACAAGGCTACCACAACATCAAAATTTGCCCTGTCAATCGAGAAGAAGGTTTCCTCTTCCTGCTATCAACCAAGGGTTGTACCCATGCAAAAGTGGAGGAAGAAGGAGGAGGAGCAAGAGAACTCATGGCACTTAAAGTATTTACTACTGTTGCTTCCAGTAGAGATGTGAGTGGAGTATCTGGAGCTTCTTGGGCAGAGGAATCAGTGGTACTTGGAGGTTTAGTGCTATGCACTTCCTTCTCTTTATCTATTGCAGCTTTTGAAGTTCCTGCAGGGACTGGCACTTCACTATCATCACTTTCACTGAGAACAATGACGTTCTCTAGCCCCGAAGGTAATTATGAATGCTTTAATAGGGGATCTTCCTCAATCGGCTCCTATTTAACCTCTTTCACCTTCTTTTGGTATACTTGAGTAGATGAAGAAGGGGTGGATGATTCAAGTTCTTGGAGAAGTTTGTGCAGGTACCTCCGAGCTAGGTGTATGTGATTCCTTCTTTGGTGTTGAAGTATCTTTGGAGGAAGATTCTCCTGGATTCTTCTTAAGCTCTCGAGACCCTTCTGTCAAACTGACCTTGGTTCTTACAAGGACAGGGGCCAAAATCTCAGCCAAGTCATCCTTCTCCCTCTTGTACCAGTCTAGATCCTCCAAGGGAGTATGCTTGATCAATGTATCATATTCATATGACAACAGGTCTGCATTATCATCTTGAAGCCCTTCAAGAATTTGATATAGATTGAGCTCCTTTATCAGCTGGAGAGAGAATCTGCCATAATGCCTCTACCTTGCTTCAAAGTCATCTGCACAATCGGCCCAGTAGTCCTCAGTATCTAATCTGTGATGATAATTAATTCTGAGATTTAGCTCAATGAACTTCTTCAAATCAAAACAGGTCCTGGGCTTGAAGAAGTGAATAATGATGGGAGCAAGGGCCCTTTCTATGTTTTGAGCATCCAAAGTTGTTTTACATGTATAATTACCCAAGGATATGGGGAAATGCAGCCCAGAGATTTTCTTGTCTCTGCAGGTTCTATGTAACTTATCCAATTGCCTACATACTTCAATCAAAGCCATCTTATCATTACAAAACATGGGGGTTTAAGAGGTGTGTTCTCATAACTAGCTAACCTGATATACGAAAACCTTCTGAACTGAATGAAGAAAGCTCCATATTTTGCTATCAGGTTCATGGCCTCATTAAAAATGTCTAAGCAGATCGGCTTTTAGAAGCCTCACAATATAAATGATAAAGGCATCATTCACCCTCCTGAAGTTATGGTTGTTGGTTTCAAGGGTGAACTGAGGGCAATATGCATAAATGGGTTCATCCTTCCGACCCTCGATGTATGTGAAACCAAACCATTGCGAGATGCTGCTAGGGTATACATAAGATAAGAAGTCATATAGAACTTCTTGGTCTGTTGCACATTGGACAACTGTTTTGTCAAATTCATGCAAATGATTTCTACCCAATTTATGCTCACTACCTTTGTAGACGATATTGATGAGTGGACACATCCAAAAGTGAAATTCATTGGTGGAGGGTAATCCCATGACACGGGCTAACAAGATGATGAAATCAGACAGTTCTTCATTAAAATCAGCCCTAAATAAAGTGCCTTGGAAAGTTGAGATGCTCCCTTTTTAGGGTTCTTCAACCATGACTTTGCTATCCTCACTTTGTATTTATCACTATCTTGCTTGAAAAGAGTCTGTGCTTGAGCTTGAGAGATAACAACAGAGTTTTCAATTTCTGGGATCCGTAGAGCAACAACAATGGTAGCAGCATCTAGTTTGGCGATCAGTTCCCCATGCACATTAGATAATTCATTCGTGTCAAGGTCAAGTGAGCCCAGTGGCGAGCACACGGTGTCAGACACTCAGACCGAGATCGGGAAACCCGTAGCAAATGCAAGGCCACTATCGTTGATCATTTGTGCCATGGGAGAAGGATTAGGGTTAGTTAACCTGCTCCAGAAATCACCAAAATCCAGGTGACGAACCTCACTATCCCCAATATCGGGAATAGAAGATTTGAGCAGCGAAACGTGTTCTTGACCCTTGAAATTTGATCTTCATGTTGGCAGCGTATAGAGAAACAACCTTCACAGCTTGAATTCACAAATGAAAAATGCAAAGGGAATGGGAGCACGAGCAGACGATCTTAGTTGCAAGGATTTGAGTGAATGGCAGCAAGTAAGTAAAGTGTGTAAAAATGCGTAGAGGGTAGTCCCATTAAATAACCGTTTTAGGAGAGAGAAGGTTATAAATTTGCATTAAATTCATATGCACCGACTCAAAAAGGAAAGCATCGGGAAGAGCGAAAAAAACTAGCCCGTATGGTCTTTGGAACATTTGGGACATGAGGGACGCGAAGACGCGATTCGGCCGACAGGCGATGTGGGTAATGCGGGCCAAAAGAGCACGGGAAGTCCAGGAACTTAGAAATGTGAGGGACACGAAGACGCGATTCGACCGATGTGTGCAATGCGGCAAAGCGGGGACGAAATGCACAGATGCTTTTGGGACAAATAAGACAAAAGTACGCGAAGGGCCCAATGTGACCGACGTGGGTGATCAAGGAACAAAAGCCCAGTGAACTTAGAACATTTGGAACAAAAAGTTCTCTGAGACCGAAAGTTAATGATTTTGGGGAAAGCGGTCGATCGGGAATAGAGGGTCCGCAGAACTTGGGACATACGGGACAAAAATGTCCGACAGACCCGCAAATCACTAAAATGACTCAAAAAACGTGAATTTTCCCTAACTCCTCAACTTTTCTCTTCACTAGAACATCATAAAAAGGTGTTAACTCAAAATTTTCAAATTTTTGACTTTCAAAAGAGGGGAAATTTTGAGAGGACAACATAATGAAAGACTAGATGAAAGTAAAAGAGACGAGCAAGGATCTAAAATCGATCATTGACATGTTTTATTACTCTGCAGATTGATACAATGCATTACAAAGTGGCCAAAAGGTAGAAAATGTATTACATTCTAGTGGAAGGTTTGAAACTCCATGAGTTCTTTTTCCGAGAAGACAAGGGAGCCTCGCAAAACAAAACAAATGTCCAACCCTTTATAATGAGTCTCGATCTTGCATTTATAGATTCAATCAGAGTGAAGAAAGAGAGAGAAGTGGGAAAAATAGGTCGAAGTTCAACCACTGTTATTAATGTCTCCTACAAAATCTATCCCCAAATCCGCCTTGACTACATCGAACGCCGGTTTGCGCCTCAAGCGAGGAGGAGGAGATGGTGGAAAAGATCGAATTTGATCTGGTTGTTGAGGTAGATAGATCCCGCATTAATGACCCTGAAGACATTTTCTCCATTTTCTCCTACCTAACATCCCCAAACTTAATGTTTTAGATCTCCAGGGGTGTGGGCGAGGCTAAGATCTTTCTAACAGGTGTTAGATTTACAATATTTTAGCCCTGAGTCAAAGGATATGCCCCTTCAAATTTTGTATCGGGTCCGTACAAGAGAGTGGGAAAACTAGTTTAAAAAAAGGGCCTCCCTCTTCAATACGGGACATGTGGTTGGTTGGTGTTTATCCGACGGCGGCATCTCTATTCTGTTCTTGGAATGGCGCGGGGCTGACCCGTGGCTTCTTCCATCAGCCTGCTCAATTTCTTTGTTTCTGGCTAAGTATTTTGCTTGGTGAGGTCATATTTCTTTGATCGGGGACACGCGGCAGTTTCGCGCTTGTTTGGGAACCCTCTGTCTATTTTATCCTTGAATTAGCGCCGTTTGGACACTTGGCACTCTCCACCGATCTACCACTATGCATTGTCTATTCAACCCGGCCTCGTCCCCTTTTTGAGATCGGATGTGTGGAGGCTTCACGCTTGCCGAAACTCCCAATCAAAATTTTGCCCTTGGAGGAGCGTTGAGTTGACACTTAGAAGCCTTCACAGGTCTTTGGATTTTTCAACGACCTCTCCCTTCTTTTGGGCCTAGGGCTACGTGGTGAACCGGTGCTCGTTTGAGTCTCGCTTTGGGCTTCCATGGAGATGCGTCATTTAGACACGTGGCAACACCCGCCAAGATTTCTATACTTAGCTGATTTTGAGGCCCACCTTTTGACCTCTATTGACCATTTGCTATGTGGAGAGCCGATGCGAGTTTGAGTCTTCTCTTTGGACTCCCATCTTGGATTTGCATCGAGCCGACACCTGGCTTCTTCCTGCCTAGCCGAAGACTTTTCAACGGCCACACAACTTTTAGGGCTCTAAATGTGTGGAATTCTTGTGCTCATTTGAACTTCCTTTCTTGGATTCAACTTTGGAGAAGCGCTATTCCAACATGTGGCTCTCTCCGCTACCTTCTCCATACTTAGCCAATTTTTGGACTCATTTTGAACCGTTTTGAGCCCGAAGACTTAGGATCTTCACAATTTCTTCCTCTTCTTGCCCCTGGCCTCTCTGTGACACTGCTTCTTCTTCATACTCTGCTACTCTATTTTCGAGCCCACTTGTAACCCGTAGAATGGATTTAAAGCCCGGGTTCACTCGACAAAGCGATTTTCTAAATTTTTCCTACACAGCGTTGTTTCATCTTCTCGAGCCTCTCGCCACTTCCATTACTGAGTCCTCTTGTAACTGTTTTCATGGGAACCGAACGTGATTTCTCGATTCCTTCGAGTGTGGGGTCGTTCTAATCCAATATTTTTCCTCGGGGCAAAATATGGATAACAGATAGTAAAGTGCCCAAAAGATGGAAGTAAAGTGGGAAAAGGATCAAGGCACTCCGATTGGGGCCAGTGGTGCATATGGGTGCCACATTATGGCCCAAGCGCCTAGTAAGGGCTAAAATGATGCAAAATGAAAAAAATAGACTGGGCATGTATGTGTGGGAGGTTAAAGTGACGATAGAAAGCAAAGTAAAATGGCCAAAAGATGGGGGTTAATTAGTACTTTCTTCACTCAAAACCATATGAATAGTAGTATGAGATCGAGACTAAATAATACCCAAAGTGCGTGATTTAGTGTTTACATTTACTCGCACTTTATGTTGGTGAGAAGAATGCTCAGTAACATAAAGTAGATAGAGATGCGTACCTGATGTCTATGTAGAGTGATGTAGAAGACGCATGAAGGACTAGAAAAAGTATGGAGTGACAAAAGATGATGGAGCATGGAAACTAAAGATGCAAAAGAAAAAAAAGTGATGAGAGTGAACCTAGGGCGGAAACGCATGTGTAGTTGTCGATGTGTGTGATGTACTGCGTGTTAGTATGATGTGTGCTGCCACAAATTATTGTTGACATCGTTATTTTTGTTGTTGACTGCTTACTTCTCATATGGTCAGACCTACAAGGAGAAGATGATAAAATAGTCAAATATGCATGTATATATGTCAAAAATGCATGTAAAATACACATGTATATAGTAAAAATTATGTAGTGGAAATGAAAAATGTGAAAGGATCGTGTCCATCTGATCCGTGATGAGAGAAAGAGTGTAGAAACAATATCTTTTCTTTGTGAGTTTTTTGGGCGATCTCATGCTACCCCGGTCGAAGAAGTGTAGGGAGAAAGTTGTGTTATTCTCATACCTTTAATTGATTCCTTGAAGTTGTGTGAAGAGATCTTTGTACTTCTTTGTTTTTTGGGTGATCCGACGCCACTGGCTGAAGTAGTGTAGAAAGGAAATCCACTGTATCCTCTAACTTGTAATTGCTCCCCATAATGCTAAGGACAACCATGTCCTGTAAAATCTGTTGTTTATGGGTTTCATAGATCTGGTCGAACCCACTCATTGTATAACCCACAATGTCAAGGACAGAAACCGAATCGAATCGTACTAGTAGAAAATGTTGTGTAGTATGTAAAACCCCAAATGATGCCCCCTCTTTGGGGCACATACAACGTTGTTGATAGGAGAATGCGGCCCCAAAAGAGGACTAACCACATAAATTGCACCCTTTAGGGAAGAGTATTGCGCTTGGTAGAGACCAATGTGCATGCAAATGAGTGGCTAGAAAACAATTGTTAGTACAAAGAAGCATGCATGTAGAATACAAATGTATATTACGCAAAACAATGTGTAAGATATAATACAATTAAACACGCAAGAAAGCAATATAGACCACCAAAGCGGGTTTAAAACATGGGACATCACTCGTGATGTTGCAAGACACTTAAGGCCATAATGGCCGCATACAACAAACAAGTGTGCAAACCAAACAAAAGAGCAGATCCCGCATACAAAGTAGGAAACAAAACAAACAAGTGCAAATAATAGATAGCCATGGAAGCAAGTAATCCTACAAAAACAATGTTGCACATGAAGCACCCATTAGCATGTTAGAAAGATAACCAGTATGTCAAAAGCATATATAAGCAAGTAATGAAAAGTGCTAAGTATGAAATGAAACAATAACACCTAAAAGAGACGAATGTGGATGCCCCCAAAGGATGTTGTTGTAGGAGTGGTAGGAGGTGAGCATCCTTGCTGCGTGCAAGAGACCCGTGTCGGTGATCATAACTATAAAAATATGTGAATGTGCATGAGTGTATGGTATAAATAAATTACATACAAGAGATCTAACTAGCACGTCTTATACAACCGCCATATAAAAGCAAATGCAAGTAAGAGTAAAAGCAACCAAGTTATGCAATATGTTGTGGATGGATGGAATGAAATACAAGATGTATGGTAGGAGCCGCGTGCCCCTGAGTGAATGCAGTTGTATGCAATGAGGTTCATTTGGTTTTCCCCTTAGCAGTCAAGAGTGAACCGTAAACAAGAGTGTGTCATCGGGAAATGATCTAGCGTGTGTTGTATCTAACATGTTGTGATGATTGTGTATGTGTGTTGATGATATGTGACCTAGAGATGATGTATACGTTACCCTTATAAATTGAAGGGTATATCATGAAAAGATGATTGAAGGAGTGATGATGTAGCCTAAAGCGTATATCACTACAAGATGAATAGAGGGAGTGGTGATGTAGCCTAAAGCGTATACCACTACAAGATGAATAAAGGGAGTGGTGATGTAGCCTAAAGCGTATACCACTACAAGATGAATAGAGGGAGTGGTGATGTATCCTAAAGCGTATACCACTACAAGATGATGGAATAGGTGACCATTTTAGCCTATAGCGTATGCCACTAACCTAGGAATGTCACATGATACAAGGTTGGATGATGAACATGTGAGTATGAAATGTCCATTTGAATAGTAAACCCTCGGGCAATCGAGTATGGGACAAGGAACTAAAGCTGTGTCATGTGGGGTAGTGAGTGCAACGCGTAGAAGAAAATGTAGTATGTGTGATGAGTGGATGACCATATGATGTGTAAAATGTGTAGTGTATGATGTATAAGATGCAATACAAGGTGTGTAGATAGACTAGTAATGTGAGGATGTGTGTTATGTAATATGCAAGATGAGGAATATGCAATGCTAGAATTGTAGAAGATAGGAGTGTGACACATATGATGTAGACTAAATGTATAATGTAAGATGTATGACATATGATGTGTGAATAGACGTAGTGTGTAGTACCTATTGTGTAGTGTGTGGGGTTCATGTGTAGTATGCCCTCAACAATCAAGTGTGAACCAAAGCATGAGAGTGTGTTATCGGGTAATGATGATGCTAAAACGTGTGATGAGTATGTTTAAGCTAGGAGATTGATGTATGATAATGCAAAGATGAGAGGTGCGTTGATGCTAATATGATGAGGGGGGATGCATGATTGTTATGGCCTTGAAGCATGTACATGATGGAAATCTAGTCAAGAGACACTAAATGGATCAATGTAAGGAGTAGTTGCTTTAAAAAAGCGATGGGATGTTGAAGTGATAGAGGAGTATGGCCATCTAATGGTTCATCATCATAGTAAGCTTCATTCGGATCCTAGTCGTCAACATAGGTATGTGTACGATGGAAAAGTGACAAGCAAGCGTGGGAATCTATAAGTAACTCTTCCTCGCACCCGACCTCCCGAGGTCGTCTTTGAGACAAATGACCGGTGGGGATGGAATATGTATGGGATGCAGACAAACTAGTTAGGCAATCTAATGTCTTCAATACGCACTAGTGGAACTTGCGAATCTAAGGCAAAGAAGGCCCTCCTAATCTGAACTGGTGTGATAGATCGATCAGCAAGGATGACTACTCGAAGGCTCCAATCAATATCGAGCTCTGGCGTGATTCGGTCTATAGGTTGTGGAATACGTGGAAAATGACCTGGGATAGTTTCGTGTATGTCTCCGAACAGGGTCATAAAATGAATGATGGATATAGTTGACTCTATGGGTGATTCTCTGGCCTAGTCCAGAACTCCTTAGCTTTGTTAGCTGTTGTGTTTAGCAAGGATAACTATTCGATGATGATGGGTGGAAGTGGAGTAGACCGGAATACTAGTGTACGTAGGCTAGCGTCTATGTCTGATGTACTTACGGATTCGTTGGGTTGCGGGATTTGTGGATCACAACCGTAGACTCGTAGTTGTTGTGGTCCTGCTATGGTCATGTGCGGAATCAACCCCTAATCCCTAGTATCCAGTAATCGTATGCTTTCTCAGCTTCTATATTTAGAATCAATAACTGTGTGATTTTCTCAGAATATCTTACAGGCGTTCGTGCAACCTGAATTCTTAAGCTGGTATCTATATCTGTAAGAGTGTCTCCTGCGTCTGGCTGTGGGACCAAAGGATCACAACCAAATATTTGTTCTCTTTCAAGCCCTTCTACAGTCATATGGATGTTACCTAGGGTAATCTGTAGTTTGGTTGATTCGACCAAAACGTGTGCGCTTGGTCGTCTTCTATGTTTAACCCGCTCAATTTGGAATTGATTTGTTATGCTTATTGTTGTTTGAAAGACTTGGATCCTAAGATTTTGATCTATACCAATCGCTTTGTGATGAGATTGGGCTGGGGCACGATTGGCTCGAATACGTATTCCCTGGGCTCCCTAGGTCCCGTGATTGTCATACAAAAGTAACAATGTAAAAACGAACTGCAACAAAATGAAATTTAACTACGTGAAGTATATCTATAGCATATATGATTTCTCTCTCCTTTTTTTTGTATTTTCTGATGAACTTTTATGAAGGAATTTTTAAAAGAGCAACTACTTTATCATACCTAGAATTTGACAATTAATCTAATGACGAAATTAAAACAAACAAGATAACCGAGTGTAGCTATTTGTCTGTGCAATTGTGAATCTATTCTAAACAATGAAATAATTGACTTAATCTATTTGCAAGGCTCTCGATCCTACCTCAGAAGTGAGGAGTGAATCATAGTTTCTCAGAAACTATCAATCCCCATAGCTTCCCTGGCAATATCGAGAGTAGAATTGACTGAAATAAAGTGATTGGCTACTTTATTTGATATGTTTCTAACTAGAACTTTGAAAGCTAGAACCTGGATTCCACTGAAAGTGGCAAATCCAATGGTGTATGTGATCTTGTCCCCTCAGTGTGATCTCCTCGTTCCTTCGTGTCCACGTGGATCTAGAAAAGCGTGTAATGCTAGCATCAATAGAAGTAGATATTGGGATAAAGGCAGCTCAAGATACAGACTGAATACAATGCGAGTAGGAGAGGGATAGCGCAAGAGTACAGAGCTTGGCTTATGCAATTCCTAGCGGGATTTATTACGAGTCATGCAACATGAAATGTCCAGAACCTGAAACTATCCTGTTTGAAGAACAAAACCTGCAACTTTAATGGCTTCCTATTGAAAACAAACTATTCTACTCCAATGGATTGGATAAAATGATAACATCTTGCATAAGATGGATATGTGGCTTCCTAATAGAAAAACAACACTAACTAGGCATGCAATGAAAGAAACTAAGAACTCTAAGCAAATTGAAAACTAAATCTATTGCAAAGAGAAATTCAGAGGCAAATTTGAGGGGCCATTTGCTTGAGCAAAAGCCAACTATTTATAGCATTTGCATTTACCCAAGGTAAAAACCAAATAGAACTCTTAAACTATAAACAATGGAAAAACACTATTCCAGGGAACCAGAATCATAAATGCAAGCATATGGTGGTGAAAGAAAGCTGGTAAAACATTGAAATTACGTGAGTCGTGTTAAAAGAGCTCGAAAACGCGTAAAAGGGCGGGCCGCACGGGCGGGGCGGCGGTTTCGTCACTTAAGAGAAAAAGGCCAAGAAAAGAAGGGAAAAGGGAAAAACAAAGCATGCGGGGGCTAAGCGGGGCATGCGGGACATTAACGCACACTTGGAGATCTTTTCGGATCCCGAACACCTGTGAGGAGACCGTATCATCATTGGGCACCTGTTACGTTGTTTCGGGCAAAGATACCTTGCGAGAGACCCGTATCCTAAGTGTGAATGTGGTCAAGTTCACCAAAATGATAAAACTACAACGTGAATATTGTTATAAGTTAATCTAATAAGTACAACAGTGTAATAAATGTCTAAACTAAAATTAGGAAAATGACCCAAGCAACTAAGTAAATAAAAATGTGAAACCCTAATTAACAAGTAGGGTTGGAAAGAACTTAGTTGATTCAACGAGCTTGTTGAACTGTGTCGCAGAGATGGCTAGAGAAACAAGAGGAGGAAATGACTGTGCCGAGGTCCAAAAAAGTGTAGATCTGGGAAATCTGAGTGGATTGGGGCGCCTGGATAGGTACAGGGCACTTGTGGGCACCCTAGTTTGAGATATGGGCAGCATGGTTTGTTAAAAAGCTCTGTAAACCTCCTCTAAAGTGTTGATAAGTGATTTCCTGTGTTCACTTCCTGTCACACCTAATCGGGCGCAATATGTCGCTGGAAATCATAAATGAAGATGAGACATGCAAAACCCCAAGAAAAACATCAAACCCATAAAAAGAAAGATGCATATGAAGGGTTTGGTTTGTCATCGGCTACAAAGACAATGGTGGACTTACTAATCGATCGCTTCACTACATCTCGTAACCAATGTAGTTCTGTGTGTGTGTGCACATCGCCAAGGTGCTCTTGTCCCAGTTGCACTTTGTGAAAGTAGCGAGCAATAACTATGTGTAGAAATGTAATAAAATGGTGGATGGAATAGAATAAACTTCCCTTATGATGTGTGATGTAGATGAACCAACCTTGTCCCTTGTGATGGAGCTAGATGGATGCAAATGAGCTCTAGATGGATGCAACCTTAGATGATGATAGTAGTGCCTAGTGTTTGGTCCCTCATTATGGTCTCATAAATTTATATTTATATGGTTCTCTTGATCTAATTTCATAATTAACCCCGAAAAGGTCGACCACTAAAAATATGGAAATCTCAAATGGCTAGAAAGTGCCCAAAAGATGGAAGTAAAGTGGGAAAAGGATCGGGAACCCCGTGGTTGCCCAACATCGCCAACGCGCCTAGTTAGGTCTAAAATGACGCAAAATGAAAAAAAAAAAAAACAGATTGGGCATGTATGTGTGGGAGGTCGAAAGTGACGATAGAAATCAAAGTAAAATGGCCAAAAGATGGGGGTTAATTAGTACTTTTTTCACTCAAAACCATATGAATAGTAGTATGAGACCGGGACTAAATAATACCCAAAGTGCGTGATTTAGTGTCTACACTCCTTATGCACATGAAATATGTCACTTGGGTTTTTATGGCCTCAGAAAATGTGAAAGGAAGCAAAAATATCATGTCGATCCTCGCTTACTGGTTATTTAGATATGTAGTTTTTTAGATTTCATGTGCATGCCTTAGTTCGGAGAGAAATTGTGCCCAGAGCATGGATTTTAGATTTTTTACAAATTTATTCTTTTTGGATCATGAGAACGTGTATATAATGGATGGAGATTGAAACGATGAAGGAGGAATTTGGAAAAGATTGCGAATTCAGTGTGCAAACATAGAAACGTGGGGGGTAAGAGTAAAAATAGTTAAGTGTCGTATTTATAGGCTTGACTTCCTCGAGGGAGGAGTTGTTTTTGTCCCCATTGTTCCCTTTGGAAAGGGACAATGGGGGCACCAAAATTTGTCTCAGCATGGGGGTGACACTTGTCACACATGCGGGAGTAGGTGAGGGGGCTAGTCAAATAGGTCAAAGGGGCTATATGAAGTCATCGGGGTCACATGGAGTGACCATGAAGCCTAAGGGGGAGGGGCATAATTTTTTTCCCCATTGTCCCCTTGGAAAGGGATAATGGGGGCACAAAAGTGTGCCTCAACCTCATGCTACCACGTGGCACCTAAGAAAATTGACTAAGTATCGAACATGTACCTTGGGCAACAACTTGAAACGGACGTAACTTGAGCTCCTAGATTTTGAAAAGGATGTGATGGGTCCCACGTCTTTATTTTTCTAACAACCCTCTCAAAAACCCCCTTTCTCTTGGGATCACTAGTTGTGTTTGGAAAGAATGAGTTTCCTAGAAAAATGTATGGGGTTTAGGATGAATTTGATTTTACCACCATGTAGGGACTGAAAATTATTTCCATTGATATTTTTTTGGCTTACAAATCATTTTGGAGCTAAATCTCGAAAAGGATTACGGTCAAAATTTTTACACTAGGGTCTGTTGTCATGCTTAAAATTGGGAATTTTCATGTTGCACATTGCATGACAACAATTGGCTCTAGCTTGGGGATATGTTGTGGATCAAGCACAGCGAGGACATAGCATGAGGAATCCCATAATCTCAATTTACTTTGTGGACCAATGCCTTATCCATTGGGCTTTATGGAGTCATTTCTTCCAAACACACACACACACACAAACAAACCAATGAAGGGAAACACACCAAAAGGGAAAACAACACACAATGGAAAAGGGAAATTATATATAGGGGGAGGGATATTTACTAGAGGTGGGAAAATAATATACACATACCTGATGATGGGTTGGGAAAAGTACATGCCATCATGGAACAATAGACTGAAATGTGATATTTGAAGCATAAAAACTATTATCCGATCAAACCATGATCTTGTGATGGCTTTGCATGGCTTGAGAAGAAGAAGACACACCAAGAATCCATCTTCATATTCATAGTATAATGAAAAGGTTCTTGTGTCGATAAAAACTCCTTCATCTTTTTGAAACTCTTGCATCATGCGGCTTCCGCTTGATGTCCCGCGATCATGAGAAGGCATTCCTTCATGTTCTCAAAGGTGGAAAAATTGATCTTGTTATGGAAACACACTTCATATTGGGATTACAACATAGGAACATTCCTTGGATCAGTGAGGCATTCTAAAGGAGTGAGGACAAACTTATTCTTCCCATCCACTAACTTATTTGTACATCTCACTTTGTTGTTCTTAAAAATGCTTTCAAGAATAGAGGTCACATCACTGGGCCAAATGTCTTCACCATCTTTGAGAGCTTGATGCAATATGGAAAAATGTTCAAGACAAATTGGAGCTTGGGAAGTGAGTGTAATCTAATTTTGAATCCTTTCACAAAAATCATATATATTTTCACTTTGTTGTCTGGAACAATTGTTGTCAATATCCATCGACTCAATACTCGATCTTTGTATCCTTTTCAAAATTACAACCCTTTCTTTTTCAAAGAAGCCTTCACCGCCCTTGAGTGTATTTTGCAACACGGATTCTTGTTCAGATTAGTGGAGCATCCAATGGTGGCGAGGACTAGTTGATCGTGACCTAACTTACCAAACTCTTGCCACTTTTCACTTTATTTCGAGCCATCATCTTTAGTGCAAATTAGCTCCATATTTTCCCTACTATCTTCCTCCATAGTGGAGACTTGTCTTAAAGATTAGGGACATTCGGAGAAGCTTTAAGAACCTTCCTTCTTTTACACTCATAAACCTCTTCGCACATTGTTAAAGAAAAGACGTGCTTTCACATTCGCTCTCGCCAATTAGGGCATGGGGAAGACATCAAGTTCATCCATCTGCTCCATCTCAAGCATCAAACATTGGTGTATCAAAATGAGAAGAACAAATTGATTCATACCTATCTTACATCTCCATATCCCAAGTCAAGAGTTCAAGACTGAATTGAGGGTCTTCAGTTTCTTTTGCAGACTTCAAGATGTCTTACATAGATGGCTCTTCCAAGTTTACCATAGAATCATCTTCATCCTTATTGGAAGAATCCACATTATTTTTCCAAGAGAGGGTTGAAAATCTGATCCATATATGTCTCGTGATTCATTTGAAACATCCTCAATCATCTCTTTCATGCCTTTTGTTGCCCAAGATTCACTTTCTTGCAAGCACGGGCACACTTGATTCACAACACCTTATGACAAGGAGAAGTCCATGCTTTGTGGGAAGGGCACTCCTTCGAGCTCAAAATCCATTTCATCACCTTCTTGAGAAGCATAAACCATATTGGGGTGGCAATATGGGAAGAAAATTCAACTCTATCTTTATTTTCCATTATTGAATCTTCCTGCTCATATGGAAAATGAAAGATTTCATATTTATCGTGATGATCAACACAATGCTCCTTGGGTGAGAATAATGGAGTTGATTCCTCAAGAGGTTATGCTCAAATTACTCATTATCCTTGGCTTTGAAAATAAAATTGGCCTCCTCCATTTGGACATCCATGATTTAATCAGGGAGGGAACTTTATTTTTCACATATCTGCATCCCATCATTAACCATTTCTTCATCACTTGAAAATTCAAAATTGGAAAGAAAATTATCCATGAAGACCTTGCATTCCTTGTCTTGGGTCCAAGGTGAAGGATGACTTTCTCATAATTCTTCATGATTGATGGAGTCACTGACGAGCATTCGATCTTTTGTTGTACAACAAGAATCTTTGTCATTTGAGTCCATCATTTCATCGATGGGTTGTGCCTTAATCCAAAATGATTTGATGAATGGAGGATCGACATTCATGTATTCTTCGTTGTTCTCCTCCAAGGTATTGATTTGATTTTAATTTGAAGGCTCGAGGATAATATCTTCTTCAACAAAGCATCCAAGAACCTTCTAGGGATGAACACCGTATAAGATCGACAATCCTTGGGTTCTTTCTCCATAGGGAGAACCTCGTCTTCTTCCTCCACTTGATGATATGATTCAAGATGTTTCTGTGTAATGCAAATGCATATGTCTAAACTTCCTCATAGGCTTCAGGATCGAATTTACCTCTATTGTGCTCAAAAGTCTTTACACATACTCTCTTCTCAACATGTCCATTTCTTCATCGCCGTATGAAGGAAGTTATCTAGAGGAATGGAGATGAAAGACAATGTCATGAGTTTCTTTTTCATTTGTGTGAACTTAAAAAAATTACCTTCAGTGGACTCTACACCATTTTGTCCTTCATACAAACTTTTGTATCTCTTCTGGATCTTCTTCATCCATATTTTAGATTCTTGATCATTGGTAGCAATAATTTCCATTTTCTTTCATGTAGTAACACTCTTCTTGAATTATAACCACCATGACTCGATGATGCAATCTTCATAAACAATTATTTTCTCCATTCTGGAAAGTATTTTTTTGGTTTCTATGGAGACATGCGAGCCTTCTTTCTTTCACCTTTCATGGCTTTGCAAGAGATGTTTGAGAATGATGGTTGATCAAAAAATTTGCGTTTCCCGACAATCTTCTTCTTCTTCTTCACTTTCACTCATTAGTACTTCACTCCAGTCCAGAATTTCTTCATTGTGTGTGGGAAACGAACGTGACAAGAATCCGTTCCTTGACAGAGTCACCTTCAAAAATGATTTTCTTTTCAAATTTACATTTTTTTGAATATATACTTTTTGTATGTTTTGGGTAGAGATCCTTTTGGGTGCACTTGGGAAAATCTATCCCTAGCGGAGTCGCCAAAAACCATTGAGAAAATTTGTCAGTTGAAAATTAGGTGTCTCCACCAACGTTCATGGAGCTACGCCCCTCTACATTGAATGGTGCATCTCCCATTATCGAATGTTACTAATCTAATCCTAAACTAAATGTTGTGGGTTAGACATATAGAGTCACGAGACACTCCACTGAACATGTGGCAAAGTGCTTGTATGGGGTATAAGGGAGGAAATCATAAGCGATGAGGGGAAAGGAGAAAAATTAGGGAAGGAAGGTTACTACCGTGAGCAGGCCAATTGCAAAGTTCACACCCAGTAACCAGAGTGGCTCAACATTCAATATAAAAGAAAGAACATCAATCTTATTACAAACATAATGACAAGATGATAACATGAACACAAAGTCTCATTATTCTCCTTATAAAGAAAAGCAACAAACTCTTTTCTTATTTATTGACATTCAAAAAGTTGTATAATGAGAGGAATAGAAGAACATATGAGAAAAGGAAATCAAATAAATGTAACTCTTATTTCCTGTGCATTGATAAAATTTTCAACAACTACAATCCACAATTTGCACAGAGTGGAAGTTTTCAAAATCTAGGATCATTTGGAATGGAGAGGCCATCCCAATTTATAGCAATGTGTATTGACCTCTCATCTCCCCTCGCATGAATCTTCGCATTCCTATTCGAATTGTGACCTTTCGCTTGCCATTAGAAAAGACAAATTAAATATTTTTCTTATTATTTTGAGAAAATAATTTTACAATTTTAAAATAGGTCACTTAAGAGGATATAATGAAATATAATGATTATGCCCAATGAGGAATTAGAAAGGAGAGAGAAGGAAGAAAGGGAAAAGAAATAAGGAGAGAGAAAGAGATGCTTAAAAGCATGGATGAACAACACTTCGTCTTCGATGAAGATCTGCACTAAAGGAGCTAAAGAGGGAAGTTGATACTTGATGATCTTTCGCACACTGCTACCTTGATGAAAGCTTGTTCCTTTGGAAACCTTTGGAAAATTTACCCTTACTAACGATGATTCACGATCTCCTCTTTATACATGATACATAGACACCTTGGACCGATGCATGAGTGTTTAAAAACATTATCGAGATTTCGATATGGATTCAAGATGACATGCAGACAATGCTTGTGACAATATTCTAATACATTGTCATGTTCCACTAACAAAGAGTGCCCCAAAATGATGCATCTGCTTGTGTGCACCGAGAAGGTAAATGATGAGCACTATAGACACAAAATCATGCACTTTGGGTAATTATCTAGTTCTGATTACATACTACTATTCGTATGATTCCTAAGTAAGAAAATTACTAGTTAACCCATGTCTTTGGCCACCTTTCTTTGCTTTGCTTTATGTTACTTCTCTAGGTCTTACAACCTTTCTTTCTTAGTATACCTTTTATACTTTGAGATTTATCATCTTGGACATAGTGCACCAAAGCCTAGACGCCAACGTCAAGTCCCCTTGTCCTCTTTGGGTGCCCCTAACCCCTTTGTACTTTATTCACATCTTTTGGGTCCTTTCTAGCCATTTGAGCATCTTATTTTTTTAGTAGTCGGCATTTTTAGGGTTAATTATGAAATTCAAGCAAGGGAATCATATAAATATAAAGTTATGTGATCATAATAAAGGAAAAGCACTAAGCATTAACTATCACCATCTAAGGTTGCATCCATCAAGCATCTAAGAGTTCCATTGCATCCATTTAGCACCATCTAAGGGACATAAGGGATAGTTATTCTACATATAATTCATAGGAGGGAAGTTCATTCTATTCCATACAAACATTTACTAAATTTCTTTACACTACCTACTTGCTTGCATTATCAAGTGCGACATGCACAAGATCCACCAAGGGCACGATTCTCAACGCACACACACATATAACTATATTGGGTCTGAGATGTAGTACAACGCTTAGTCATAAGTTCACCATTGTCATGATTAAGGACTATCTCGAACCCTCATTCAACATCTTTCTTTTTATGATTTGATGTCTATTTGAGGGTTTTGCAGGTCGATACGTCATTGCAAGTTTCTAGCGACTTTGGAGATCACTATGTGACCTAATAGTGACCAAAGGTGAATAACAATGAACAACTAACAACCAATACGACTCGAGGTTTTCTAAGCATTTTACGAGTGCCAGAAATAGGGCACCCTCAAAGCGCCCTTGTCCCTCTCCAAGCACCCTAGTCTAGCTTATTCTTCTCAGATCTACATTTTTTGAGCTTCGGTGTGACAGACAGTGCTAGCTTCGTATCTTCCGGTTCTCAACTTTGCACACTCTCGGGATTTCTCTCCGGATCAACTAAGTCATTTTACCTCTTCTTTGCACTTAGGGTTTCATATATTTTGGTTTAGTTTGTTTAGGTTAATTTTTGTACTTAATTGATTATTAATTTACTGCTGCAATAATAATTAGATTAGGCATAAAATTCACATTTAGATTAATCATTTTGGTGAACCCGGTCTTCAAAACCACCTTCCATTTAAATCTCTTATCCTCTTATCACTATGGCTCAATCTTATGATAAATTTACTAAAGACCATCTTAAATGCCTTAATGATCATATCTCTAAGCATCCTTTATATCTACATTTGTTTTTATATGTTGCTCGTGAGGAGGTCACCAATCTTACGGAGCTTACTGCTTCTACTGCCATCCCCATTTCCATTTCCACTCAACCGTCTATCTCCACTCTTCTACCTACATCTATTATTCATGTTTCATTCCTACTCCCACCAATCACTTAACTCCACCTCTTGTTTCTCACACATGAAAAGTTTCTTCCGTTGAAACTCAAAATTTAGCCTCTCTTTATCGAGACCTCCAAGCACAAATGCGCTAATTGTAACAGACTACTTCTCATGCGTCTCCATCTTTGGATTCCACTCTCTTACTGCACACTCCATTTGCATCCATCGTATCCACTTACTCACTTCCACCTAATTTCGTCACCCATAAGATGCCCATTTTCAATGGCAATAGTGACCCACAAGAACATCTCCGAGCATTTTATGTGGTCTATCTAGATTTTGTGGATGATCATATTCTTTTAGCTAATCTCTTTCCTCACAATCTCCAAGATTATGTGATGTATTAGTTCTATGACCTACCTGTCCACTCGGTAACATCTTTCACGCATCTAACCAATGCTTTTCTCACTCACTTCTCTATGAATATCGGCTCTAAGATTTCATATGCACAACTTTAAAAACTTAAACAAGGGGTCTATGAACATCTAGAAAATTATGTCTTACGATATAGAAACAACCTAGCTAAGATGTCTAATGTGCTTATAGACTTTGAGCTTCAAGACTTATTCATTCAAATTCTATTGCCACCTCTTCAGGAGAGCATTCTATTTGAGACATCTCCTCATTTGATCAATTGTGTCACACTCTCAAGCTATGTGAAACTAAACTCTTATCTACAAACAACCTTAAATATTAGGAACAAGCTTCATCCTCTACATTCTTTCAAAGTAAAACAACTTTTAAACCAATCGAAACCTACTAAAGCTAAAGTCATTGTCAATGTTGTCTCTAACACCAAAGAACTCCAATGGCAACCACCTAAGCGTACATATACAAAGTTGACTATTGCTCCACATATTATATTACAACAACTTCTTGAGAGCAATCTTATTATGCTTCCCCCTCGCTCAACTTGGATCCATCTCATCCTAAAGGTCTGAAATTACAATGAGAACTTTCGATGCGACTATCATCAATGTGTCAAACATTCTACAGATAGGTGTTTCAAACTTCACACTATCATCCAAGATCTTATCGATGATAAAAACTTGAGCTTCTAGAGCCTACGACCTCTACACCAGTCAATGAAAATCATAATCTCAAAATATTTAATAATATTCTTCTAAAACATGACAATAAAGTGACTAATTCCTTGGCTAATCATGCATATCGCGCAATGCCTCCTCTTGTATCGGGGCTCTTGATTTCCTAGTTTCTCATATTGACATTTCTCCACCAATAATTTCTTTCTCGATCATGATTATCATGTTACATTCTCTTTTGATCACTTGCACATTAGCGCTTCTATCGGATCCATCCCTATCAATAATACCAAAATTGATCCATCATGGCGTATCAACGCGTGTTCTATTCCATTTCTTGTTGCTATTGGCTATCCACTCTCACAAATTTCATATCCAATGGATAAATCATATGGGGTTGTCCAACTTCATGTTATTGTCGGTCCTCTCACCATGCTTGTGCCCTTCCTTATAGCACAAACAATCAAAGGGTGTGACATGCTCTTAGGTCTTAATTGGATTCACGAGGTCTCAATCTATCATCTCCATGAATCACTTGTGTCTAAAGTTCATTCACAATAATCAAGTCATCTCTATCAATGGTGTGCCTCCATCCACTCTATGGTCACCACCTCCTCTTAAGGTTACCATTGCATCATCTAGTCCATCTAGTTCCTCGCGACCTATCGAACCTAAAGCACAATCCGCTCCTAGCTTTTCCTATTCGCACACAACCTACGCGGTCTCATCACTCTATTAGTCTAGTACATCAGTCTAGGTCCATCATGAGGACAAATCCTATATCTAGGCATACTTCACCACCTCATTTCACTCCACGTGTAGGCATCCATCACCTCGCGCTATGCTTCACATAGGTGTTCATCACCTCCACACTCTACTTCACATAGTGTTCATCACCTCCGCATTTTGCTTCACATAGGTCTCCATCACCTCCACATTTTTTTACACAAAGGTTCCCACCGTATACTCATCGGTCACATGCATATAGGCTTCATTCACCTACACAATGTCTATCTCATACACCACCAGTCTTAGAGCATGTTCACACACCTTCATCTTTGCCAACATCGGGTGGAGGGCCTTCATCTTTCACTTTTATCAGATAGTACACTCACCATCACACGCCTGGGAGCATCACACTTATTATCTTCCCCTCTAGCATCAAAAATGTGTCTTATACTCTCATCACATCACAGGTAGGTCTTTACACACACATATATACTAGTATCGTCATTTCCCGATGACGCACTCTTGTGCTATGGTTCACACTTGACTATTGAGGGCATACTATACACATGAACCTCACACACTGCACATTATACATTTGACTTTACACACTACATACTTCACACATGCATCATACACTTAGGACATATTCTCTCACAACATCTACTATACACTTTACGTCTCATTCACTATACACATTCACACTACATCTCTCTTACATCTACTTCTACATGTTGCGGTCATTACCCTATGACACACTCTAGTCCCACAGTTCATACTCTAATTTTGAGGGTATACATATAAATGAACCTCATCACACTCACGTGCTTAATCATTTTCTCAATCACTCATTTGCTCACGCGTTTACACTCTACACTTTGCGCTTTGATAATCACATCTTTCTATTACACATATTAAAACCATTTCCGATAACACACTCTCGTTTATGGTTCATTATTGACTACTAATGGGGCATAAATAAATGAATCTCATTATATGCATACACATCACTCATGGGGCACATGGATCCTATCATTCAAACTACATTCCATTACACCTCATTCATAACATATTGCATATCTTGGTTGTATTTACTCTTTCTTACATTTTTTGCTTACATGTTCACTTTATTACACATGCTAGATAGATATCTTATATTTCATTATCTTTATCATACACACATTCATGTTCACTTTCCTTTCTAGTTGTGATCGTAGACTATATAGATATTACACTTGAATGGATGCTTGGCACATTGTCCCTATGTACTAGTCCTATAATGACTCCTTGGGGCATCCACTTTCATACATTACAGGTGTTATTGTTTCATTTTGTTTCATAGCACATTACATTATCGGATTATACATGCTTTGACATACTTTTTATCTTTCTAACATGCTAATGGGTGCTTCATGTGTAACATTTATTTGCAGGTCTATTTGCCTCCATGGTTGTGCATTACATTTGCTTGTCATTTGTTTTCCATTGTTTATGGGATTTACCCTTTGTCTTGTGTGTGCATTGTATGTTTTGGGCTTCAGTCGAACTTGATTGTAATATGACATCGTGAGTGGTGTCCCATGTTTGCAACCCACTTTTCACGGTCTACATTGTCTTCTTACGTGTTTACATTGTCTTCTTGCGTCTTAACTTACATATTATGCTTAGCTTACATTTTTTCTTCTACATGTGTGTTTGTCTTTACTTGTACTAACACTTGTCTTCTAGCCACTTTGTTTATGTGTGCCTTAGTTCTACTAAACACATTCCCTTCCCCTGCAGGGCACTTGTTTCAACACAACAGTCGGTCCTCTTTTGGGTCACATACTCCTTCAACGACGTTGCATGCACCCCAAACAAGGGGGCCATCATTTGGGTGAATGAGCCACCACATACAACATCATACAATCATTACATAATGGAGCACATCATTGGTACAACATAGTTTTTAGTTTCAGGGCTCAAAATCAGACTTGGGTCCTTAGCACAACATAACCCTTCTTGGATGCCTATAACTAGGGGAAATTACACAATGTTTTGGTAGTTCAACACAGTCTATAAAACTCCACACACAATGGCTTTTACAGGGCATACATTCCTTAGCACTTTTGCATTGGATCAAATTTTGCACACCATCTGTAGTGGTGTCCTACATTACGTGAAGAAATTAAAGGTTGGAGGATAACACCGGACTTTTCTCCCTACACTTCTTCCATATCATTGGCATGAGACCACCCAAAAACTCGTGGCCGACGCAACTAGCGTGAGATCACCCAAAAAAACTCATTCGTCTACAACATCTTCAAGATCCTTTCTACACTCTTTCCTCATCACAGATTAGGTGCACATGTTCCTTTTTCACTTTTTCAAATTTTACATACTTCTTTACATGTTTTTACACATATACATACATATTTGACTATTTGTTCATTCTTCTCTTTTGCAGGTTTGTCTGTATTGGAAACGGTACTCAACATCATTCACAACATCAACAATAACAACATTGACATCAACAACAGGCACATCGTGACATCTACACATGAGTTTCCACCCTAGGTTCATTTTCATTACCACTTTTTGCACTTTTTCCATGCTTCACTTCACATTTTATATCACTCCATGCTTTTGTCATGTCCCCTAACGCTCCTCTACAATGATCTACATGGTTATCAAGTACGCATATCTATCTACTTTATGTTACTGAGATTTCTACTCACCAACATAAAGTGGGGGAAAATGTAGACAAAAATCACACACTTTGGGTAATTATCTAGTCATGATTACATACTATTATTCATATGATTCCTAAGTAAGAAAAGTACTAACTAACCCATATCTTTGGCCACATTTCTTTTCTTTTATTATTTCTCTTGGTCTTCAACCTTACTTGCTCACTCTACCTTATTATACTTTGACATTTATCATCCTAGACACCAGCGCCCATCCGAATGCCGGTGAAATCTATGTACCCTCGCTCTCTCTCGGGGCACCCTTGGCCCATTTTTACTTTGTTCACATCTTTTGGATCATTTCTAGCCATTTGAGCATCTTATATTTTTGTAGTCGACATTTTCGTGGTTAATTATGAAACTCAAGCAAGTGAATCATACAAATATAAAGTTATGTGATCATAATAAAAGACCAAACACTAAGCATTAGGTATCACCACCTAAGGTTGTATCCATTAAGCATATAAGAGCTCCATTGCATCCATCTAACACCATCAAAGGGACACAAGGGTTGGTTATTTTGCATACACTTCATAGGAGGTGATTTAATAAAATCTAGATTTTAATAATAATCTAAGAAAGTACAACAATGTAATAATTGAAATATACTGAAATGTAAATATTAATTTATTTGATATTTTAAATGAAATGAAATAATTGAAATAGGAGGGAAAAGGTACAAGCCTGAATTAGACTTACCTCAAAGAAGTATTTTGGGATTGGGACATGGATGATGTCTTGGTGGCCCAGAGTGTTGTAAACAACCTCAAAAATGGCAGGAGAGCGAGGCACCGGCAGTTGGGGCACTGGAGATGAAACAGGGGTACTTTTTGGCAACCTAGTCCACCGTGACTCGAAATTGGGTTTGATATAGTCACTAAACCTTCATAGTACTTCACCTTTGATTAGGTTAGTGTCACACTTGGTTTACTTGTGTTGCTGTAAATCTCCAATGAATAATCTCCTACAAAACCTCACACAAAAACATCAAACCCTAAAAAAAGATGTAAATAAATGTGTCAAACTATCCTCAGCTACCAAATGGATGGACTTATGATTGAGCGATGCACTACATCTCAGACATGATGAAGTTCTATGTGCTTTGTGTGTGCCTAGGGTGCCCTAGTGCCAATGATGCCAAAGGAGTGAGCAATAGCTAGATAAAAATTCAAAATGGTGGATGGAATAGAATATACTCCCCTTCTTATGTAGTGTGTGATGTAGAATAGTTCCCTAATGCAGTCCCTTGCCTTATGTAGATAGCTAACCTAACTTTAGTATAAATAGTTTGTCTATAAGATAATATGTATGTTGTGTTTAGATAGGGATATCTTGCTCAAATTTCGACTCTAATGACCCAACTAGCACCTAGGGAATGAGAGAGACAACCATAAAGACCAACCTCGAACACCTAAATGATAACCAAGTGGGACCGGGACCATGTCACCTAGAAATGAGGGCCTGTGGAACCCGGGAGCCCTAATTCCTTCCTATGCGGCCTAATCAGAGACCAGAGATGACAACTGAGTGAATAACAACAACTAAGACTCCCGAAAGACAACCGAAAGTTGTGTAAGTGACACCAGGCAAGATAAATAATGACGATTTGACTAACCGAATCCGACGAGAGGACTAAGGGATGGGTCATTAGTGAATACTTTTCTTACGCAAGATCCATATATAAAACAACATACTTGGTAGTATAATTATAGTAATAAGTGCATGATTTTGTGACTACATTTGCCCCCACTTTATATTGGTGAACGAAAGCTCAGTAACATAAAGTAGTTAGAGATGCGTACCTGAGAGAAATATAGATAAGCCCATGTTGTAGTAGAATGCACAAATGTGGTAGAAAAGCATGCCAAATGAACCATATAGCGTTTGAACCATGGATCAACGTGTTGATCCATGTAACGTAGTGAGAAATGTAATGTCATGATGAAGTACACTAAATGAGAGTGATGATTGTGATATTAGATAATTGATGATTTCAATTTTGTATGATGATGATGAGATGGGGTAGGGAGTGATCAATTCCCAACTCGATTGTGTGAGTATGAATAACCGACTGGAGGATTTGGGCATATTTGTCCGCAAAGGAAGAGTGTAGGGAGAAATGTGTGTTATTTTCAACATTTAACTACATCCTTAAGATCTAACCGCTGCAAACAAACTCAAATAATTTTTTTTATGGTTTTTAGATCTAAATAATTTTGATCAAACAATCGAACCATATAGGAGTGGTATATGAAAGGCACTCTTGCCTTTACTCCGTGGGTGTCGCTTCGCAATGTGATGGGTTCCAAGTTAGGTCATTTGGAAGCAAATTCCAAATATAGAATAACTTTTCCAAGTTAGGTCATCTGGGAAAATAACAAATCTAACTCCTAAGTTAGGTCATCTGGGAGGCCGCAAGTGTTATATTATATTGATTGAGTGGTATTATTTTGATTTAGAGAATTGAACACATTGTTGGATTGATTGATTGATTGGTTACTCCTCGAGAAATTTTACGCTAGTTTCCCCCAAGTTAGGTCATTAGGGGGAATGCATAAAAATTGATGAAGAATCACGTGGAAATATTTTAACGTTTGTTGCCCCCAAGTTACGTTATTAACGGAAGTAATGAAAATTGATGAAATATTCCATAGAGAAATTTTATGTTTGCTTCCTCCATGTTAGGCCATTAGTAAATGTTTGAAAATGACAAATTGATAGTATTAAATGATTGCTTAATGATATAAGGGGACTTATAGGATGACCCTAATTGTATTCCCCCCTTTCAACAAAAGGGGAAGTGATGAAAAGAGCGAATCATGAGCCGAAAGTAAGAACAAAATAGAAATAATATGATAGAAATCTATAAAATTTGTATAATTGAGTAAAAGAAGATGTCAAGGAGAGATATATATGTGTGTAATGTGTCATATGTATGATGATACGATAGTAGGAATTTTTTAAAAAGAATGTCGTAAATGCGGGTGCCAATCGGAGTAAAAATGCTCAAGATATGACAAAAATTGTGTGGTGTGTATTAATCGAGGAAATGATCAGCGAAATAATGACTATAGTAAAATGGGTAGGTAAAAGTAACTTATAAATAGGGAGGTGAAAAAGTGATTATTCACTTCATTTGTCTTTTTGCACAGTGAGATTGAGCTCTGAGTGGGGAAAGATGCCGCAAGTGAGAGCAACATGTCCTAGCCGATTTGAGATGGTAAGAACCGCAGTAGCATCACTTACACGATGGAACCTGTAAGTAAGTGCATTGTTTTTCAAAAAATGTGCATGTGTTAGTCATTTTTGTTGAATTTTTACAAACATGATATTTTTCATTTTCTCAGCATTTGAGATGTGGACAAGAGCGGTGAAGGTGCTAATGTCCTTCGGGAGATGGATTGGTGTGCATGGGTGCAAGATGTACACCGATACCTATAAAACACTGATAGATAGGATGGGGCCTAAGATAGTTATATGGAGGCCATACCGAGACTATGGGGGATGGCCAGAGGATCTATAGAGTTGCAGTGCATCCCAGAGGACTATGTGGTTGGAGGACCGATTTTTAAGCGTGGTTGAGTTATTTAAGGTAGAGAAGGTATTGCAACAATTTGGTATGGCTCAGGATGTGCCCTCAAAGCCGTATATATGGTTGAGAGATATTCAAGCACCTGGGAGGGGCGGAGCTAGACCAAGGCCCGCAAGAGTAACATCTAGTACCTCATGGGCCAAATGAGGCAGATACGATGATAGAGCCAATAGATTCAAATGACACAGGGTGTACATAGGAGTACCGTGCATGGTGGGTAACACATCGATGGGTATTATTGTTTCCATTATTTGTAAATGTAGTGAGGTTAACATAGGGAGGAGATGGTGAGGGGAAATCACATTCCCAAGATAATGTGAAAATGGTTATAACATAGTGTGAGTATCTATATAGTTGTGTTGTGGGTTTTGTTGTTCGCACTATGTGATAGAGATATGTTGTGTTGTATTATATTTTTTGTGGGTGACGCCTATTGGTCTTTGATAGTGGACATGTCAATCTGCACCTTTACGAAAAATATTACTACCGATGTACTTACAAGTGGCGGGATTCTAAAGCGTGTGGATGACATCAGGCAACCATGCCCATTTATTTGAGCCATTGGCCATAAGCAACAACGACATGTAATATGCTACTAGCAAGAGGGACGAGGCACGTGAGGAGACTCAATGAGCTAGAGAGGCGGCGGTGGTGGTACCTTAGTGCAAGATGTGTTTGACGTTTTATCGAGTTGTAACATTAGTTTCAGAGAGCAATCTATTGAGGTGACACTACTCGCGGAGGCAAAGGTTGAGAGGTATTGAGGTTGCGACCAACAACGTAGAGTTAGTGGTGAGGCATCGAGTTCTCGGGATCTCACAGTACCCGAGAGCGATAATGATGATCAAATTTGATTTGTATTATTGTATATGATATAAGGGAGTTACCCCCTAGTGATGAGATGTTTTTGTAAGGATGATTGTACTCGATATATATAGACTATTTTATTAGTATATGATGATTGTATTTCAATGTGTATTGATGTCCTGATGTCATTGATGGTGTATGATCCCGTAATTTATTGTTGTGATGTATGTGGTGTGTTGGATGTCATTGTTTATGTTTATTGATGTGCAATTGAGTTATGGTGTAGATAATGATAGACAAAATGTGTAATGTGAATGATGATAGATAACGTATGTAATTTGATTTGCTAGATATGATGCTTGATGGGTTGAGAGATATGTGTATTTGTTAAATGGGTTTGTAATGTGTAATTTGTGTAATAATGAGAGTGGAATGTATGTAAAAATAGATAATGTATGACTACTAAACTAATGTGTCCTGATGAATGTGTGTTGACGTGATAATGTAATGGGATCGTAATATGTTAGTGTGATGAATAGGGGAAGAAAATTAGCGATGCATCCCAACATATAGATGGTTAGGATCATTTAGTTAAGACCCTCTACAAATCAAGAATGAACGCACTAAAACAAGAGTGCGTCATCGGAAATGATTGAGTGTGATGAGATGAATCGACGAAGTTGTCGATAAAAGGTTCTTATAGTAAAAACCTTAAACATTCGTGTAAGAACCGTAAGAACATAAGTGCATCATCGTGGGGGTAAGGTCATAGAAATAACCTACTAGATACTAAGGAGGTGTGAAGCGGTTGAAGCATGTGGCATGGAAACAATATGAGCATATGAACTGATCTGAATATCATGTGGAGAAAGCGATGGGATGGGTGATGCTGCTAAGGGATGTGGAAGCTAGTGTGACACAGTAGCATGATGTAGTGGATGAGATAGATGAAGTGAATACGATGGATATGATGGTGTAGCAATGTATGGACGGGTAAAGAGAACACATGAGTGACAAACTATGGTCTTTGGATGAACCATGACCGAGCACTAGATGGAGGATATGACCCAAGCTTAGAGATGCCTTTGATGAGGTAGAGGAGAGATGGACCACTCATGTGAGCGAGAGCCAAAGGAAATGATGCCCTTATCCTCTAATTGTTGTAATATATCGTTAAGGAAAAAGAATCATTGTTCTATGGCTATTCATGCGGTGATAATTACAATAAGGTTGATCACGTCGAAGTTATATATGATGTTGATTAGAGGGCAAGTGAATTAGATGCTCATGAAATAAAACACACAACACATCATGTGGTCGAGTGTGATGAGATAAGTACAATGGCTCACATGAAACAAATGGAGTAGATTAAAAAGTAGTCTGTTATGAAGGAGGACAAGGATTATTTTGTGATGTAGTAGGTTGAGCATGCTTGCTAGGTGGAGATGAAGATTGTGTGGGTTGCTTCGACTAATGGCAATGGATGAGAACAAGATGATATAACAATAGTAGTAGGGATTGGAATATCAATAGCATGTGTTGAGAGAAGGTCATGTTCTAGATCAATAACTTTATAGCACAAGAGTATGAATGAATCACATATATCATATTGTAATCATTGCTTGAGAGCAGGAATTAGACCACGAAAAAAGATGAATTACTTCTTGAGATCAATAGGTTGAAATACTAATTGGTGCATACAAGTATTGAATTGTAAGATGTAAAGTAGGCATATGATCATAAGTAACTCTAGGGCCATTTTGATGATAAAATGATAGAGGAAAGCATCCTCCACATCATATTAAGGACTAATAGACCCAAATGGAAGGTGAGTGTACAATTGTAAAGCATCATCAATAAGTCTACGACAAAAGGCCTTAAGCAATAATCTATCATTAGAATAGGAAGCCATAGCCATACAATAATGTTGGATATATAGTGAGGGTCACAAGTACCATCAAAGCATGTGAATGTAGGAATGATAAAGTCCTTAGGAAACGGAGAGTTATGAATCTTCTACGGGAATAGGGTTACCATGTAATGAGTTGTTGTCAATAGAAGCATAATAAACCCTACTTTCTAAAGTGAGAGACTAAACTCGAGATCATTATTGAATGAAAAATTCATGAGAGATATGATATCCTATGAAGGAATAGAAGAATATGGCAATAATGTATTGAGTGGTTGTAACTTTCCATCGTGAGTGATCATAGGAATATCAAGAGAAGCGGGTGCCATAGAAGCTATAGTAGATGATATAGATGGAATATCATAGCAGTAGTGGTAGGACTAACATCATAAACATCCATAGAAGGTAAATCGATCGATGGAGAAACAACGATAGAAGAGGATACACTAATAGGTGTAGATGATGTGATAAGAGGAGATGAAATGGTAGGAGAAGAAGAATCAACATGGAGATGACTCATGTGCTATGCTAGATTAAACCTCGGAAGAAAGTGGTGATGGATATTCACACTCAATAAAATGAAAAGTAGGATAAGTAGGGCTATTAATTGTGTCTTCAACATCTCCTAAAGACTTAGATATGAGAATGTCATTAAGTGTACTATCAATAGGATCATCAACATAATATGAAGGTGTATGAGAACTAGTATGTGATGAATGATGAGAAGAAATATCAAAAGTAGGAGAATCATGAGATGGAACTATAACAATGGTTTGATGAGGAGAAGAATTAGTATGTGAGCTATTGTCAAGGACTAACATGTAATCAATAAGAGAATCATCTAGAATGTCCTTAGAAAGATCCGTAGAAGGATCATGAGTAACCATATAGCATGATGTATAACGAGTGAAGGTTATCGGATCTCAAAGCGATAATAATGCAAATGGGAGAATCTTCAAAACTAGTAGGCACCTATTGTTGATCGTTTAAGAGTTCTTTATTGAATATCATCCGACATAATAGGATTACTATAGAGATCAATGAGCTTTGCGATGATGACCTCATCATAGATAGGATTGATGCTAAAATGAGACATGATGGCCCGAGAAGGAGAAGAGCCACCCTTAGCCATAAGGGTTTGTAGTGGATCCTAGGGCAAAAAATGTTCTATAATACGTTTTCACCAAAATGATTAACTAAATTTTGGATTTTAGTAATAATCTAAGAAAGTACAATAATGTAATAATTGAAATATATTGAAATGTAAATACTAACTAATTTATTGATATTTTAAATGAAATGAAATAATTGAAATAGGAGGGAAAATGTACTAACTTGAATTAGACTTACCTCGCAATAATCTGGGACTGGACAAGATGATGTGTTAGTGGAACTGAGTGTCGTAACGAACCTTAGAAAATGACAAGAGAGGTATATCGACTAGAGTGGGGTGCTTGTGGGCACCCTGGTCTTAAATTTGGGTGCCCTAGTCTGTGGAGTGACTCAGAAACTTGGTTTGATATAGTCGCTAAACCTTCACAATACTTTTCCTTTGATCAGGTTGGTGTCGCACTTAACTCGTCGGTGTCACTGTAAATCTCTACACAACCCCACACAAAAGCATCAACCCTAAAAAAAATGTAAATGAATGGGTCGGACTTTCATCAGCTGCAAAATGGATGGACTTATGATTGAGTGTTGCACCACATCTCAGACCCAATGTAGTTATATGTGCTTTGTGTGTGTAATGGTGTGCCTAGGGTGCCCTAGTGCCAATGACGCCAAAGTAATGAGCAATAGCTAGATAAAAATGTAGAATGGTGGATGGAATAGAATAGACTCCCCTTCCTATGTAGTGTGTGATGCAAAATAGTGCCCAAATGTAGTCCCTTGCCTTATGTAGATAACTAGCCCTTAGTAGAAATAGTCTCACCGCATAAGATAATATGTATGTTGTGTTTATATAGGGATCTCTTGCTCAAATTTCGACACTAATGACCCGACATGTCGACCAACACCTCGGGGTGGAGGGACAACCATAAAGACCAACCTTTAACACCTAAATGAGAACCAAGTGTGACCTAGACTAGGGCACCTATAAATGAGGGTCAAGGCACAGGGGCACCCTAATTCCTTCTTAGGCGCTCTAGTCGGAGACCAGAGAAGAAAAGCGAGTGAATAATGATGGCTAAGACTCCTGAGAGGCACGAGAATTGTGTAAGTGGACAATTTGCAAGACAAATAATGACGATGACTAACTGTAATCTGATGAGAGGACTTAGGGATGGGTCATTAGTGAATACTTTTCTTACGTAATATCCATATATAAAACAACATACCTGACGGTATAAAATAGTAGTAAGTGCGTGATTTTGTGGATTGTAGGAGGCAAGTTCATTCTATTCCATGCACACATTTACTACATTTCTTTGCATCTAGCTACTTTCTCGCTGCTCAAGTGTGACACGCACAAGAGCCACCTAGGGCACGATTCCACAAGAACACACATAGAACTACATTGGGTCTAAGATGTAGTGTAATGCTTAGTCGTAAGTTCACAATTGTGACAACTGAGGACAATCTGACCCCTCATTCTCGTATCTTTATTTTTAGGATTTGATGTTTATTTGAGGTTTTGCAGTTCAATACATCATTGCGAGGTTTCAGTGACTTCGCAAATCATCAGTGCGACCTCATATTGACCAAAGGTGAACAACAACGAACAACTAACAACCACTAAGATGAGGTTTTCGAGCATTTCCTCACTCCAGTGCCCAAAAATACGCCTAGGGCGCTGTAGCACCCCTGTCCCTCTCCAAGCGCCCTAGTTCAACTTAGTCTTCTAGATTTACATTGTTACGAGCTTCAATGCTTAGGTCGGTCTTCGTATCTTCCAGTTCTCAAGATCTACACACCTCCGAGATTTCTGCAAATCAACTAAGTCATTTTACCTCTTCTTTACACTTAGGGTTTCATATATTTTGTCTTAGTTTGCTTCGGTTAATTTTTGTACTTAATTTATTATTAATTTATTGCTACAATAACAATCAGATTAGGTATAAAATTCTCATTTAGCTTAATCAAGCACTGATGAATACACCATTGACAAAAATGAAGAATGTCCATTCCACAATACGAAACACCATTTTTCCTTTGAAGCAATTATTTAGACGATAAAACCATGATAATCCTGTCATCCCGAAGACATGGTGGACCACCATTAGGAATCAACCTGTACAAGTCACGATTCAACCTTCACTCCTCTGTAAACATGAATTCATTGTTATCATTCCCACGAGGAAATCTCCAGAGAGATGATCACCGCCAAGTATCCTGATGTGAAAGCTGGAAACATGACTGATGACAATACTTATTTGTACCTGGAATGAGGGTTTATTATATTTATAAAATTGAACATTTCCCTTTTTTTTGACTTTTTCATCTTCGATCACTTTGATTCTCCTTATGAATGCTCCATGTGCACATTGCCTTTGTTGAAATTGTTCACTATGAGATCTTACTAAAAATAGTAAGTGCCCATCTAGGAGGCTTACTATTTTAGAAAGCTAGCTTCATGAATATCGAGATTTAGGTGAAATCAATTTTTCTTATATGGGTTTTTTTGTCTTTGTTACACCTCATAAGTTTCGGCTCAACCCAGTCTTTAGAATGGAAGATATTAATTTTTTAAATTTTGGTGATGGGAAGCTGGGGTTTCTTTACTCCAAAAATTTCTACTCGTGCATGTGAAATTTGTCACTTAGGTTTTACACCTAAGAAAATTTGAAAGGAAGCAAAAAATCTCATGTCGATTTGTGCCTTGGTTAATTAGATATGAAGTTTTTTAGATTTCATGTGTATGCCTTTGTTCCGCAGAGTGAAATTGTGACTGAAGCATGGATTTTGAGCTTTTTAAAAAATTTATTCTTTTTGGACCATGAGAACATGTATGCAATGTATGGAGATTAAAAATAGTGAAGGAGGAATTCTAGAAAAATTTGTTAGAGTTTCGGGTGCAAACGGAGAAATGTGGGGAGTGCGAGAAAAAAATAGTTAAGTGTTGTATTTTATGGCTTGAAACCTTGAGGGAGAGGGTGATTTTTTTGTACCCCTTGTCCCCTTTGTAAAGGGAGAATAGGGGCACAAAAATGTGCCTCATCCTTGGGGTGACACTTGTCACATATGCGGAAGCGAGGAGGGGGCTAGTCAAATAGGTAAAGGGGCTATATGGAGTCACCGGGGTCACATGGAGTGACCATGAAGTCTACGAGGGAGGGAACAAATTTTTGTTTCCATTGTACCCTTTGAAAGGAACAATGGGGGTACAAAATTGCACCTCATCCTCATGTTGCCAAGTGGCACCCGAAGAAAATTGACTAAGTATTGGACATGTAACTCGGTGACAACTTGAAATGAGACATAACTCGAGCTCCTAGATGAATTTTTGCACACTTATTTGTATGAAATTAAGTATAAATGAACTTTTGAGAAGGATGGGATAGGTCTCATGTATTTATTCTTCCTAAAACCATCTCAAAAACATCACATTTTTAAGGATCGCTAATTATGCTTAGAAATAATGAGTTTCTAGAAAACGCATGGGGTTTAGGATGAATCTGATTTTACCACCATGTAGGGTACACAAAATTATTTCCATTGATATTTTTTGGATTAAAAATCATTCTAGAGCTCCCATAATCACCACTTGAAGTTCAGATGCTCTTTCGCGATGCAACCTCCTTCGGCGTAAAAAACCCGCTTTTGATGAATCTGCTCTCGGGTCTTCAAAACATTCAGAATTATCGAATAAGTTACAAAATGATCTGGATCATGAATACAAATCCTTGATGAATTTGGGCCTTCAAACATAGCTCTGGAGGTTATGCACTTGTCTTAGAAAGGTTGATGATAACCCTTTATAAGCTTGCTTGAGAATCCACTTTTAGATATACTACTCTTGAAGTACTTAAATGATATTTTCCTCCCTAAATCACCTATAGGGAAGGGTGACATAGACACGTGAACTGAAAGGATATGATAGGACCAATACGTGGAATGTGTGACTTGGGAGAGCGTCTAGAAAGGTTTACGATCAAAAATTTTGACACTGGGGTCTGTTGTCATACTTGAAAATTAGGAATTTTCATATTGCACATTTACATGAAAACATGCCAATAGTAGCAGTAATGAAACAAGGTGGAAATGGATTTTCAACAACAGAGGGAGGGATATCCTCATTACTAAAATATATAACATGTGGTAGATTTTTGATGGATTAAATGAGGGGAGTAAAAGAAATAGGTGAATCATTGCTTTAAATGTGGATGGAATGAAGAGCGACCTCTAATGTATGGCAAAAATTAGGTGCACTTGTGCAAGAGATCATAAAGATAAAAAAATTCAAGTGTATTCTTAAGTAGGTTGATGATGTCATAACCTTTAGAGGTGGTGGGAGGAATTGTAGAAGTGATAAGCGGTGAGACAGAGAGGGCGAAGGCTGTAGGAGGACACGTGTGACAGGTGGTGACTACATTGATGTTTTGATCAGGTATTGGAGTAATGAAGTGAGGAGGGTGTTGAGTAAAAACTTGCATAAAATCAATAGAAAAAGTAGCCATGTCAGGAACCTTGGTTGGAGTAAAATAAGGATAAGAAGATTGATCCATGAATTCAAAAGGAGATAGATTTTGATACATTCTCAGAAGGCAGGGTTTGAATGAGTGGGTTCACCAAATGATTTAATTTAATTTGAATTAAATCTAATATTGCAAAGTCACTTTGTTGAAATAAATGTTGAAATATAGAAATGACACAAGTAAACTAAGATTTAAAATATGAAACCCTAAGCAAGAGATGAGATAAGAAGACTTAAGCGATATCCGTGTACACTTAGAACTAACCTAGGCGGGGAGAATTGACGAGTAGACTAGGAAGAGTGTCGTTACTACTCATTGTAAATTCTGAAATGTAGGGATGAGGCCGGACATGGGTGAAAAGGCACTTGTAGACCACTTCTCGGCGTTGGTGACTGCACACAAGCTCGGGATTTGCTTCTAGTGTGTTGCAGTAAGAGTATCACATTTGTTCCCTTTTGATCACCTTTTTTCACACTATGATCTGTTGAAGTACCTATAACTCACAAAAGAAATGTTCACTTGCATAAGCTCACAAACCAAATCAAACCTAAAAGGAAAATGCGAGAATGTGGAATCGGAGTGACCACGACGATCACCACCGAGAGTGAACTTACATTTGACCGCTGCACTACATCCAATAGTCCATGTAGTTTTGGTGAGTGAGTGTAGAAATTGTTCCCTAGGATGCCGTTGTACAAGTTGCACTTGATAGCGGGTTGTGGATAAAATGTGGCAATGTAGTAGAATGTGTGGATGGAATAAAATGAACTTCCCCTTCAATATTGTGTATACATAGTTGATGTGACCCTTATCCCTTGAATGGATATTAAATGGATGTTTTGCAGCGATTTATGTGCCTTTTGAATGCAAGCTTATGTGATAGTAGTAATGCTTAGTGCTTGGTCCTTGATTTTAAACACATTGAAATAAGCGATAAGAAGATTGTTCCAAGTTGTGAAGATCTCAAATGATAATAGCACACCACATGTAATAAGCTAAAAGGAATTGTCTAGAATAACCTTACAAAATAATTTGCAAATAAAAAGCTAAAATATCATATATGGAAATCCATTATAATCCATAATGCTCAATTCATTCCATTACATTACATTGCTCAACAATGAGCATTTACATATAGGAGGAGGGAAGTGCAACTACTACCTAGATCAGTGGTGAAGAACTTCCATTAACTGATACTTGTAGTTAAGTTAAATCCACAAGACTAACAAGCTAACTCCACTTAACTGTGAAGTTAACTCAACACAACTAAGTAAGTTAACTCCACACAACTAGTACACTTAAACAAGATAACTCAACAAGTGTAGGGCTAACATAAGTGCAAGAATTATCCTGATAAAAAAATAAAACGATAAATAATAACCTACACTAACACGTCCCTATAAACATAGCTTAGGTGGGCCGAAAAAAAGGTGGGTCCCGACAACAAGGCCTGATGAGGTACCCACATACAATAACTAGGAAAAAAAGGACACCGAAAGGTACTCAAAACCATTAATAACAAAGTAAAGAGAGCAAAAACCTGTTGTAAGGCATCCCAAGAAGCTCAGCTCAAAAAAAAGTAAATCTTTGAAGAAGTTTGGCGTGCATTTTGGTTTGAATCCACGACTCGATCAAACAACTCAAAAGTAATCGACACTTTGGGCTTCACTTAGAATAGCTCCATACAATGAGATTGTCGATGGAGTGATGCCGAAAGTTCAAAAAAACACCAAACATAATCGATCAACGATTCTACAAATATATGTGCCACGTTCAAGAATAATAACAAAGGCAACAAGGCAAGGACATAAAATCCGGAGAAATAGGAGTGTTACTTATCCAAGAAAAGCCAAGGTAACAAGGTAAGGACACAAGACCCAAAGAAGCGGGATCAAGCTGCCACACAAATAGGTGTGTCATGATCTAAGAACAATAACCAAAGTAACAAGGAAATGAGACAAGATCCAAAGAAATAGAAGTGCCATGATCCAAGAAAAGTCAAGGTAACATGGCAAGGGCACAAAACCGAAGAAGTACTATCAACACCACACCTTCCCATATTGTTGAATGGGTAGAGTGATGCTACAATCTGTTTGAGTTGTCAAAACAACTACTTGAACATTGACAAACTAACACTGGGCTTCACCGTGAATAACTCCTCCAAAATAGGGACTGTCAACATGCCTACAAGTTTTGAAAATATAAATCTAAAATCTCTCAATAAACAAAAGAGATATAAATGTTGACATTTTATAACTGATTGTGTGTTACAATGTTGACATTCTATCATTTTAGTGTGTTTCTCAAAATAAATGGTTACTGATGGAAGAAATACAAAAAAATAAGCACTTTTGAAAAAACAACACTCAAATTCAAGTTGCCGATCAAAAGATACAAGCTTTCCAAGTTTGTGCTTTAATATTTATTTTAAAAATATAAAATGCTCTTTTGCCTCCACTCTTCCTCGATTTATCTTTCTTTGGAAAAAACTTTCCAATTCTAGATCTACAAAACTCAATGTGAAAAACCTAGAAATTATTTTTCTAGATTTTATGTCTCGCCGTGTTGGTGTAATAATGTCAAGTGGGGATACCGCGTTTAGGTGGACCTCACTTTACACCCCATGTTATTTTTAAGTTTATTTATTATACTTTATTATATTGGTCTTTCAAAAATTAGAGTGAAAGCAAAGTGGGACCGATTCACCCATCACACACACACACACACACACACACACACACACACACACACACACACACACACACACACACACACACACACACATGGTGATCCCTCATGGGATTGACAAGAGATTGGCATATCAGTTGGTATGATCATTGTGATCACTATATTATAAAATTGCGAGAAATTGTTTTACAATTATTCTACGTGAGATTGAGGAATGAAGTGAAAGTGTTGGGTAAAAGTTGTATGTGAAACTATTAATAAAGGCAATAATTTATTCTAAATGGGGTTTTCCTTGGGTTTCCCCATATAAATCGATGTTCTCGTCTCATTTATATTTTAGTTATTTACTTTCTATTCATGGTCTATAATATGCAAATATAAACATCTTAATCTATGTTTAATCACTACACTTCATAATCTATAATCTTCAACAATTATATTGTGAATTTATAATTCATTCCCATTAATTCCCTAACATGGTATCAAAGCTGCTGGTTATACTTGTGCAGAGATAGATCTAGATGTTTTTATTTACAAGGTGAAGAAACTTAAAGTTTTTCGTATCTGTGAAACCCTAGTTGTTCCGCCATTGACTTCAAGTTAAGCGGTGAAAATTTTCAATCTTTTCCGCCAAATATTATGAATATTGGTTTATTTATTGATTAGATCGACCTATACATTTTGTGTACATGGATCGTATTTCTACGACCTTGTCCTTGTTCTTGGTTCTTCACAATTTTTGCAAGTTTTTAAAAATTATTTCATTCTCTTTATATCCATTATAGTTGTGCGACTTATTTAAAATAAGTTCTTTTATTTAGTAGCTTTTTTACCTTGTATTGTTTTATGGGCTTTTTTTTTTTGGCGGATTTCAAAATTTTGTTGTTTTTTGGCTTATTCGTGGGTTTGGTGTCTATAGTTTGCTTTTCCTTGGAAAAGTGACAAAAATGCGACACTGTCCTCATTGATTCGTGGACTTTGCACCAAGTGCTTTTATTTTATTTTATTGTAAAAGGGAGGAATGAACCCAAAAAGTTTCTTTGGAATACTGATTAATCTCGTAGTTCTAACGTCCACCCCGATACTAAAAGCAATATATAAATATTGCAAAAATTCTATCAATCATAAAGCTTCATGTAGCTTCGCCATGTCGAGATCTTTAATAGATTTTTTTGTTATTTGTGAAGTGCAAATCAATAAGGTCATTCCATGCTCTTCACAAATTTAGTCTTTTGATATTTTGCTTCTGACCAATGCAAAATCCAATCCAATAGAAAAACTCTAAGTCATTTCACATTTCACGTTGTTAGTCTTTTGTTAAACGTGACAGTGGTTAACCAATAAGATTACGCCACCATTTTTGACTTTTTAGAGTTAGTTAGTTGTGAACCAATAGAATATGTCCACTTTCTTTCACATTTTGCTTGTTCTTTGTCATAACCGTGTCAGAGTGCGAAAAAATGATCCATGAAATTGTCAACACGTATGCACAATTTAACAAATTTTTTACTTTTAATTGTCTACGGACTTGTTTGTTGCACTGCAAAGTGCAATCTAATAGCAAAGCTACATGTATATATTATTTTCACAATGTCGGTTTTTATAGCTTTTACTACATGTTCCTTTGTTTATTTTTCGTGTATTCGGTTGACTTATCAACCCTATTGCAGCATTCGATTAATTTAGTTGTTTTAATTAAATTTTAGGGACTTCATGTCTAGGAAGGATATGCATTAAAATTTTCTGAAAGATCAACACGTGCCCTCTTGTGTTGTTTTGATTTGTGACGCGTGTCACCTCCCTCATTATTCGTGTCTTGTCTTCTTGTTTTATTCTTTGACCTAGTGACCTTTCATTTTGTTGTTCTGCGTATCGGACGTGAAAAAACTATTTTGTTTAGTTAATTTTGTAGACTTCACATCCGTTGGGCTAATCTATTTGTAAATTTGTTGAAAGATGACACGTGTCCTTGTTGATCATGTCCGATTTTCGACACATGTGATATCTTGCTTGATCCTATTTATCTTAGCTTTGTTTTGTTTTTAATTAAATTTGTTTTGTTAAAGTTGTAGCTCAACTTTATCCGAGCTCAATTGACTTGCTCATGAGTTATAGTTAATTCATATCGAATTACGCATGTAGTGTGTTGAGTTAGGTTTGTAACCTATGTTCGAGATAGCTCGTTTTTACCCTATTTGGCTCTCCCATGGGGAGTTTTCTTGTGTTTAAGATAAATTTCTCTTCATAGTTGTGTGTGTATCTATCAATACGGGTAGTAATGCTAGTTTCTCAATGGATAAATCTGAGTTATTAAATGGAACTAATTACATAGTATCTGGAGAGTTAGGTTAAAAGCTTGTTTGATGGCTAGAAAATTATGGGATCTTGTAACTAGTGTGGAAAAATGACCCACCGAAAGGCATACAAACCATGAAAACCTTAGCTCCTTCTCATAAAGATAACAGGAAGTTCTATCCATCCCATTGTAGAGCATAAGAGATGAGTTTTTAATGCATATAGGTCATATGGATTCTCTGTTGATGCATGGAAACAATTAGAAACTATGCATGAAGGTAATGAATTATTTACAACTCCCATGAAGGGGATGAGAAAATTGTTAATTACTTGGCTAAAATTAAAAATATTAAAGCTCAATTGGATGGATGTAATTGTGAATTGTTTTAGGATAAACTTATGTATTTTATCATTCAGATAAATATACATGAAAAATTTAGAAACTATATCTCCATCCTTAACTCTAAATATCAGAATGAGAATGATTTACTGATTTGGACACTTTGTCTTCTCTGTTAATTCAAGAAGAACGTGTAATGGAAAATTTTGATTCAAAAGAGACTGCCTCTCAAGCATTGTTCTCTCATAATCATAAACCTTCTCAAAATAAGAATAATATCAATCCTAATCAGAAATCTAACATCAGATCAAAATTTAAATCAATCCTAAATCTAATTCTGTTAGAAACAATTAGAATTTTAAAGTGAAATTCAATGACACATGTAACAAATGTGGCAAATTTGGTCATAAAGAGTCTGATTGTTCGGTAAAAACTATCAAATTTTTAAAAATACTAAAAACTAGTAAAGTTAACAATCAGAAGAAAGATCATAAGCAAAATCATGTAAATAATGTTGAGCATTCTATTGCCCCCGTATAACGCTCTCTCTCTCGCTTCAAATGATGATGAATGGATCCAAGATTGTGGTGCCTCTGGGCACATCACTTGTATTTTTAGTATCCTCTCAGATGTAAAATGTGAGGAAAAAATATATCTAGGAGATAATTCCATCATTAGATCTGTAAGTTGTGGAAATGTTAAATTGAAAAATTGAATAATTAGGAATGTCTTGTATGTTCCCCAGTTTAAAAAAGCTTTTATCTTGTTCTCAGTTAACTAAAACAAGCTGTTAAGTTGTATTGCTGCAAGATCAATGGTATGTAAAAGATAAACTCAATAATCCTATTGCTTTACAGTATAGAAAATAATTGTTTATATATTTTTAATGGATTTATTTTTGAATCTTGTTTTCTTCTTCTTTTAGAAATGATCTTCATCTTTGGCATGAAAAATTAGGACATGTGTATTTTAGAATTTTGTATGAAATGTCTCACCTAAATCTTGTAGTTGGTTTCCCTAAGATAAAATATAATCATGAAACATGTGAAAGTTGTTTGCGTGGTAAGCAACATGTTGAACCATTTCACAAACATCATGATCCAAATTCCTCTCATTTATTAGAGTTGATTCATAGTGATGTGAGAGGTCCACTTGAAGTTCCTTCTCTTAGTAGAGCTTTGTATGTTGTATGCTTTATTGATGATTTCTCTAGGATGACCTGGTCTTATTTCATTAAGAAAAAGTCTAATGTCTTGTCTAAATTTCAAGAATTTAAAGTCTTTGTTTAAAATGCTTCTAATCTGAAAATAAAAGAATTAAGATTGATAATAATGGAGTTGAGTATATTAGCAAAAAGTTTAATGAATTTTGTGTGTAATGAGGGATTCAAAGAGAGTTGACTACTCTCTATTCTCCACAGCAAAATGACATTACAGAAAGGAAAAATAAGACTATTTTAGAGATGGCTAGGACTATGATTAATGTAACAAATGTGCCTAAATTTATATGGGTAGACGCAATGAATAGTGCAGTCTATATCCTTAATAGAATTCCTACAAAATCTCTACCTCAATCTACTCCTTGAAATATGGAAAAAGCAAAAACACGATATCTCTCACTTGAGAATATTTGGTAGTCTCGCTTCTATCTTTATTCCAAAGTTTAAAGGAAGAAGCTTGATCCAACCTCCTTTTCATGTATTTTTGTTGGTTATGGTTGTCAAACAAAAGGATTAAGAGTCTATGACCCTTTCAAGCATGACATAGTTGAAAACATAAATGTTCATGCGTTAGAAAAAACTTTATATGACACTTCTTATGAACCCTCCTTTGTTTCTCCTAAAATAGAGCTTGATAATCCTTCTCCTAAAAATATGGAAACAAAAGTTCAAGAGGATGAATATCCTAATCTAGATATGATGGATATTGAGGGGAGTCATCTCAAAATGTGTTGCATCCTAAGATTCCTAAATGGGCTCAAAATATTGTTAAGGACTCTCATCCTGTTAGCCTAAGAAAGGTAAATTGTAGTTAACATACTTATCATGCCTTGATGACCCTATATGAGGTTAAACCACAATATTTCAAAGAAGCTTTTCAATATGATAGATGGATCAAGGATATGAAAGATGAATACAATGCTTTGATTAAAAATAACACTTGGGAACTAGTCCATCCTCCTTCTAAACGAAGCATTGTAGGATCCATGTGGTTATATAAAATTAAGTATAACTCTGTAGGAGAAATAGATAAATTCAAGGCAAGGTTAGTAGCTCGTGGTTTCACTCAGAAACCTAGTCTTGACTATGTTGAAATTTTTTCTCATGTAGCTAAAATGAGCATTGTTAGGACTCTTCTAGCTTTATCTACTCAAAATGGTTGGGAGATTCACCAAATGGATGTTAAAAATGCATTTTTAAATGGTGACCTAAAAGAATAAATTTATATGCGTCAACCTAAATGTTTTGAAGAACCTGGTAAGGAACTATATGTGTGTAAGCTAAAAAATATTTGTATGGTCTTAAACAAGCTCCTAGAGCTTGGTATGCTAAAATTAATAGTTTCTTTCAGGATCTTGGTTTCTCTAATTGTTGTTTTGATAATGATTTATTTGTTAAATTTGAAAATAATCATATTATCATTATTGTTCTATATGTTGATGATTTGATTACTAACAGTGATAAAAATTTAATTGCTTTAGATTCATAGAAAGTTTAGAACAACATTTTGAAATGATTGATTTAATTCTGCTAAATCATTTTTTAGGCGTGGTTATATTTCAGGATTATAAATCTATTGTTACATCTCAATCTCAGTATGCTACTAATTTACTTAGAAGATTTAACATGATTAATTGTAAACTTGTTGCCATTCTTATTGAAGTTGGCGTCAAATTGGATCATAAGCACGTATGTGATGAATTTAATCCTACTTTGTATAGATAGGTAGTTGACAATCTAATTTATTTTACTCTTATTAGAACCGATATTTCATATGCGGTAGGAGTTATTTCTAGATTCGTCGGGGTTCTTATGAGGATAATTGGAAAATGGCAAAAAAGTTCTAAAATATGTTAAAGGAACAATTAATTATGGTTTGTATTCTTCTTCTTGTGATGATGCAAAGTTATTTGAATATTGTGATTCGACCATGTTGGTGATGCTATAGATAGAAAATCTATTGTTGGATATGTTTTCAAGTTGGGTGCAGTGCCATCACTTGAGTAGCAAGAAGCTTGACCAACAATTTTTATCTCTTCTATTGAAGCAGAGTATATAAGTGCTATATAAAGGAGAAAAAAAGCTATGTGGTTGAAAATCTTGTTGGATCAACCGCATATTGGCATCCAAGGAAGCACTACTCTTCTATGTGATAGCTAGAGTTGCATTGCTCTTGCATACAATCCAGCTTTGGCATCAATAGACAAAGCATATAGAAGTTCATATACACTTTATTCAAGAGAAAGTCTGAATGGTGATATTGATCTCAAGTTTTGTTTGACTGAAGATCAAGTTTGAAATATCTTCACTAAGCCATTGTGTCTTTGTGAAGTTTTGCAAGTTTCGTGCCTTTTGGGCCTATCAGAGTTGCCATTGAGGGGGAGTGTGCATGACAATGCCACCTCTTAATGGCTGTTGTAAACTTCCAATACTTCCTCCATTTTGTAATAAGTAAATAATCAAACTATGTGAGTTTATCTGTAAATATCAACGAAACATTAGTTATGTGAATGTATTATTTTATAAAAGTCTCTACAATCTGATATAAGTCTTCATATATAAAGCACTTGTCCTAAGAATTTTTGTATGGGAAGATCTGTATGATTTCCCTTGTTTACATGCTAGCTTGAATCATCGTTGATGATTTATGGATCTGTAAATCCTTTTGTAGAAAAAGGTAATTTGGCATGTTATTTTTTTCCCACTTAACATTAAGGGGAGTGTTGGGGTAATAATGTCAAGTGGGGATACCGTTTAGGTGGACCACCACTTTACACCCCATGTTATTTTAAAGTTTATTTATTAAACTTTATTATGTCGGTCTTTCATAAATTAGAGTGAACGTTGCATGACCGATTTACCCATATATATATATATATATATATATATATATATATATATATATATATATAGGGTGATCCCTCATGGGATTGACAAGGGATTGTCATATCCAGTTGGTATGATCATTGTGATCATTATATTGTAAAATTGCGAAACTGTTATGTAATTATTCTGTGAGACCGAGGAGTGAAGTGGAAGTGTTGGGTAAAAGTTGTATGTGAAATTCTTAATAAAGACAATACTTTATTTGAGTGGGGTTTTTCCTTATGGTTTCCCCTCTATAAATTTGGTGTTTTGTCTCATTTATATTTCTTTAAATGTCTATGGTCTATAATATGCAAATATAAACATCTTAATCTATGTTTAATCATTGCACTTCATAATCTATAATCTCAAAGCATTATATCATGTGGATTTATAATTCATTAATTATTCATTCTCGTTAATTTCCTAACAAATGGAAAAAATTTATAAAATCCCCAAAGGTAGCCTGTGAGATCTCTACAAGATCTTTAAATCCTTGACACACAGGAACTCTGCAAAGTGGGAGAAAAAAACCCTTACCGAACACAAAAACAAGAAAAAACCCCGAAACCGTTTTATGGACTTTTTATTCGTGCAACATTCTTCCCGACAAGATTTCTAAGATTTTCAAATCCTTGTCAAACAAGAACTCTGCAAAGTGGAAGAAAAAAAACCCATTACCGAATGTAAAAAACCCAAAAATGGTTTTTCTTGACTTTTAGTTCCCAACATAGATTTATTCTCGGTAAGATTTTTAGGATTTCCATATCCTTGCCAAACATGAACTTTACAAAGCGGAGTAAAAAAACTCAGACCGAATGAAAAAAACCTAGAAAGCATTTTTTTGAGTTTGTACCTCCTGACACAAATTTCTCCATGACAGATTGCTTTAAGATTTCAACATCTTCATCAAATAAGAACTCGACAAATCGGAAGAAAAAAACCCATTACTGAATGCAAAAAATCCTAAAAAACTTAGAAGCGATTTTTTCTGGACTTTTTACTTCTCCGGTGTTCTTCCTCAGCAAGATTTCTAAGATTGTCAGATCCTCGCTAAAAAGAAACTATAAAAACCGAGAAGAAAAAAACCTAGTAGAATACGAAAAAAACCTAGAAAAACCCATAAAATATTTTTCATGACATTTTACTTCCTCAACACAAATTTCTTCACCTAACACGAATTTCCAAGAGGATATGTACGTATTTGTGTCTGCTTTTACAAAACCAAAACAAACTCAAAAAATAAATTGTCTCCTTCAATGGACAAGTTTACAGATTGTTTATAGGGTTTTTACCTTCCGAATCCAATAGAGCCCTCTGTTTTGAGTAAAAATGGAAGTTGCAACAAAGTGCTAACAAATTCTAAAATATATGAAAATAAGTAAACCCTTGCTTGCAAAAAAACTTACAGATGGATGTCTACATCATCTACCACTCTGATACCATGAAAGGAATGATAAGAAGATTGTTCCAAGCCATGAAGATCTCAGATGATAATAACACACCACATTTAATAAGATGAAAGGAATTCAGCTAGAATAAATTTACAAAACGATTTGCAAATAAAGAGCTAAACTATCATATATGGAAATCCATTCTAATCCAAATGTTCAATACATTCCAAAGTACATTACATTGCTCAGTAATGAGAATGTACATATAGGAGGAGGGAAGTGTAATGACTACCTAAATCAAGTGGTGAAGAACTCCCATTAACTTATATTTGTAATTAAGTTAACTCCACAAGACTAGTAAGGTAACTCCACATAACTAGAAAGCTAACTCAACACAATTATTAAGTTAATTCCACACAACTAGTACACTTAGGCAAGATAACCCAACAAGTGTAGGAATAACATAAGTGCTATAATTATCCTAATAAACAAATAAAAAGGGTAAATAATAACCTACACCAACACATGTAACTATGTATTTATATTATTCCCTTATTTGAATTTCATAATTGACAAGCTGGAAAGTCGACCCATAAGTGAAAAAGATGACCAAAAGATAAAAGAGACCCAAAAGGAGTGAGTAAAGTAAGAAAGGTTCAAGCGCGCCTAAAGGGCACAAGAGCGCTTGGGCATTGTTGTCTTGGTGGTGCCGCGTGCGAAGCCATGAAAGATAAATTGGTAAAATTTTGAATGGGTTATAGGGTATGTAAGACCAAATAGAAAACAAGAGACAAAGAAAATAGACCAAAGATAGTTGTGAACCACTAGTTTTCTTGCTTAGGAATCATGTAAATGCTAACATGTTTTTAGGACCTTGAAATGTATCTAAGTGCATGATCTTGTGTCTACATTTACAAATCTTAAGTATGCAATTTAACATTTATGCCAAATCGAGGTTCACAAATTTTAAGAATTTCATCAAAAATTCGAGTGTAACTAAGACTTACAAATCTTAAGAATGTGTTCAAAGCCAAGTTGTAAAGATTTCAGGGTATGTTCAAGCATGACCCATGTTTACAAATCAATAATGGCAAAGGTTGTAGAGTAATGATTACGGGATACATTGGAGTGTGAGCCATAAGCCATGTTTACAGAGTAATGATTATGGGGTACAATCAAACACTATGTAACACCCAAAAATCGACATAGTTAGGAAAAATACAATGAAGGCATATGAAATGGTGGAAACTTGGGGTATACTTCTTAAGGGAAAGATAATAAACAATAAAATAGGGGAGAAAATAAATTAATTAAAATGTCAAAATATTAGTGATTTGCATTCCTAGCATAAAATCCCTAGAAACACCATTTCTACCCCATTTACGGAAACACCATTTTTGCCTCACTTTTGGAAACACTTTTAGAGTCATCATATGACGAGATGAAAATTTATAGAGAAACAAGTACCTAGTCTCCTCATGGAAACACTTTGAGTATTTCTACAAAGATTACCTTATTTGGTTTTAATAATATTTTCAACTATAAATGACATTTTGTTAGGGAAATCATCAGATTTTAAAGTTTAATAATTTTTAATTATTTCATTTATGGTTTAAGGCGTCTTTGGAACTTAAGCTCTATAAAAACATTATTACAACTTTCTATGGAGGAAATGCAAACCCAATAAGTCATTACTAATTGCTTAAAAACATAAAAGACAAATCTTAGCTTGGGAACCAAACTCTTGTTTGAAAATGTTGATAATTCCAAGACCATAGACTTTGTCGATCATCGGTAAATCCACATTCACCCACACATTATCACTGGGACTCAACTTAGACTTCTCGCAACCCATAACATTTTTTTGTCATGGTAATCGCGTGCTTCACCTGCGAAATAAATTTCAATTCTTAGTCAAGAAAACCAAACACTTTTTTAGAGACAAAGTGGTTTGGCGAAGCAGTCAGGTCGCAAGATTGAAACTCATGGATGTTGTAGAGGCGGGGAGTGTTGTTGGGCTGTAACGGAGTTGTTACTACTCGGATAACAAATCTCTTATTATTTTTATAGGCCACTTCGGCCTTGATTAGAGAGCTCCCAGGGGTTTCATTTTGTAAACATGAGAATGAAGTTTTGATGCACATTGGAATCTCTATAAAATAACCAGAAGAACAAAATCCATAATCTTTGTTTTGTTATTATCTTGGGTCTTAGTAGGTGGGAAATGAAAGCAGTTCCCATTGTAGCAGCCGTGATAGAATGGGGGAGATAGAGCGATCGAGAATGTATGTATAAAGAGCTCTTTATATAGCCAAACAAATATTTAATATGCATTAATGGGTTGTGCCTTATTTAGTTCATGGTTCCATGCGTGAGTATGACATTGTTACTACACCATAAACATTTTAAAGGAAAGGAGAAATAGATCTTGGCATCAAATGATGTCTTTAGGTCAAAGCAAATCAAAACCGATATGTTCACCGTAAACAAAGGAGAAAAAGGGGATGGATTTCAAGGTAACATAGATGCATACAGTCCCATGACTACTTCGTTGTCGTGGTCATCAAAGCTATATGTGAATGAGCTCATGAGCATGAAAAAGAGGATTGAAAATATAGAAACAAAGGGACAACAAGAAGACATTAAGATAAAGGAAATTATAACAGTCAGTGGGAATCTTGAAAGAGAAAACAAATTGCTCAAAGAACAAGTGGCAAGCTTGCAAAGCAACTTAGAAAGAGGACAATAAGATTTGATCAACATAAGGCAAGAATTAGTAGAGACAAGAACAAAAAAAGAAATCAGGGATAGAGAAAGAAAGTGACACAACACAGATAACAAAGATTCAATCAACAATTGCAAGCATGGAAATAAGAGAAAGCCAACTAAGAAACCAAATAGAAGAAGCTAAATCTTGGGCACAAGTTGTAAGGGGTCCATCAAATGAGCAGAAAGAAATCATAGAAAAACAAATCCGAAACAACTACAAGAAGAGAAGGACAAGCAAGGCAAGGTGTAAACATCATCATCAAAGGTTTGAAGGACTATGGAGAGAAGGAGAGAACTGATATTTTAACAAGAGACTTCCTTAAGGACAAGTTGGAGTGGATAGGTTTTTTTCAGCAAGCCAATAGGATTGGAAAGAAAATAGAAGAAGGGAGGAATAGGCATGTAAGAGTGGTCATGAGAAGTATGGAGGACAAGAATGCAATCCTAAAGAATAGGGGGTTGCTTAGAGGCACTCATATATACTTTGATGATGATTTAACATTTTCCCAACAAGAGGAGTGAAGGAAAGAGTGGGAGAAAGTGAAAACAACAAGAGATGTAGGAAAGTGGGCGTGGTTGAAGAATGGGAAAGCTCAAATTAGCGAGCATTTTCCACACAAGAAATAGGGATTTGGGGCCCCATGGGAATATCTACACATGGTAAGTTGGAATTGTAGAGGTTACCCGTGGAGAAGAGGACTAGGGTTGGGGCCCATAACAAAGGGGAAAGATGTTATTATTCTTACAGAAACACATGAACATGACAGATGCAAAGTCCTAGAATTTGAAGGATACAAGAAAATCTCAATATGGAATGAAGGGACAAACATGTAAAGGGCATGGAGGAGTCACAATGCTAATAAGGGAATTATGGGGGCTGAAACAATAGAAAAGGAGGACCCAAATAAGCAGTTCATATGGCTGAAAATAAAAAAGAAGTAACAATCATGCTTTAGTTGTTTGTTACTTGCTCCAAAAGGCTCAAAGATCTACAAGAAGAAAAATATCGATAGTGAAGATCCTTATGCTACTTTAAAAAAAGACATTTATGTTTTTTGTGCTTTAGGAGAAATTGTTTTAATAGGTGATTTTAATGCAAAAAAAAAACCAGTCCCTTCATTTGAGTAGCGATGAAGGAGGGGATAAAAATCCCTATGGCTTGATGAAAGTGGAGAACAACTTTGGAAAAGAGATTCACAAGATGGGAATGGGAGTGTGACACACTTTGGAGCAGAACTATTAGGGCTATGTAGCTTGTATGGCATGGTCATTTGTAATGACATGAGAATGTGGCCAAGGTTAGGAGGTATCACATGTAAAACATACAATGGGAAAAGTGTGGTGGACTATGTAATTTGTTCTCATAATTCTATTTCTAGGATATTGGAGTTCGATATTGGGGATTGTCCTAGGGAGTTAAAATCTGATCATATGCCACTTCTTGTTAAGTTTGGCTTTCCCACAAATAACCAACAAGGAAACTAGGCCCAACACATACAAAAGATAACTCAACCTCAAGGAAAAATCCTCTTGAACCAAACAAATTAGGAGCTCTTCACTACAACACTTAAACAACAACTTCAGGTGACAAAAATTACATAAGTAGTGAAGAAAACAATGAAGAGAGTGTTCATGTTTGCAGCAGTATGTTGATTCCTATAATACACAAGGCATTAAAGGTTTGCAAGAGGTCCCGATCTAAGAAGGGGGCTGCAAATACCTTCCCGTTAATTTGTGGTATGATGATGAATGCAAGGCTGCTAAAGATCCCTCAAAGAGAGTGAGAACTACAAACAAAGCAAGAAAGAATATGAGTACTTGATAAAATCCAAAAAAGAAAGCTATGTACTCTCAAGAAGGAAAGAATTAATATCTTTGAGTAAACATAACCCCAAAGGCTTTTGGAGAGAGTTACAACAAAAGAAAAACAGAGAATAATATCACAAATGTTCAATGATTAGATTATGTGAAGCTCCTCTATGAGCCAACGCAAAAGAAGGATAAACCTCCCATAATTAGTAAATTCTCGGTGGAGGATATAAATCAAGGTATAAAGAAATTTGCAGGGGGTAATGTGCAAGACATAGACGGACTGTAGGTTAAATTTCTAAAATTGGGAGTTGAACCTCTTGCTCGGCACATCACAAGAGTTTTTAAGAAACATCACATAAGATGGCTTTATGACAGAATGGACAACTAGCACAATTATCCCCCTCTAGAAAAGTGGTGATGTCAATAATCCTTCTAACTACCACACTATTATGGTCAACCCTCTTCTTAGAAAACTTTTTGGGAGCATGGTAGAGCGTAGAATCAATAGTTGGGTGGAAAAAGAGGGAAAAAAGAGCTAAAGGGTAGGTAGGCTTTAGACCAAAGCACTCCACGATTGATCACTACATCACTCTTAGACATTTGATTGAAAATTTTTGGGACACCTAAGGGGAGGAAGTATTTTGCTGCTTTGTTGACTTTAAAAAAGCCTTTGACACAATGCCTAGGGAAAAACTATGGAACATGATGGAGGAACTTGGGATTCCATATGAGTATAGAGCTGCAGTGCATAAAATTTATGAGCAAGTTAAAGCTAAAATCAGAACTAGCAAGGGCATGTTTGAATGTTTTGGTAGCGACATTTGAGTCAAACAGGATGTCCTTTATCTCCTACTTTGTTTGGATTATACATAGATAAACTTGAGGAATGGTTAAACAAAACAGATGAGGGTGGTATCCAGTTGGTGGGCTATGTGGTGAAGTTACTTCTATATGCAGATGATCTTATTCTAATTGTAAAAACTACCAATGGTTTAAGAGAACATTTGAAGTTACATCTATATACTGAGATGATCTTAGGAGGTTGGGATGGTGATGAGAACCAAATTTGTATTTTTCTTTAAAATGAAGAAACAACGAGTTACATTTATTTTTGAAACAAAACATGTTGTTGAACACGGAGAAGGGTATACTCCTCACCGTCCTCGCTTCTATCAACTTTCTCCGATGTTGACTGCGATTACGACTACTCTAAATTATTTTTCATGGTTGTCCACAATGGGTTTTAGACCAAATTGTTTATGCATGTTTGCATGGCCCTGTGTTTGTTAATTGAAGTTTAGGCACAGTGACCAATGCGGTTTATAAATATTCTAATTTTGGCCTTGTCATTTATATGCGGCTTCAAGCTCATAATCAAGTCTCTAATTCTTGGAAATAATCCCACATTGTCAAACACAGTGAAGACAACATTGTAAAAGTAAATTTACAGGTAGAGTTGTTGAATTGTCAGATCTCATTGCACATTATGAACCCGGATTGCTTTATCTTCACCCTGGATTTCCTATGTGAGAAAAATTTACATATTTTCCACAAACAAAGTCGAGCTTTCACTAGCTTCATCGTTCTTCTGTATATCTCCCTCTTAATTAGTCTATTGCTATTGTTATTCAAAATTGTATCATTCCTTAATATTCTATCTAATTAAACATATAGTAAATTCTTTGGTGACACTACACTTAAGTTACCATCTCCAATAATGAATGAAAGAAATTAAATTCTTTTTTCATATCTTTCTATCACAATATTTAAATATTTCTCAATCAAAGTGTGAAGGGGGACGAAGTTAATATCGATCAATATTGTTCATCTATAGAGTAGGGTACGAGATATGAAAGTAATACTAAATTTGGAGGTTATGATTGATGCTCAAATAAACATATAGGTAAAATACTATGGTTTGATGGTTGCCATGCTCATATTATGCGTTATATTTAAAGGAAATTCTACGCTCATGCATCCACCTAGTCCGCTTCTAATATAGACACATCATGGACACAATGTGCATTGATGGAATGTTTTGTGTTTCGTTAGCCACCACCAACATGCTCAATACATGATGAAAGTTCTTACAACTCTTACAATATGTGTCAAAATTTATTCTTATGTTTTTCCTGCTTTGAACTATTTTTGTTTTCATTATGTTTACATATTAGAGTCCATCACTTATGTTTTTAAAAGACACAATAATATAATGCTATAATCATAAATCATTACAAAATCATTAAAAGTAAGACTTCTTAGGTTTTTTTCTATCAAGACAAATTTAATACTCAAAAACATTTAATCCCATGGATTACTCCGATCATGTTTATGATCGTCACATAATTTAAAGTCTTCATGACATACTCCACTCCACTTCTTATCTCTAAAGATATTTTCACTATATTATTGAACATATTGTTCGATTATCACACTTTTGGCAGCCAAATCCATGACTACGCACACATTTCCATCTATGCTCACATCACAATGGATGAAAGTTCCCAACATGATTAACAAATTCACTCATTTTATGACTAGCTTCACTTTTAATTATGACTTTGGCTCTATTTTTTGTAAACAATGAAACATGCCTTCAAGTCTTGATTGAGTTGATGGGCATCTCCCAATTAGATTTGCAACATTCATGCTATCTCAAATTTAACCTTGAGAGTTAATTTGGATAATTCATTAAAAATGGACCTAGCCATTTTTACGGGTGTGAGATGTTTAAACGATTGTCAATCCTCCCTTTCCGAATGAATTCGACCGCTGTTGACATTAAAAAACCGCGAGAGACTTAGCCAATTTATTGGAGGGTTTTATCAAAAGTTGACAGACATTCATTTGGGTCATCAAAAGAGCCACACCGAAAAGAAGTTCAAGCACCTACGATGCGAAGGGCTACATGGCAACATTTTGGGTCTGAGGTGAAAGAAAAAGTTTGTGAGGTCAAAGGGGCTACATGGCGGTAATTCTTGAAGCCCAAAATTTTCTAAGTCCACCAGAAGTAAGAAGTTGCGACACAAAGGAAAATTTGACAAGTACAAAGCTTGAAGCTATGTGGAGCCTTTTCATTCGCTAAACTTTTGCATTTTGACAATGTGAAGGTTAAGGGGCAGTCTGACACACTGACATTGTGAAGGAGCATAGAGATTTCCTATTGGCTCATTCTTTGTAGTTGTCAGTCAAGAGCTAAAAATGTCTGACATCGCAAAGGATGCGGGGCTTTCTCATTGGCTAGGATTTTTTAGGGGACAAAAGAGTTAATCAAAAGGAGTGATAGTGCAAAGAGCGAGGATCCTTCTTATTGGCTCACACTTCATAGTGGTTAGTCGAAGGGTTGTAAGAAAAGTAAATATGAATAATGTGGATCTTTGTCATTGGTTTATGCTTCATGGTGGCCAATGCAAGTTCAAATAAGGTATGACACTTGCGAGGAACATGGCGGTTTTGTATTGGCTTGCATTCCTTAATGTAGCGAGATGAGAGGCAAGGGAAAAATAAAAGAAATGAAGCAAGGCCCAATCCCCAACCCAATGGGAGGAAGACCCATGGAAAAACAAAAAACAATACACACATTGGCACAAGCTAATCCTTGTGCTAATCAAAGGTCATCACGTGTCAAGTTCTTTGCTGCTTCGACAAACAAATATCAAAATGATGATATCTTCAATTCCCGCTCCAAATCACACAAATTAGTATCGTTGGAAAGATCTCCTTGAGCCCTTTAACTTGACATCAAGAAAATATGATTTTGGTGGCATTTTGTGGGTAAAAATGACAAACACATATTTAGAGGCAGGAAAGAGTAGTCCCTGGGCATGTAAATGATCAAATTAGATGGCTCAATCTACAAAATTGATGAAACATGGCTTCATTTGCTTCTGCAGGAAAAAATAGACATAGTAATGACCTTTGAGGGTGCCCATGTGCTGCAGTGGAATCAAAGGAGAACCTGTTGGTGATTGAAAGTTGAAAATTCTTGCCCTTTCTCTTTTCCTCTTCTCTCTCTTCTCTCTCTTTCTCTAAGCTATATATTGTAAAATATTTCATTATTGAAAGGAGGATGTTCCAAAACTGCAAAGGAACTATGTCAAAATGGTTTCTGAGTAGCTACGAGTTGTTGAACCTTCATTTTGGGCTTGGCAATGTGTTCTTGTGCCTTCCTTTGTAATTGTAATGGTGTGCATATTTTTATTGCAATAAAGCTTGTTTTGTGACACATTTGTCTGTCCTAGCTTGTTTTATCTGCAACCTTGCCTCTCTTTTACTTCAAGCATTGTGTTGTGCATGTATTTCTCCTTAACAAGATTATTTTTTTCTGTTTCATGGAGAACATAGCGTGAATGAAGCTTTGGGTTTGTGTCACTTGTGTCTGGCGTCTCCCTTCTCCATTTCCTCCTCCATTATCCCTCACTAGAGAATCTACCCCCTTTTGTTGTGCTATCACCACCTTTTATGTTAGGATTTCCCTTTCATGCATCTTTATAACCCTCTTTCTCTCCCCTGGTTCCTTGGAATGGTTAGTTTAGGATTAGTTAGTTAACTCCCTTATAGGAGTACTTTAACATTAGATTAGGTAGATGAAGCCAACCTTCCATGGAGGTCCATCTCAAGTAGCAAGTCCCAAAACTTGAGAGATGGTCCCATGTTAGCAAAAAGTAGGGACCTACAATGCATAATTTCAGGGTGCTAATTTTTTGTGATAATAGTTTTGGCACACCCAGTGGAACGAGTATTCAAAGCTTCATATTTAGCAGGTGTGTATCAAGGTTTACATTTCATTTCACCAAGTTTGATGTGTTCTTGGTGATATCTAGCCTTTGGAGGCATGTTCTTAACTCATATGATGACTCCAATGATCCAAATAACCCATCATCTCATTAGCATACCTTTCCCTTTTCTTCCATTCATTTCACTTTCTTTTCATTCTTTCCATTTTCTTCATTCATGAAGTTGTGCAATCACGAGTTCATTTCCATCTTGGAGTTCTTATTTGCAAAAAAAAACTAGTTCCCTCCATCCCCATATTGTCAAAATCCTCCTCCAAATCAGTTTTATGAGCCTTATCATGAAGAACCTGCATATAACCCAATCTCAACTGAATCATATTAACTAAATTTTTGTGAAGAACAAGGTTATGCAGGTGATGGTGGCAACTCTATGGCAGATGTTGATTTCCAAAGGAAGATTCAAAAAATGGAGGTGAACATGGTGCAAACTAGGGCTAAATGTGTAATGAAGGCATTCAAAATTGGTTTTAGGGTCCCTTGTCCATGGGTTGGCCCTATACCAAGTTGGTTCAGTCCTCAAAGAAGCTGGACTTCATGATTGAGATGATGCCCCAAATTGAAAAGTGGGATGAGTTAATGGAGGCTCATGAATCTAGTGTTAGACAACCCTATCAATGGGGTAATCCTACACTACCATCTTACAACCCTCCCATTCCTCCTCCCCAACTTACACCATCTCATCCTACTTTTCATATTCCTAGCTTTTTACCTATTGTCCCCATTGAGAATTCCCATTCTCCATCTTCTTCCCTTCCATCCCACCTTTAATTCTTTGATATCTTCTCTTTCATTCCCCTCCCCAAAAAGATCTTATACATCCCCTTCCACTTTAACAATAAAAAAATCAAGTTGAAGAGCCCAACAGAGAAAAGCTTGTGCAAAATTTGAAGGATTGGGCTTCAAAATTGAACCCAATCGGGATGCCATACTAACATTCAAGCCTTCAACAGAGGTGGAGGCTGATTTTGAAGAAAAATAAGAACAAGAAGAGGATGATGAGTAGTCTTTGTGTTCTCAATGTAGTGTGCGTCATGACACCATATTCTTGGAGGTTCCTAATTTATCTTCACAAGAATCAATTATGGAGGAGACAAAATCAAATTCGAGAGGGTTAAACAAAGAAGCTATATTAAAAGCTTATTGCTTTCTTTTATTGAATTTGATTTTATTGATGAACCTGTCGTGGAGGAGAGCATTAAGGAAGAGCCTACCCAGAACACTCCCCATGAAGAAAGAATGAATGAGTTTTATATTTCAAACTTCATGCTTTGACTAAGAGGACAATTATGACACAATTACTAAATCGAGTTATAAAGGAGAAGGAAATTTTGAAGGAACCGAAGTTGTTTGTAGAAGCAGAGCAGAGTCCAATTCAGCTTGCAAATAGCCACCTTCTTCAGGAAAGTCTTCAGGATGATCCCATCAATGAGATTAAGCTTCAAAAGAATGGGAAAATCACAAGGATCAACCCATTGGTTCCAAAGTCCACATGCCCAATTAGGTATCTAGATAATTTGGAGCCAAAATCGAGTCACCGCCAATCATGCTCATTTCAGAGCGTGAAGATGAGCTTTAAAGCACCAAAGGTCAACAACAATTTCTCCCAAATCAAAATGTAGAACAACTAAAAGAGGTAATCATTTTGTTTGTTGTTGATACTTTGGGAAGGGTGGAAAACCAACTTCATGATAGTTTTCCACTCTTATTAAAGGCCATGTTCATTGCCAAATTAATTACATGGCCACATTTTGTGAGGAAAGGTAGATATTTCTCACAACCTGTTCAGAGGTTTTGTTTAGCTCCCTTTGCCTCTAGTTAGAGTAGAGTAGGTAGGTTTGTTTTCAAGAAACAAGTGCTTATGCACACTTTCGCATGTCTTCTCTTGAAGCATGTATGATTTTAAATCTTTGTATATAGCTTTTGTTGGATTTTGTTGCTTTTGCACAATCCAGCTTAATTTAGATTGATGTTCATGGCTAAATCAGATTTTGGGGCAACTTTCAAAGTGCATTTTTCAGGCCTCGAGAGATCATTTTCATGTCAAAGTTCTTGTGCCTCTTCTTTAGTCAAAAATGCAAGTGTTTAGGGGCAATTTTTAAACTCAATAAAAAATCTCAAGTAATTAGATTCAAGAGCAGGCCAAATCAACCCCAATTTAGTTTGAGCAGTTTAATGGCAGAATCAGATAGATGGAGTAGTTCCACTGACCATAAAAAGCTTCATCGATCAATTTCAGCAATCCTAGTTCTTGTTAAGTTCATAACGACTCTGGGTAAGAATTTTAAAAGTTCGGATTAATTTTTAAAAAAATTTAGGCTTGACTCCATGCCCAATGGATTACATAAAGGCTACTTGTTCAAATTTAGCTAGCAAATTACCCCAAGAAGTCACCAAACTATTATCCCACCCAAATTTACCCCGCATGTTAATTTGGATAACTCATTAAAAATGGAATTGGCCATTTTTACGGGTCTAAGATGTTTAAACGACCACAATCTTCCCTTTCCAAATGCATTGGTCATGGCATTCAAAATCCCATGAGACTTAGCCAATTCATTGTTAGGTTTTATCAAAAGCTAACCAATGTTTATTTTCTCATCAAAAGAGCTACACCGCCAAACAGTTCAAGCACCGCAATGCGAAGGGCTACGTGGTAGCATTTTGGGTTTAAGGTGAAAGCAAAATTTAGTGAGGTCAAAGGGGCATGTGTGGTGACAATTCTTAAAGCCCAAAAGTTTCTAAGTCCACTTGAAGTAAGAAGTTGCAAATGCAAAGGTAAATATGACAAGTGTGAAGCCTAAAGCTACGTGGATCCTTTTCATTGGCTAACCTTTCACATTCGACAATGTGAAGGTGAAGGGGTAGTCCGACACACTAACATTGTGAAAGAGTGTGGAGATTTACTATTGGCTCATTCTTCACAATTATCAATGAAGATCTAGAAAGGTCTAACATCGCGAAAGGCGCGGGATTTCTCATTGGGTCGGGATTTCATAGGGACAAAAGAGCTAATTAAAAAGAATAAAACTGCGAAGAGCGTGGAGCCTTCTTATTGGCTCACTTCGCAGCGATCATTTGGTCGATCAGTGGGCTATAAGAAAATTAAATGCAATGAACTTGGAGTTATGTCATTGGTTAATGATTCATGGTGGTGATGCAAGTTCAAAGAAGGTTTGATAACGATTGAGGAATGTGGTGGTTTTGTATTAGCTCGCATTCCTTAATGCAAATGATTGATGAGAGGCAAGGAAAAATAAAACAAGGAAGCAAGGCTCGATCCCCAACCTAATGGGAGGCAGACACATGGCAAAAGATAAAGCAATCCACATGCTAGCACATGCTAATCCCCAAGCTAATCAAAGGTTGCCACGTGTCAGGTTCCCATGCTTCTTGATAAGTAAATATTCAAATGGTGATATCTTTTGATTCCCCACTCTAAATCACACAAAATTGGTATGTTGGAAAGCTCTCCTCGATCCCTTCAACTTGACATCAAGAAAATATTATTTTGGTGGCATTTAGTGGGTAAAAATGGTAAACATGACTTTAGAGGCAGGAAAGAGTAGTCCTAGGAATGCAAACAATCAAATCAGACAGCTCGGCCACTTGAATTTATGAAGCATGGATATATTTCCTTCTACAGGATGGAATAGACATAGTAATGACCTGTAGGTTACCCACGTGCTTTGTAAGTGGCATCAATGGAGAGCTGTTGGTGGTTGAAAGTTGAAAAGTCGTGCCCCTTATATTTTCCCTCCTCTCTCTTTCTCTCTTTCTCTCGAGCTATATATTGTAAAATATTTCATTATTGAAAGGAGGATGTTCCAAAACTACAAAGGAACTATGTCAAAATGGTTTCTGAGCACCTGTGAGTCATCAAACCTTCATTTTAGGCTTAAATGTGTTCTTGTGCCTTCCTTTGTAACTATAATGGACTATGCATACTTTTATTATAATAAAGCTTGTTTTGTGACACATTTGCTTGTCCTAACTTGTTTTATCTGCAGCCTTTCCCCACTTTTACTTCAAGCATTTTGTTGTGCATGTATTTCTCCTTTGCAAGCTTATTTTGTTGTGTTTTATGGAGAATAAACCGTGAACGAAGATTCGAATTTATGTCACTTATGCCTGACCTCTCCCTTATCCATTTCCTTCTCCATTCTCCCTCATTAGAGCATCTCCCCCATATCTAGTGCTATCACCACCTTTTAGCTTAGGATTTCCCTTTGATACATCTTTCTAACCCTCTTTCTCTCTCCCTGGTCCTTTGGAATGGCTAGTTTAGGATTAGTTAGCCGCATTTCTCTTTTAGGAGTAGTTTAACATTAGATTAGGTAGAGGAAGTGACCTTCTCCAGAGGTCCATCTTAAGTAGCAAGTCCCACAACTTAAGAGATGGTCCCATGTTAGAAAAAAGTAGGGATCTACAACGCATAATACCAAGGTGCTAGTTTTTGTGACAACATCTCCCCACTAATATGTGGTAGATATATTGATTGTGATGTTTTTTTTGAAGTGTCAACCATGTACAACCTTTGAGACCTTGATCAATCTCATTCATCTACATAGTAGGTCATGAACTATGGAAGTACTATAAAAGTCGGCTACCATGGTTGATGCTCAAAGAAGCATAAAGGTAAGGTGCCTTGGTTTTGATGGCTTGCATGCTCATATTATGCATTTCATTTTAAGGGAACTCGCATTCATGCATCCACCCGGTCCCCTCCTATCACAAACAAGTCGTGAGACAATAACATGACTAATTGAATGTTTTGTGTTCCACTTGGACACCACCGCCATGGTCAACATGTCAAAAATTTCTACGACCTTTCGAGACTTATTGGTTTTGTATTAAGACAAATTTAACACTCAACAAACATTTAATCCCATACATTAATCCATTTGCATTTATGTTCAGATTTGAACGTAATTAAAATATTCATGTCATATTCCACCACACTCCTTATCTCTTAAGAGATTTTTCTTGTGTTATCAAACATGATGTCGGGTTTGATGCACTTTTCAATGGCCAAATCCACGACCGCAAACCCATCTTCATATTTTCTCACATGTTAGTCGATGAATGTTCCTAGGGAACTAATATATTCACTAATTTTGTGATTAACTTCACATGCAATTATGGCTTTGGCTCTATATTTTGTAAAACAACCGAAATGCGGCCTTTGATTTTTCATTACATCGATAGGAATTTCCCACTTAGAATCACAATGTATAAGGCCAACTCAAGTGAATTATAAGACCCAATGAAATATGTCAATTTGAAAGTAAAGTTGGAGGACATGTCGGTCTAAGACCATAAATATGGGTCAGATCGGGTATAAAATCCCGACCAACTCAGTATGGCCCTGACTAGGGACAAAAACATGTAAATTGAAGTTTGGAACTAGTCAACTAATGTTTCTCTAATGATTTTGTGCATTATATTCTTAAGATGTGTCGACATGTCGTTGTCTAAGGATACACAATTTGAACAATGGACATCGAGAAAGTGCTAGCAGAATGGATAAATTATATTTATCATAACAAGATGGCATAGTCAAATAAAGGGTTGTCAAAGTGTAAATTACCAATTTTGAGTATCTATAACAACATTGATATCTTCCCTTTAAAATGTGGAGCAGAAAAGACTACCTATGAAGAATTTTGATGCTTCGATACTTTTCATAACCCTATGGACCACATTCACAGATGGATCCATGTCCAATTATATATATATATATATATATATATATATATATATATATAACAAGGTATAAAAGAGAATGAGTGCCCCATGATCTTTTTGTGTAGCGTAATTCGAGTAGAAGTGTGTATGATGTTGAACTAATTATGGAGAAGGATTCTCATGCCCGTAAAATACATGGTTTTAGTAATCGAACCGAGTATTGAAGTGGGGGAGTGAAATATTCATGTCGTATGTAAATTTATTAGAACTATGTCATATGAATATGAGATTATGCCAAAAACCTATATCCATAAGTAAAACTATGAAATCGAAGATAAATATGAAGCAAAAACCTATGATAGGGTCGGGGAACCTCTGTAGGGTCCTAATCGTTCTATACGGTCATGAACCCATGTATTTTCTCGCCAAATTTTGTTATCGGAGATGTTTTTGAGGACTTGTTCCTTGTAAAAACTTATTCATGAATCAGTAATTATGCCCATAAGTGTATAATATATTCGATGAATGCCTCCTTTTTGAGTCTTGTTTGATGAATAATTTAAATGCATGTCTTAACAAATAGATGTGTGCCCATGCATTATATGTATGAGAATCTATAGAGAATGTGGAATGCTGAAGTGGTGGCCACCTTTGAGAACCTATACATATAAAAGGGGTTACACATGGTGGAAACCATGACACGCAAAGAGACAAGTACAAAGAGCAATAATAGATGATAAAAGCAACATGAAAAACAAAGAAGATGTAATAAAACAATTAGAGATGTATGACAATAGTCAAGTGAGCAAACATAAGCAATAACATACATAGAAGAGTCACATCAAAGGCATAAAACCACAAACATGGGACACCCATGGTGTCACAAGACCTTTAAGGCACTTGGGTCGCATACAAGAGAAACAATGTCAAGTAAGAAAGGCATAGATCCACAAACATGATACACCCATGGTTACATGAGATAAACAAGGAACTTAGGCCGCATATAATGAAGTGGAAAAACAATAACACAAACAACTAGCAAACATGTTGTAGCAAACAATGTTAAGAACAATATAAGTAGTAAAAAAGGACATGAAGTAAGATATATCAGAATTACACAAGACACGTGTTAGTCATGTTAGTTCAAAATATAATATGTACATGATATATGTAGTCAAGTGCAATGAGGAAGTAGGAAGGCACTACAATGAAATAATAACACTTGTATATTGTGTATGGATGCCCCTAAGAGAAGTAATGTAAGGAACCAAAGTAGCTCTTATTAACATGTAATGATATATGTTTCCTGCATCAAGCTCAATATACCTGTTGTTGCCCTCAAAATCCCCCCCTCATTTTTTAATTCAAATCCGAAATTTTTGAGCTTACGCCCTCTAGAAGTGTTTAAGTAAAGTTGGAAGTATGAAAAGATAGAGAAATTCATGCTTTGAAGTTGTTTAAACTCTCCAGTCTGCGTGGTTTGATAAATTTTCCGTTTCTTTGTCTGGATATATGAAAATTCTATTGTTGTCCTCATTTGAATGAAATTGTCAATCTTTCTATGGCCATGGATCGTCGAACCTTGTATTGTTTTCAATCCCTTGGTTCGCGAAAGAAATTTGAAAATTGGGCGCGAAATGGTGGAGTTTTCTTCTTCTCTGCATTTTTTCCACAGTTGTGAATGACGGATGTTTTCTTCCCCATCAAATTTTGGCCCCATTATCCATGGGTACGTGGAAATATCTGATTGAAGGTGGGCCGACAGAAATTTGTGTTTTTGAGCCTTTTTGTAAAAAGGGGTAAAAGTCATAAAGTGACCCGCAGCCCCGATCAAGCTTAAAGGAAAAAGTCAAATGTTGAGCCCGCATCAAAAGAGTCAAAGTGGGGAAAGCGGGCCATCGGGGAGATTTGAGAATTTGAGCCTTTTTGTAAAAAGGGCAAAAATCATAAAGTGACCCGCAACCCCGATCAAGCTTAAAGGAAAAAGTCAAAGCTTTAGCCCACTGTTAGAAAGTCAAAGCGGGTCGGCGAAGAAATTTGTGTTTTTGAGCCTCTTTGTAAAAAGGGTTGAAATTCATAAAGTGACCCGCAACCCCAATCAGGCTTAAAGGAAAAAGTCAAATGTTGAGCCCGCATCAAAAGATTCAAAGTGGGGAAAGTGGGCCTGGGAGATTTTAGAATTTGAGCCTTTTTGTAAAAAGAGCAAAAAATCATAAAGTGACCCCCAGCCCCGATCAAACAAAAGGGAGAAAGTCAAATACTAAGCCCGCATCGAAGGTCAAAGCGGGGAGGCGGGCGTGTATGAGCAATTTGTGTTTTTGAGCCCGCTACTTGAAAAATGGTAAAATTATAAAAGTGACCCTCAAGGCTTATATCAAAAGCGAAAGGGCGGACCAAAAATGTAAAAAATGCCAAATCTCTATAAAGTCACAAAATGCAAAAGGCATCCTCCACACCCGCTCCAATAAATTTCTCCCACGTGGACAACTCTAGTTTAAAGTTTCAAAGGCAAGATGAACGGTTCAAATTCAAAGTTACGAAATGAGTGTAACGACTGCATTATGAAAAGTCTGGTTTTTCCGCCATTGGTGTTTCTTTGCGAATCGAGAATTTAAATGAATGCGAATCATCAGTAAAAGATTGTAAACTGTTTCGCTAACAAAGAAGAAGTCAGAACGTCTCTCGCAAGATATTTAATGGCTTCTTCACGCCATGTAAGGGTTGGTAATTGATCTTGTAAACTCACGAGTGCATCAGTACTTAGAGAAAACAAAGGAAATAACAATTTTCTTCTACTTTCCTCCATTCTCAAATTTCTTCCATTCCCACATTATGTACAACTTCTGTTTAAGCATCAATACAAGAAGATGAATTTTGTAGCCTCTTTGATGATGAGATTTTATAAACTTTGAGTTTGCAATCTTATCTCGTCTTGTTGCCATTTGTAGGGTTGTTTCTTCTCATAAATGCATGTGTTGAAATTTCTAACTAGTACATGCAAGAATATGATTTTCTACCTGCAACATTAGTTCTCCTACCTCTTTTCTCACTTCCTTTCCCACCTTTATAGAAAATTCCCCCCTTGCAGATAATTGTAAGAATTTTTCATAGTGGTCATGGAGTGCCCCTTTTGGATCCCCGACCAAAAGGCCACCACAAAAATCCACACTTTCTCACGCATGCATACATGGAAGTTGCACTGGTTAAGTAGAGGGACTTAGATTCCCAGAGCGTTGGCAAGGAATTCACAAATCTATCCACTTGACAAATTTCCTCGCCAACAATACCTCATGAATTCATGTGTGTAAAGAGTATAAAAATATATGTTATCAATCAAACCATAATGACAAACAATACATCTAATGTAAAGTGCAAACAATTGAAGTTTTGTGTATAGGTAATTGTTTTGTATTTTTGCATATATATGATTTTTTTGTACATCGAATATAACTATGTATAGGGAGAGGGGTAGAAAAAGAGCTTGTATGTCATCAAGTAGATCATCAATGTCGAGATCAAACCCAACAGGCCCCGTGTCACTTGATTATATAAAATTTGAAAGCATCGGCCATACGACATGTCCCGTGGTACAAAAATGGTGAAATGCCATAGTATATTCTTCATTTGTATAAGAGGGACCTTGTTAAGCCATAATTTATGTCCAATGTGTCATGTTGGGTTGATAATAAGAGAAACCTTCGTTACAAATAGTTGCCCACATAAAGTAGTGAGGAGAAAGAAGGTGATACTAGTATTATGTTGATTGAAATAACACCATGTAATCATTTTAATCAATACCAACCAAAAATAAAGGTACAAGTTGAGGATCAAGAGTGAACCAAACTTTAGTTGTGACAAACCGTAACCCAAAAATAATAAGGAGGATAATGTAGCATTGGAAATGCTTGGAAGGGGCGAGGAGGGGCATAATATTAGATGGAGTAAGCCCCAAAGTATACAAGGTGCCATAGTACATATGTTCTTAGCAATAGTTGGATTGAGCGAAACATGTTACCAATATTGGCCTTGAATGTAAATAGAGCTAGTGAAAACATCAAAGGTGGCCCACATAGCTGATGTTGTCGCGCCAAAATTGGGGTTATGTAAGAGGCAATTATTCCTTAGGAAGAAAAGTAATACAACCATTCATCAAGTTAGGTTATTAAGTATAGTAAACAAATATTGGAAATGATTTTTGTCATGTCGAGAAATACAATCATAATCACAAAAAGGTATATCTCATTATCAAAAAAGCTTTTAGAAGAACGCAATATCGCTTAAAAGGTAGGGTAAAGAGACCACAATCAATTAAAATATATAATAGCTCCTATGGTGAATCAATATGGGCAAAAATGGTGATAGAACTAACAATTGGTTTGGGATTGAGTGTATTGACTGGATGTTGTAGTGGACCAGAGTTAATAACTATAGGATCAATAGTGTTAGAAATAGTAGCATTAAGCTTATAATGCCCGTGGCTAGTAGAATAAAAAAGAGAATGAAATATGGAGTCATATTCATCAATAGGATTGAAATCATCTTCTACGTATGTGATCATTGGTGAGTTCAATAGGACCATCATCATTATCAAAAGAACATTTATTAACACTATGTTGAATAAAGCCATCTAGAAGGTTAGGAATGGTGGCGAGAATTAAAGTAGGGGATGAAGAAGACACCAAAACAAGTATATCTATTATTGGCTCAACCAATGGTGGCGTGGGCATCATGGGATCAAAGCTAGTGTTAGGTTCACCAACAACATAAGTCGACAATTTTTCCATATGAATAGGTTCGCAACATAGGAGTAATAATAGGTTGTTGCACATTGGACATATCAACTTGATAATATTTGAAAGGATCCATGCCAACAAGTACAATATGCTCATATTTATTGTGTATGAATTTGACACATTGATGGATAATAAATGGAACCACCTGCATAACACGGATCCAAGGTTGTCCTAAGAGTAGATTGTAATGAAGCACATTGTATCATGATATGAAAAGTGGCAAGTAGTTGTTTAGGATGATGAGGAGATCAAAGGTAATAGTTCCCAAAGTGGATCATGTAATATTATCAAAGCCTCACACAAATGGTGATAGTGGCGTCAATTGTATTAAGAGAAATACCCATTTGAGTTAGCAGGGAGTGAGGAAACATATTTATTCTAGAGTAATTATTGATCAAAACTCACTTGATGAAGAACCCTTAAACGTGGGCAATAATAATAAGAGGTGAGCATGATTTTGTAGGCTTTCGTAGGAGGAATCTCAATCGCATTAAAAGTGACGATATTGTCCAACGCCTTAAATGTATCCATAATATAAGCAAAGGAAACTAGTTGGATATCATTAGCCAATGTGAAAGAACACAAAACATATTCTAAGATATCCTCGTAAATAGGTGGAGGTAAGGGTGGGTTGCCCCTCAATTGAGTGTTTATTTCATCATGTCAGAACTACATTAACTATGGGAGCTAGAGGAATATGATTGAAATGTGGTGGGTGATTGGTAGTGATGGGAATGTTCTCGGATCAGTACATCTATATAAGTAGGATTCATATCGACCATATAACAAGTAAGATGAGCATAAGGGATTTCATTCATATATAGAGTATGAGCATGGACATGGTTAGAGGGGTAGAGCCCATATCGACATAAGGGAGTGAATCCATATGTGAAAGCAAAGATCATAAAATATTGGCGGCAAAGTCATGATATAAAATAAGATATATGTACATATACATACATACATATCTTTTGTCTTTTATATATAAGACTATATGTATATATATACTTTTATATAATATATTATATATAGTCTTTTATATATATAAAAGACTATATATATATATATATATATATATATATATATATATATATATATAATTTTTTTATATATATTGTGTTTTAACATATATAATCTTTTACGTATATTTTATATATATTGTCTATATATCTATATAAATATAGACTATATATAATATATAATTTTATGTTATATATATATGTGTGTGTGTGTGTGGGTGTGTGTGTGTGTGTGATAAAATATATATAAGACTATATATACACACTTTTATATAATATATGATAGAGTTTTTATATATAAAAGACTATATATTGTCTATATATATAAAAGATTATTTATAGTCTTCTATATATACATATATACAATTTTTATATAGATTGTCTTTTAACATATATATAGTCTTTTACGTATATTATATATTGTTTATATATATAAAAATATAAACTATATATAATATAAAAGACAATATATGTCTTTCACATATTGTCTTTCTTTTATATATAAAAGACAATATATATCTTTTTATATATATAAAACACTAAAGATATAATAGTTTTATTATATATATATGACACACACGTCTTTTGACATATATATAAAACATATATATTTATGTTTTTGACACACACACATATATATCTTATGTCTTTTGACATATATATATTTATGTATTTTGACATATATATGTTTTATGTCTTTTGACATATATGTCTTTTTATATACATGTTAAAATACATACATACATACATACATACATACATATATAGTCTTTTGTCTTATAACAAAAGATTATATATATCTTTGTTGTAAGACAAAAGACTATATATATGTATATATATGTAAGACAATATCTACGCAAGGGGATGAGTTTCGAAAAGAAACCCTAGACCTACTAGGGTTTGAGCCAAAAATGTTCTATTTTAGGAGTTGGGTTTACCAAATGTTTACTCTTTTAAAGTTTTGATTATATTTTAATAATGTTATGGAATACACAACATGAAAAAGAAATGTAATGTTTGAAACTATGAACTATTCTAGTTATTTAACTTTCAACATTAATTATATAATATCAAAATAACGTATTGGTACTTGTAATTAATGATTACAATATGCTACAAGCTTGAAAACACAAGAAGGAAGATGTACTTAGCTACACAAGATGATACAAAAGAGATATGGGTACACTTAGGAATTTGGAAGTATAGAGACTAATCAACCTTCGTCCTAAACCGTAATTGTGAGATCACTTGGTTTAGGACTGCATATGTTTGCAGAACGCCTTTATGGTCTAGGACCCATCAGACATTCTTAGATCGACTGCTTTTGGGGTTATGTAACTTATGTGTCCTTCTGGTGGCCTAGAAATGTGTTTTGGTGTCAAACCATAAGTGTCACACAATATTGAAACCATATGTAATTAATTGAATCACGCTCAAACCCTAACCATGGGTGGAAGACCCAACAAAAAGGTTAGTATTTGGGTCAAGTGTAATCCGTACACCGCTTACATCGACACTACTCCAAAGAGGCCTCAAATCACAAGTAATTCTCCACTTAACATGTAATATCTATATGAATGTAACTTGTTGACAACTTGAACCACCTCGAACATGCTTCGAGAGGATCATTCTCATATTAAGACCTCAAGTAAGGATCTTGGTGTTCTTGGAAGTGAGATAAGCTAGACTCCTTAACTTGGTCAATGCTTCAAAAGCGTAGTAGTATGGATCGCCGAATGGATGTGCATAAGCTTTTAGGAAGATTTAGGGAGCCTTGAGTGCCTTTTTGTATGTATTACAAATGAGCTTGCACAAGTGATTTCGTTATATGCTTCTTAGGTGAGTAAATGAGGTGATGTTAACTTGCTTACACAAAGCTTTAAAGGTAAATTATCATGATAAGGCTATCCTAGGAAAATGAACAAACCTAACAAATGATATTAAATTGAAAACAAAGTTGGAAGATGTGTTGGTCCAAGACCATACAAGTTGGTTAAGACCGAATATCACATCCCGACCTTCTGCCAGAGGTTTTTGGACAGTGGAAAGGGTGGATGAAATATGAAAGTTACTGGAATCAAAAACTAGAGTTTAAGTACTGATCTTATGCATTTATAGTCATACTCAAATGACACATTAGTGTGCGGGAGTAAACAAATTAAAAAAGAGATAACAAAATGTATTGAGTGGGGATAGGATGAGGGTGTTTATCTTAGCAAATGAGTACATTCACAATTAGCAGCGTGAAAGGGTAAATTGCCAAATTTGAGTGTCTACACTTACAACAAAATTTGTACAAATTGCTAAACATGTTCTAATTGTCTTCTTAATCTTAAATACAATTAATCACTAATATAATCAAGTTAGATCTTTCTCTAGAGTCTTAAACTCTTCTCGTACAATTCAATGTATTCTCTTGTCCCTATTTAACATAATTAAAATCGATTTACTATCATTCGCAGAAAGGCGTCTACTTCAAGATGCCCTCACGAAAGTGTCAAATTTTTAGTAGCTCCAATATTTATTGTCTCACTTAGGATTTTTGATATTTTAAATGTTTCACGGATTTTAGATATTTTTCACACCCTAGATATTTACTATCCTAGATATTTGATTTTGATTTTATTCTTCATAAAGTAAATTCTATAGTTTACTATTTGAAAAATAATATTGGTCATATATCTTGTTCAAAGTTTTTGAGATTCAAAATTTTTCTTATTTTGATTTTATTCTTCATAAAGTAAATTCTATAGTTTACTTTTTGGAAAATAATATTGGTCATATATCTTGTTCAAAGTTTTTGAGATTCGAAAGATTTAATAGATAAATGTCCGGTGTTTGATCAAATGATGAAACGTGACTTAGTTTGGCGACTATCATAATTGTGTCTTACAAAAATATGGACAATAGCAAAATAAAAGCTTTGCAACAACATATAGACATCCATACAATATCAACCCGAAATACAACTCAAATAAACTAAATATTGCTACTATCTCGGCGTAATTTGCAACTCATTTGCAATTGCTAGTATCTAAATCAAAATTGTAAACTTTTAATTTCGTTTACACTTTTAAGGGGGAAAAAGTGAAGAGTGACGTAAATAACTCTATTTCTACTACAAAAAGAAACACTAATCGTACATTAAGACGAAAGTGCCCATACCATAATCAAATTTACGGCTTAAAGATATTTTTTATAGGTGCAACTGTATTTGACCGCGGACTAATTAAAGAGTAAAAGGCGTTTGTGGTGGTGTGTACAAACAACACACAAAGGAAATCAAACAGATTGAAACCACACTCGTAGGCGCTTGAACACAGAAATAAATGGATAATTTCCATAGATATTCAATTGAACGGTCCTGGTAAGGCCTCTGCCCAGCCTCTGCGAATTTGGCTGAGAAAGTGTGATTTCCACACCTGTACATTAATTATTTTGTAAAAATAATAATGGCATCCACAATCATTTCCCCTAGTTCGCCACTGGTACATCACAGAGCCTTCATTCATTCTTCCCATACAGCAAAACAAATTCCTCCTTGTAATAACAATTTCAGCGGCAAAACAAGAACTCTGTTAAAATCTGGCAGGGGAAAATTGAAGGTGAGGTTCAGCTTGCAGCAGCTGCCCGACCCCGGTCAGCTGGATTCTTACGTGGATAGCTTCCAAGGGGTCGTGAGTAGAGCGGAGGGGCTTCTTTATACCCTGGCTGATGCTGCCGTCTCTACCGCAGACACAGCTGGTTCTGCCACTGCTCAGAAGGCCGGCGGGGGTTGGTTCGGTTTTGTTGCTGATGGTTTAGAAGGCTTCTTGAAGGTAAACTTTACTGTGTTAATTTTCTTTCATCTTTTTTTGGAAAAATTCAATTAAGTGAATGATTTAATTGTATTAAATTACATAGCTTTTTTGGAGATTTTTTTCAAGAATTAAATGGACTGTTAAAAGCTTATATTTCTACATACATACACATTCATATGTATGGACACACACACACACAGAGACATATCCATACACACATATTCATATAGACACACACACACACACACGATGGGCCTGGGAGAGGAGGAACATGTCAAGTATCTGCCTGGGATATGTCTTCCTAGGTTTATTTTGGATGTACAATGCAATTTCGGTAGTAATATTCCATTTCAGCTGGAAAATTCTGTCCGATGTTTGGGGTAGTATATGTGATCAGGGAGTAGTAACTCATATTATAGGAGGCAACTTTGCACAGAGTTCCATTACAATTAACGGGTGGCTCCATGACTTTCTATGGGCACAAGTCTCTCCATATACACTCGTATATTTATACATATATATTGATTACATACACATTCATATATATACATACACATATACTGCATATATGTAGTTGTGTACATATGTATATATGTGTGAGTAAAATATGTTTGTGTATTTGCCGTGTACATATATGTTTATATAAATTTTGTTAGAAGAGCTTTGCTTTTAATGCACTCTTATGTGAAATCCACACTTAAAGTGTTTTTGCCTTCCTTCGGCTTAAAACCTTCCTTCGGCGTAAAGCCAAGGTTGAAAGGGTATCTATTGCACCAAAGTCACTTGGGACTCGCAGCTGATCTCATTCCTTATTTCTGCGACTCTGGGAATCAGTGTCATGCTAGGATGCATCCCCCATTTCTTAGCCGTGCCGGTTGCCTGGTATGTTTCGGGGATGGGGATGGGGTCAGATGTTCCCCTCACGTGCTCATCAAAGGAAAAGATAAATGGGACGCCCTGGGACCTCCCCAATTCTTTCCAGGTTTGGGGACGCCATGACGTCTCCAAGACATTTGAGGGACGCCCGGTGACCTCTCTACTTCCCCAACATCCGTGTTGCTCTCCCGACATAAAGCAGTCCCCAAAAACTTTAAAACAATTAAAAAACATTAAAAATTATGACTTTGAAAGGGGAAAATGAAAACTAGTATGCTATGTGGTGATACTAGATGTAAATCCTTTTCCATGCAAAGTAACCTCCCCAAAAATGGACTTCTGTCATTTTATGTAGTTTCGAAAACAAGATCTTCTAATGAGAGATTGTTGCTACTCTACCTTTTAAAGCCTTTCTTATACATAGCAATAGCATCTATAAAGTCACATGCATATTTTAAACTATTTATTTAATTGCAAAATTTTGTTGTGCAGGGCCTTTTATTGTATGATAATGGAGGCATTACCAATATATTAGGATGGATTAGCGGCGTAATTTATATTTATAAAATTTTTAGTGTTTTTTGGTTTCCTTAGCTGGTTTTGTCTATAGCTGACTATTGATGTGGTTTGCATGGCCTCTGCTTTTCCAAAAAGCTATTTTTAAATTCAAGGATATAAGTGACATTATAAAAAGGTGTTGCATGCCCTTTGGTAACATTGTTGGCTATGGCTTTGAAATTTTAATTTTTCACATTTTTGTTCAGGGGCAAGCGGACATGATGTATATATTTAATACTTATATATTATTTAAATAGCTACTCCCCCACTATCGCCAAGATCAGGAATTTTTTTTGCCATCCCGACCCTACATCCTCACAGCTTCTCATTTGAGAGTCTTAGGTGACTCTGGAATCCTTTGTAGGCCCTTTGTGAGCTAGTCATCCGTCTATCTATATATCTTTTGACTTTTAGGTCCAGCCCAGGCAACATGTTTATTTGGCAAATGGAGCATCCCTAGTGATAATACCTTAACATAGCTTTAAAGTAAACCAAAGCTTGCCAATGACCTACACCATTGCATATTTAGCTTTTCAAGCATTATTTCTGACTATCTTTTTCAAGCCATTTCAATTACTGTTTGGGCAAATATAATGTGTAGTGGTCTTTTTGGATCATCAGTATTTTTAGGCTCCTATCTTTTCTAATTTTTCTTAAAAAAATAATTATTGAGAAATATAACACGAAATTAAAATGATACCAATTTTATTTCCCCAAAAATAACTACCCAAGTTTCTATATAAATGTATCTAATGTTATTAAAATTTTCAAAATTTACAAACATTAACTGTAAATTTTATTGCTGTTTTCTTACATATTAGCCTGCACATAATGTATGTATGAGTTATATTTGTTGATATGGAAAGATTTGTCATTGACATATAATTATATAATTTTTTTCTTTCTTAGGATAGTTTGTGCCAGAGTATTTTGATTGCATGCCTGCACATGTTTTCTCAAAATGACAAGTCTGTCTGTAAATGAAGTAACACTTCAGTTCATGAGATGAAGGTTAGTCTTGCCAATGGCAACACATTAGATATGTAACTATTTTTCTCGACCTGTAAGAAAAACCTCCACTACAGTGAAATAAAGCATAATACTATTATCTGCCCATGTGATTTCTTTTTTGTTTTTTGAAGGGAGGAGTTTGTTACATATCAGTAGAAATATAACAGGCACTCCATCATGATAAATACAGCCACAGGAGGCGTTTCCAATTTGAATTTTAGTAAAAGTCTAAGCCACCAGAATCCACCTAATCCAGGCCATGCTCTTGCAAATAAAATTGACTTTGATTTTCTTCCTTTTATCTTTGAGGGTGCTTTCAGCACTGGTACTGGCATAATTCCTACCACTCTTGTTGGGTGGATGGAAAATGATCTTGTGATTTCTTATCAAATAAACCGAATTTTATATCACATTTCCTATTGGAGTTAGCTGTAAAGATTTTGAGTTGCACAAGTGAATTCAGTCTGTTTTTCTAGATGGATGTCCACTGAAGAAGTTGCATTCTGTTTATGCCAGGTTACTGCACTATATACGCCCAGAATTTGTGCTCTTTTAGTTCTGTATGAACCTAGTTAGAAACTAATCCAACCAAATTACGGCCTAATACAGTTAGGGGTATCTCAAGAGTTTTGCAATATGAAACTTTCTGTTCTTTGAATAGAAGTAAAAAGTTGGGTTTAAGTGAGATGCAGAAATATGTGGCAATACTTAGAATATGTCTTCTGTTGTGGGGAACTAATATCAATCAACGAGTGGAAGTTGTAATGCATAGATATACAAACGATTGCAAATTTTGTGCTAACAGATTTATTTGGCAGCCCTGAGGTTCATGGGGGATTCCATTGCATAAAGAGGTCCATGAATCTTGGATTTCATTTGATGTTTCCAATTTTATTGTAAGGTTAAGGCTAGCTACCAGAATCTTCCAAATTCTAGCCATGCTCTTGCTAATAAACTGACTTTGGTATTCTTCTTCTTTTCTTTGAGGGTGCTTTCTGCCCTGGAATTGGTAGAACTCTTACCACTCTTGTCAGGCGGACAGAGCATGATCTTGTGACTTCTTATCAAATGAACCAAATTTTAAATCACGCTTGCAGCCACATGCAAACTCAGTCTGTTTTCGTAGAGTGATGTCTATTGAATAAGTTGCATTCTATATCTACCAGCTTACTGTGTTATATATGACCAGAATTTGTGTTCTTTTAGTTCTATACGAACCTAGTTAGAAACCAATGCAACGAAACTACTGCCTCATACAGTTTGGGGCATCTCAAGAGTTTTGCAATATGAAACTTTTTGTTCTTTAAACAGAAGCAAAGAGTTGGGTTTAAGTGAGATGCTCTAGCAATACTTGAAAAATGTCGATTGTGGGGAACTAATATAAAGCAAGGAGTGGAAGTTATAATGCATAGATATACAAATGATTGCAAATTTTGTGCTTAGAGATTTTTATTGGTAGCCATGAGGTTCACGGGGATCCCATTGCATAAGAAGGTTCAAGAATCTTGCACTTCATATAAGAGTTCTGAAGTTTTCATATGCAGGAATTTGAAGTGCACAAACTACTAGAATGCCCTAAAATAGACAGAAGTGTTGTTTGTTTCAGCTGGGGAAGACAAGGAATCCAAGTTTAGATATCAATTCTTATATGATGGCATTTGTTTCATTTATGTGGAAATAGGTTTACTCTCAATCCCATATCTACACTGTTAATAATTTCATAAAATTTAACCAACAAGCTTAAGGTTCACACACTGTCATTGGGCAGCCAATATGTAGAACAAGATAAAATCTTATTTGCATTGCCTTTCCAAAAGCAGTTGTATCTGTAAAGACAAGCGACTTTTGTGTATATTTGGTGGCTTGGGTATTTATACTCCAATAGTAATATTACATCTGCAGACGATATCCATGTAAGTACACATGAGATTGTGAATACATCTTGATCATGAGAAGTTTCTCAGATGTTGGGCTTGTCCTAATTATGGTTATTTTTCCAAGATTTGCACTAAATCTCTTGCCATACAGCAGAAACCAGGTACAATCAGTGTTCTTCAGCACAAACAAAACTCGTGTATCCATTCACTATGCATATTACTGCCTTAGATGTTGTCACAGATAATACCGTCTGCACCCTAGATTCTGAAGATAAAGTCTCCAGTGACCAATATATGGACTTGACTAAAGTGGAGGATGATGCTAATCCATCTTAAACTTTGGAGAACAGCATAATCATGTAAACATAATTTGAGTCTATTAATAATGTGGATGGTGTTTAAGCTGCTAATATCAAGGCTCACATTTTTCTGGAACCCAAGAATGATGTCATATTCTGCTCCCCTGGCCCATTTGACAAAATCTATGGAGACTGTAAAGTCTGGACCCTCTTCACCTAGAAAGTAATGACAGAAGAACTCAGGAAGAATTAGTTTTCAAAATCATTTCCTGTTATTGATGTAAATCTACTTCCATAGGAACTTATTATAACAATTAATCTTCTCCTTATCATGCCATATAAGCAATAAATAGTACAATCTAGTTGAAATGGCGGTGCAGAGCAGGTGGGCATCAGTGAAGTGGTGGCAGAGCAGGCAGACACTGTCGAAGCATGTGGACGTTGTTCAGAGATTTGGAAAATTAGTAGCCGACATGTGGCACTTGGTGGTTGGTCAAATATATTTTTCCTAATTGTTGTATAGCCAGTCAGTGGCCAATCAACAGCAATTGACAAAATGCAATTGGATTGTTGTCAACAAATCATAGGAGGCCACTTGGCTCAATTCGGGATTTAATTATTCTTGTAGATTCTAAACATCTATACGCATGTGAGTTTTGAAGGAAAACTTCTAGGAGGCATAGCTTTTGCAAACAAGCTTTGGATTTCATCCTCATTTGAAGCATTGGAAATCTAGCGAAGAGCTCTACACATTGGCAGAGGTTTTATCAGTTTTTTTGGGAAGGAATTTCATATTGTCAAGAAGATCAAGCATGGTATCCAATTCAAGTGTTACCATTCTTAGTGGCCAGAATTTTGCGGCATGGGAACAGGGCACGATGGAAAATTTGAAGAGCAAGGAATTGTGGAGGATTTCTCAAGGGAAAGAGGATGCCTCAACAAATGTTGAGAAGTTAGTGAAGTAAAACAACCTCCTTGATTAAGCATTTGGTCTTATTAGCTCCCATATCTCCAAGGAGCTAAGGTTTCATATCCAGTCTTTAGATAGCTTGGCATGCATAGAATAAGCTGAATAATCTCTCCAACCAAACCAATGAAGCTGGGGTGCTTCAATTGGACAATGAGCTCTCTCAACATCATCCATTGGTATTTGACAAGATTGAACACTATTGGCCTGGATCAAGTTAATTCAAGCCCAGCTATTGGAATGCTAAAAAGACTGTCTGAAAGACAGGTGATCGAAATTGTACTTCCAAATATAAGGGCTCCATATGACGTTTCATTCTAGCTACCTCACTTCTAAGACCCTTATGCTGAGGTACAAGGATATCAAGTCTGATAAGTTTTGTAACTATTCTTATGCATCCAAGGAATACCATAGATCCAAAACAAGTTTTGGATGGAGAATACTTGAGAGGTTGAGATACAATGGACAAGGGCATGGAAAGCATGGCCAAGGCATTGTTCAGCCTATTGAGCCTATGTCTAGCCTTAGCCTTATTGGAGTCTCTCATATTCTGGGGGGAAATTGTTCCTCTTCCTAGGGGATATTATTATTCTCACTTCTGATGCTTTCTTGTCTTGTGGACCCTTGTTTGGATCAGTGGGGTCGTGTCCTTGCTTGTTTGTGTAGCCATGGTTGAGATAGAGAGGCTTATGCTAGTTTGACGTGCCTCTCTAATGTTTGGGCTACACTATGTTATGATTTTGGCTATTCTTCGACACTCTTGATGATTTATGGATGGATGTGATACCATGATGATGCGTTGGGCCACATAAAGTTATGATTTCATTGAGATCTACATTGAGATGTTCTAACATCTATAGCTGATTTGAGAATGGCATGATACTTTGATTTATGGATATGGAGCTTTGATATATTATACATTGAATTATATTTATCTTTCCATAATTCTGATGATGATGGGCTACATTGGGTTTGAGGAGCCATCCATTGGTTATTTTTGGAAAATATAATGTTGCTGATTTTGATATAGAGCCATCTTTCGTATGTGGATAGCTTCTCATTTGCTATCCTTGGCCTTGCAGATAACGTATGGGATCCTATGGATGTTTCTTGGATGGCTTGAGCTCATTTTAGACACTATCTTGTGCTTGCTTGTGTAATGTCCCTAATTCCGAGCAGATGACCTAGGAGGCTTTTCATCCGTCTTAGCCTTGGTCATGCCCAAGGGGCTGGTGACGTTGATGGTTATTGGGTATGGTTTGCACCTTGATTTCACTTATAGGTTATGTTTCAACATGGACACATACTTTGAGGTGACTTAAGTGAAATAAGGTTGTGTGATCCTCCCCTATGGTACTTTATGTTTTAATTTTGCGTTGGGATAGCTTAAGTGTACTTTTGGCTTAGTGGTGATAAAGTAACTTAAGTTATTTTATTATTATGTGGTTTTTTCCCCAAGGAGGACGTTTAGGGTTCTTTTGGGCCCTTTGTTGCAATGAAGAGTTATTAAAGGGAAGCGCTTGGGGAGAGTGGGATTCATTCATACACTCACTCTTTTATGATATTGAAGCCATTGCTAGTGCATGCTTTTTTCATGTGGGGTAAGATCCTCGCAGAACCCTAGCTTCGGTGGTGAGAGATTCACTCCTAACTAGCAGTAACACTCTTCGTGGTGAAAGATCCATCCCTAGTTTGTTAAGTCGAAGCTTCATTCAAATTAGATTTTCAAATCGAGTTTTCAGAGAATTTCTAGGGTTTGCTCAAAGTCTTAGAGAGAGATCATTTGGTCCATACTTCAGCCATCTACAAATCAAATTATTTCTAGCGTTTGAGGCAAGCTTGGCAAATTCCGAGGAGTTTCATTCAGTTTGGGTTTTATTTATTTTCAAATCTACTTAAGGTTTTGCAACAGTGTTTTCTAGGGTTTTTGGTTGGAGTTTTTTAGTTTTTCAGGTTGGATCTGATTCGTTATAATTTAAATATATTGCTGTTCGAATTTCAGAATTTATAAAGATCATTTCAGCTCCTTGTGAATTTTTGGAATTTTTAGGCAGTTTCAATAGTTAAAATAAATAAATAAAATCATATTTGAGATATAAAAATTATTTCTCTCTTGTTTATTGTTCTACATATTTTTCTAAGTTATTTGAAGCTTCTGGGTAGTGTTAGAAATTATTATTTTGGAAATTAGAAAATTTTCTTTGTTTTTGCATATTATTGTCCTAAAAATTAGAATTCAGTTTGCTGTTATTTTTATATATTTTGTGAATTTCAAGTGATATCCCATAAGGGATATTTCAACTTGCTTGTGATGATACACTGGAGAATGACGACGGGTTGATGTTCATGGATGGAGATGCCGGCATGCGTGGATACTCTATATAAGGAGATGCCAACATGCTTGGATACTTAATGGATGGAGATCTTGACATGCTCGGATATGATTCATAAGATTAATTACTTTTGTTCTACATTTGTTGTCACCTTTTCATGAAATGATTCTCTCGAGATGATCTTGATGAGGTTTTTGGGCAATACCGATTGGCCTACATGATTCTATGTTTTCATCAGCATTACTTCGCCAATGAGTATGGCTTGAGGGGAGAATGATATGTTGCAATCAACATTCCTAGGGTTGCAGATGGATGCACCGATACAATTACAAATTCCGATATTGCATCGGGGAGATATTGTGGGAGCTATCTTCTCTCGATGATGTGTGGGAGACATCATCTTTAGGATTTGTTATGGGAGCCAACTTCGAGCCTTTTATAAGGGAACTTTGTGGGAGTAGTCTTCAAGGGATATTGTAGAGCTACCTTCTCTCGGTGATGTTGTGTGCTATCATCCTTATAGAAGTTTTTGTGGGAGCCACTGTTCTTTTATTCGAGACTTTTGAGTGCGATCTTCTTCACATACTTTGTTATGGGAGCTACTTATGTTCTTTTATTTGGAGATTTTTTTGGTGCAAAGATCCTTCACATAAGTTTTTGTCGCCTTCTTCTAATTTTTGATGGAGATGATGTAGGAGCCTTCTTCCTTCAAGTTGTGTTCGCCATATCCGCCATGCTTCTTTAGGCTTCAAGTCTGTACTAAGGGGGAATGCTAAGGCTTTTATGTAGTTTATTGCAACCCTACTTTGTTGGGCATTGATGATGATTGTATCTTAGCGGGCCTAATTAGCTATAGGATTAATCTACCCCGGATCTATAATTTTAGGGCATTCCTTATGGTGTATTACATGAATGTAGGGATATCTTTGTATAATAGGAAGCCGACATGAAATAATCATCCAAGGATTAAGGCAATCATATGTCTATAAATAGATAGGGACATTGCACCATCTACAATTCATTATTTAGTTCTAAATGATAATTGGTCCACTCAGACTATCCATGAGTGTGCGCCTTCTCGCTTTACTATAGCATGTTGTTGTCGATGCTTATAAAGTGAATCCTACGGAATGCTAATGAAGTAGATTATATATTTCATCTTATGCAATAGGCTTGGAAGGGATTGAATATATCTTGAGGATGGCATGGGAAGAATGTTGTAATATCTCGTAAACAACATGGAAAGGGGATTTAATATGATTTACACAAGAAAAAGTTATATCAAGTATACTAATGTTGTCATGCAAATGTGTAACATGAGAAATTCAAACTTTCAAGCATAACTAAGCCGAATTTGAAAATTTTGCTCGAGTCTTCCCAAACCTCTCTCCGGTTAGTTTGTCTCGTATGTCATGTCCATATTGACCTTGCAGGTACTTCCAATATGATGAACAAGCAAGTGCAGGTGTTTGGAATGGTGTGACAAGATCAACTCTTTCATCCAGTTAAGTACTTCTGAAGACTAGTTCTCCAACAAGCCTAGAAAGGCCTATCTTGGGCTTTTCAGGGTAGGTGTATCCTCCGGACGGATCTGAAAGCTTGTTATCATCCGGAGGTGGTATCGAGAGTTATGAAGGTGTTGAAAATGATTTAAGAAAGTTTTGGAGGCTTTGGAGCAGCTTGGTGTGAAATCTAGTTTTAGATGTAAGAAGTATAGAGCTAAACCGGGAATTGATCTTCACTAGATGATTCCGGGAGCTCCGTAGGGAGTTATGAGGCAATCAAGTAGGTATCAAAAAGCTGGAGGAATCCTCTACATGATGAAATCATAAAATCTCTCACAAGGCCTAATGACTTTTCAAGGCAACTTGATTTTCATAGACATACCTTCTTCGCACCGAAGGGAAAAGGGCCATTTTTTGGAGGAGGCAAATTAAGGTTCAAACCCATACCATTGTTCTTGAAATGGTATTGGGAGTCAAAATCATATAAAACTTTGCAAGAAAAGACCACCTAGAGCTCCGGAAATGTGTTCTCAAGTTTCCATACTCATTTTTCAAGATGTTTAAGTGGCTGGCTTTCTTGTCCCGCGTGTCCTGTGTGTCCCTCTTGTTCCTCTTGTCCTTGGGATAGAGGGGACAAGAAAATGCGCCCCACCCCTCAGCTCTTCCCCATGGTTCCTCATGTGACCTTTCTTCAAAGTGCAGACGGAGTGCTAACCTCATTTTCTCGTATCGCATGAAATGTCGACAAGTGGCATCATCTTGTTGAGGCGCATTTTCTTGCACCTCTTATCCCCTGGGACAGAGGGGCCATAAGGGACACACAAATGCGCCCCTCCTCAACTTATTTTTTGAAGTTTTGCTCCACGGTGGACTTTCTTGTCCCTCTCGTCCCTCTTGTCCCACTCGTCCCGAGATAGAGGGGACAGAGGGGAAAAATGGGATAAGAAAATGCGCCCCACTCTTCAACCCCCTCTCCAAGTTCACCATACTCGCCTCAAAACCCAAGTTTGTGCCCTAGCTGATGCTACTTCACCGTGATCAAAATTGACTGCTAGAGGCAATGCAAAACATGAAATAACTTACCTGTCAAGCTTGTTGCTTCAACAACCGACCCGTGCATCCATTGATGAAGACATGAAACCTACAAAATCATGAAAACATTCGATATGCTGCCCATCACGCTCTAGAGCCATCCATGATTTGCAAAAACTGAAGTTTTTCTCGAGTTCTTCACTGGGAAACCAGATTTCACTAAGTTTTCAGCTGAGTTTTTTTCTCTCACGCTCCCGTGATCATCAGAACTTCAAGATCCATTAATGGCTGCCATCGCAACCTTAGACTTGTAAAACCTAACCCTAAAATTGCCTTTTCAATTTCCAAGAGTTTCAACGAGCGAAACACAATGAAAACTAAAGCATGAGATCGCAACGAGGAGCTGAATCGAAAATGATGTTTCCTATGCAAACCAACACCACTTTTATCGCATTACTAAAAATAGCATATGCCACGCCCCTTCACGTGCTAAAAATAATAAGTCCCTCAAATTGCAAGCTTTGATCACTCAGCTCATCTGGAAACAGTGCAAAACAGTAAGCAGGGTAAAATTGACAATTTTTTGAAAATAACGCTGACTCGAAAAAGCAACTTGCTAAAATAGAAACTTGCTAAAAAGGGTAAATCATCATCAATGGAGGTAAATCGAGTATGCCGAGAGACTTGAGAAAATCAAATTTGAGCAAAACGACAAAATATCCCAAAAATAGAACTTGTGGTCACACTTGCCGTAAAATAGTAAGTTTCGGTTTTAAGTGCGAAAGTTGCAGTTGGCTCTGTTTTCACTCATCTTATTGCTTTTTGCCATCCTCACATGGTTGTAAGGCTGCCTCGTAGCTCAAATAAGATAATTCACCCTTCATGAGGATCCTGAAGCATCGTTTAGGTCACAATTGTGCTCGGGAGCAAGGCGGAACATAGTAGGGCGCAACGGGTAAAAGTCAGGGATATTGTGTAGTCTGAAAGGACTTGGAAAGAGCCAAAAACTCCATTAAAATCCAAGCCAAGGAATCATCGGGTCTTGAAGCCATCATCATCTCTCCAAGGTGAGCTAGTTGAGCCAAGTGCGTTGGTTGAGTTTGGTGAGCTGGTTGATCCAAGTGAGTTGGTTGAGTTGAGTGAGTTGGTTGAGCCACGTGAGATGGGTGAGCTGATGAGCTAGCCAAGTCAAGTGAGCTAGTGAAGGGCTTATCCCTTTTCCATAAGGAGACACATGAAAATTGAGAACGAGAAACCATCTTGGCTTCAGTTGACAACATTTGCATAACAATGTTCTTAAACACTCAATCAAGCACTTGGTAGTGTGGTCAGTCATCAAGGGGTTCAAGCATCATGGAGCTGGTTTGTGATCATCAATGTCAATTGTGAAATCCTAAGGAGTAAGAGAGTGATCCTCACTCTCACTATGGATCAAGGAGGAATCATCATGAGTGATGCTTGTGGTCATCTCGACTCACATCAGGAGGTCTCTCAACAATGTTTCTAAACACTCATTCGGCAAGTCGAGGTGCCTGTGCATCTTGTAGAGGGAATTGAGATCACCATGCCTCAAATCAACAAGCTCTTCATCAACAATAGATCAGTCAATCCCTTTCCCTTCTCCTCTTCTTTCCCCCTTTCTAATTCTTCATTGTACGTAATCATGGTAATTTGTCTCATTCACTTAAGTGACTTTCTAAAGTTGAATTGTAAAAGTCCCTTTGATTTATAAAAAGGGAACTTATTTTTCTCACTTCCTAGGAAGATGTAAAGTCACAAGTGGAATGAGAACTTGAAGAGTCATGTGGGGGTAGATGAAGAGACAATCTACGATGCTATAAATTGGAATGGCCTCTCCATTCCAAAAGATCTTGAAAGTTTTTCTTCGTAGCAATTGTGGATTGTCAGTATGGTTGAGTTTTTCTTCGCACGCTTTGTGGATTTTCTAAAGCCTTAGACTCAGAGTACTACTGAAGCTCTTTTTTGTAGGCTTAGAGACATCGGTGTTTTTAAAACTCTTCGCCACCATTATGCGCCCGTATGAGGAGGTTTTGGGGTGCTTTCACACCGATGCGCTTTTTTGATTTTATCAGAGCACCATCGGGGCAAGCAGGTCGCCCCTCTCGCCTAGCTTGTTTGGTATTTATATTGATGAATTGGAGGAATTTCTAGTAGGGACCATATCCAAGAGGGGGATCGTTGCCTTCTTCAATAGGTGCGATCGACATTCTCCTTTTTCGGATGTAGTCCACCTCGCTCTCTTCGCGGAGGGACTTTAGAGACAATCGAATGCCTTAGCCCTCTTTCATGAGTACAAACAATCGACAATTAACCTTAGTAAAACCAAGGTTACGATCTTCAATGGGTCAAGACTTCGACTTCCATTTCTTTTATAGAGGGGAAGAGATTGAGATCACCAACTCTTATACTTATCTCGGGAGTTTTATTTATCGGGCCTTGTTTCGCCTTCGACTCCGATCTTCACTTCACGTCAACAAGGGGTATGGCTCTTCGGGCAATCTTGGAGAGACAACGCTTCCACCACCACTTCCAGTGACATCTTGTCGAAGATATCTCTCTCGGATTCTCTTGTGAGGCCCACAATTCTCTATGGCTCTGAGCTTTGGGGGCCATCCTTGGTTGATTTTGATGGGCTCTTATGCTGAGTGAGTCCAGATCCTCATGCTCGACGCATCATCGATGCAAAGAGACAATTCCATACAATATCCTCTTCGCCGAGTTCGGGCTAGCCCTTTTAGACTAGAGACTATATTTGGCCTTGTTTCGCCAGATCGTATTTGGGGAATTTCAGATTCCTCTCCAGGTAGGGATAGGTATCTCTACCTCGCCACCGTTCCTCCGAGGCTATTGCTCTTTCTGACCACAGTGGCCATTCCCGCTGCTGGTACGCCAAAGTCTCATGTCTTCTTGGCTCTTTCGGGATTCAGATGGACCGCCTCCCACCATACAGATACTCCCTGGACGCTCTTGCCCATCTCCTACCAAGTAAGCAGGATCTGCACAAAATTATCAGAGACGACATTTACAAGCAGTTCATCCAACACACTTGGATCAGCCCTCCGGGTGGATTACGTCCTAAGATGGCTTTCTATGCTGCACATTTCCTTGAGGTCAATGATGGGCTTATTAGCTGGCCTACGTATATCTCTCGACACTGGTTGCAGGCACTCTGCATATCCCTAGGCTAGTTCAGAGTGGGCTCTCATAGACTTCGTGTGGAGGACCACTAGCTGGACCGCTCAAGAGGATTTGCCATCTTTGTTCTCTCCAGGAGGTCGAAATGGAGGAACACTTCATTTTCAGGTGCCCCATCTACTATGAGATCAGAGGGAGATTCCATTGCCTATTCCGGAGCATCCGTCATTTGCGGCTTTCTTGTGTATCAATGCAATCAGCGGTGTCTTGCTTTCTACCTAGTTGTGAGGCTCTCAGCTTCTGAATGAGACCCTTCGGCCTCCTCCCGCACAGTGCCGCTACTCGATAGATCACATCTTTCTTTACGGTGCTCCCACCGGAGAGGGGCACCAAGCACCATCTTGACACCAATTTGGATTCGAGACCAGATCCGTCAAGACCTGGGATACCACCTCCTAGTCCAAGAGGCTTTCATGATCGCACCTTGCCAGGGGCCCTCCCCATGGATCAAGGGGCCAACCAGAGGATACAAAGGGCTCATCTTGCTCGCCTTTCTCCCTGATAATCGACATTCCGAGACTCTCCACAGCCTCAACTTCAGTGACATGCATATCGCCAACTACTTCCAATCGGCCTCGGATGCTAGGTGATAGTGTCGGAGATGGGGCTTTTCCGCCCCCCTCTTCTTCGGCTCCATCCATCTACACTCTTGTGGCCATTGTGGCCCTTGCTTCTCCTTCTTCTTTCCTTTCTCCTCTCTCCTCTTTTGTTGTTCGGATGACCCTTTCGGGTCTCCCTGCTAGTTCTTTTGGCATTGTATTGTGCAGTCCCATTGACCTACTTTTGTGGTCATTCGTTGGACATTAATATAATTATCTATCACCATTACACAAGAAATAAGAGCTACATTTCTTCCATTCCCTTTACTTATGTTTTCCTCTATTTTCTCTCTATATTCAGAACTTTGAAAGCATAATGATCTTGAATAACCAAGAAGGAACTTGGTGTCCTTGATTGATGAACCTAAAGAACTATGTGTCTATGGTTTGTTGGTCTTGCTAATGGCCTACATTGTTGCTTTCCTCCAATTAAATGTTGAACTACTCTAGTTATTATGTGTGAACTCTGCTATTGCCTACTCACAACAATAACCCTCTCTTTCCTAAATTCTCTCCTTTATCCCTCATCATTGCAAACTCCTCCTTGCACTCGCATAAGCACTTTGCCACAGTTCAGTGAAGTGTTCTTGTGTCATCCCTGGACTATCGTGGCCACCCCCACAATATTTAGATAGAATTAGGATAGTTTACATTCAATAATGGGAGCCTCCCTATACACAAGAAGGAGGGGCGTAGTTCATGAGTGTTGGTGGAAACACATAATTTGTAACACGACAAATTATTTCACCAACTAAAAATAAAAAGTCGAAATATACCAATATTTTTCGTAAGGCTTTATGCATAAGTACAAGATTTTAAATAGAACTAATACTCACCTTCTCTTGTTCACGACCCTCATGTTTCCTCCGCATCTAGCTCGCTTGCTTCAGATCTTCTCCTCTTCACTTTGTTCTCCCTTCACGTGCCCTTTCCCTCCAAACCCTTAATGTCTCTCTTCTCGCAAGCATGCCACTCCTTGTAATATATGGTTCCTCAACCATATATATTTTTGCTCATTAAAGGGTTTTAGAAATTCCCAATGACTTACAACTTTCCTCTTCATCTTCGACCATATCAAATAGATTTTGAGGTCATTCTTTCGATGCCTCACAACTATTTGACAAAATCCTTTAGATGCCTATCAACTATTTCACAAAATGCCTTTGCCATTTTGGCCGTTTTAATAGTGTTGTGAACAATTTGTCTTTGTCATTCACGATTCAATACAACTCTACCGATCAAGGCTCGCTAGGGTTAACGTTTTGCTTCCTTGAAATTCGCCTTTGGCTTCTACCTCTTCTTGGGTATTTTACCTAAAAATCGCAAGCCAAGTTTCATCGAGAAGGGAGTTTTGAGCATAGTACACCCATCAATGTAGGAATTTAAGACCCTACACCTCTGTAAGGCCTTGTTGCCAAAAAATAAATACATTGTTCTCTCGTTGATACATCTTTGGCAATTTCAACCGAGGATAGAATTATCCATCTCCAATTCTCCATAGCTTGGATAGAGCACAAGGGATAAATTTGGGTGCCTCATATTACAATAGAAATCCCCGAGAATTAAAGGAGTTGGAAGAGGCGCTTTTCCTCGTCTCTGCTTTATGGAATAAAATATAAGATGAGATTAAGGCCTTTAGTCCTTGTTTTAGATACAACTAGAGGAAAATGATATGGTTGCAAATTTACAAGAATGAATTGCCAAGAATGAACAACCTCCAAGACCATTATAATTAGGCACACATTTCCCAAACTTTATGCCATCAGGTCACACATGCAAATCGTTAGAGCATTTGGAAAGGAATAATATCGAGCTAAAGGGGGCAAAGTTGGCTTTAGGAGGGAGTACTAGACTATTGATCCCATCTTTACACTCACCTATTATTGAGGAGGCTTGTCACAGGTCTTCCAAAGTCTTTTGCCATTTTGTTGATTTCAAGAAGGCCTTTGACTCGTTTTGAGACCTTGAATTTTTGAAAAGTTGAGTTATCGATATCCTCGGAATCTTTGATTACCATTGCTCCTGGAGGCTTTATGAGAGTTATTGGGCAATTTGAACTCATCACATTTCTCTAACTTTGTGAAGAGTACCGTTGGGGTCAAGCAAGGATGTCCTCTCTCATTGATCGTATTCAACATTTACACTGATAAGTTAGAGGAGTTTCTTTGGCAACATACCCATATGGATGATGATTGTATTCTGCGTTAGATATCTTTCTTTTGCCGACAATGTTGTCCTCCTCTCACACTATGGTGAGGAATTACAATGAAAACTTGATTCCCTTGCTCGTTTCTATGAAATTCACTTTTTCAACTTCAAAGGTAACTAAGGTCATGCTTTTCAATATCTCTAAATGCTCTCCCTCGATTCTAGTTTTTCTACAAAGGGGAAGTTCTAGAGATCACATCGGCCTACACGTATTTAGGGGTTCGATTGTTTGGTCCATCCCTTAGCATGAAGTCTGCCTCTCACTTGCGCCTTTGCAAGTAGTATGCCACTTTTTCTGTCTTGGAACGTTAGTGTTTCGAGATCCACTTCCAGGACATCGCTTCCAAGTAACGCCTTTTGGATACAATAATCAAGCCTAGAATTTTACATGGTTCAGAGGTTTGGGGACCTAACTTGGGGGCCTAGACGATGCCTGTATTGAGAGGGTCGAGACTCTCATGCTACAATGCATGATCCTTCGTGCAAGGCATACAATTCCTAATTGCATCGTCCAAGTTGAATTTTCTACCCAACCGCTATGCTTTGAGACTATTTTTAGGCTTACTTTCTGCATCCCCAAATTCAGATCCTTGGGGACTCAACTTTTGGTCGTGAGAGATATCCATACTTAGCACTTTGCTCTTTAGAGAGGATTGCTTTCACTGGTCCCCACTAGTGCACCGACATTGTTGGTACTTTGAGACTAGGTTGCTCCTCCTTTCTATTGGCATCTCTATTGATAGGCTACCCCCTTTCATGTATTTCCTAGATGGGCCACGCCTTCCTCCCTCTTCTCCCACCACCCAACTTCTTCCCATAAAGGACGCCATTACTAGGGCTGCCAAAGAGGACATCTACAAACAATATATCCAACCACTGGATCTCTCCCCTAAGCCACTCAACCCCATGGTTGCTTTTCACATCAAGTGCTTCTTACAAGTGGTGATGGTATTATTTGTTGCCCTCACTATCTCGAACGACACTAGTCCCGTGTCTTGAGATTCCTCTTGGCTAGATGAGAATGTTTTCTCACAAGTTATAGGTTGAAACGGATAATCACATTCTCTGGTCAAGATTTGATTTGTCGTCTTTGCTCCCTCTAAGTGGTGGAGACCAATGAACACTTCATTTTTAGATGCCCCATTTACTATGAGATCCAAGAAGATATTGTTTTCTCTTTAGGGACTCAAGAAACACTTTATCTACTTTCTTCATATATCCATACTAGTGGTGCTTGAGTCTTTATCTTCATGAGGCCATCACCCTCTTGTGCAAGTCCCTACAAAGGAGGCCTAGAGGCTCAAGAACCCCATGTTGATCACTTTCTTCTAGCCTATCTAGGTGATTGGAAACACTAAGTGCTCTTTGGACACCAATAGTTCACACATTAGAGTTGATAGATCAATTCGAAGCTCTTCTCTCGCCGCACCATTACTACTCGATTACCTCGATCCCCTAGTTTGCTCTCCTGTTGGCATGGTTCTCGCCCTTTTCGATGACATGGATCTACTACTTTGTGGCCGCTCCCCAAACTATAGGGGAAAACTCATATTACGAGTTTCTTTTCTACTACGGGAGTTACATCAGCCTTGGATGTTAGGGGAGACTCTAGAGGAAGTGCTTTACTTCCTCCTAGGATCTCCCAAATGCCGCCCCTCCGATCGTTATTAGCTAATTTTGACTTTGCAAAATTAATAAACGTGAAAATTTTAAATTTTTTCAAAAGTGTTCTTTTGTGTGATTTATCACCCTCACCGCGATCGTCTTATTCTCATGATCGTTTTGGTTTTCGTTTCATCCATTTCGAGTGAAAACTCCTCCCGCCAGGTCGCAAACCGCGTAAATAATTTATTAATTAATATTTAATTAATTTATTACCCTTTATTTAATAAAATTAATTTTATTAATTTTTGGGGTTTTTAATTAAATAAATATTAATATAATATTTATTAAAAATCAATCGACAAGTTTTTTTAATTGCGGGGGAAAATAAAATTTTGCTTCCAATTGTTGGGAATGCCAAATTGGCTTTCCGCACCCGGATTTCCTTTCCTGGCAAAATCTTCTTTTTCCCCGCTTGTGGAATTTCTCCTGTTGATTGCCAACCCAACCGGATGGCAAACTGGCAAAAGATCTCCCAATTTCCCACATGGGGAAATAAATGGGAATTGCTAACTTGCTTTGCCATTGCCACGGGTAAATGATTGAGTTTTTTCCCATATTTCTTTGGCAATTAATCCCACTACCGAAGAAAGGGAAATTGGTTATTTCAATGGAAACAAAGAAACGGTTATGGGGAAGCTTCTTTAATCCTCGCAACAATTCCTCCTTCGTGAAACTCTTTTGGAAAAGTCATGCATAAGAAGTTCAAGACTTTTATTTCTAAATTTTTTCTTATTTCCAAATTCTTCTTTCTTTCCCCGAACATTTGCAGAGAAATATTTTTCCAAAATTTCATAAAGCAAATATTCATCAAAGGAGAATTTCAACTCCTCCATTTTCAAATGCATTCACCAAAGCAAAGGAATCAAGATAATCCACGCATTGCAGGAGTTCAAAGGAAGCCCACATGCTTTTTCAGCAGCAAAGAAAAAAACATTGAAAGCACAATCCAAACGCCTTCCACTAGGCCCATAACTACAACCCAATTTATCACAGGGAGAGGGAGATCAACAAGTATAAAAAAGCCAAAATCAAACATTTCCACGTTTTTATTTACAGAATTTGCCCACATGGGAGAGAAGGAAAACCAATGCCAAACTCAGCCATATATAAAAAATTCATCCAAGAAAGAGATGAAGCAAGTTCAGTTCAACGCATTCACTTGGGCAAAGTTTTGGGTTTTAATAGCAAAGAAAAAGATCCATGCATTTTCCTAAAAACAGTCCAAACCAAATGTTTTTTGCCAAAAACAGGCCACATTCCAAGCCAAAAAGAAGAAGAGCCACGTGAAATAATTAAAGGAAACCATTGGTTTTTGAACAGAAAATTTTCAATGCAGAAAGGAGCCACAACAGTGGAGAAATGTCAAAAAAAATAAAAATTTGCAGATTTCCATGCAAAGCCAAGAGGAACGCAGAGGAGCCCACACATTAGTAGAAGAATTTTCCACGCAAAAGAAATCAGTCACGTGCTTGCAAGTGGAGGAGAACCAAAACGCCATCAAGGAAAAAAGAGAGCCACGTGGGGGGAGAAGGAGATCAACATGCAGGTTTAGAAGAAATATCCACGCATGTAGTAAAGCAAAGCAAAGCCAAATAAAAGTAAAAATATTACAATGTTCACAAGTGCAAAAAGAAAATTCCAAGCATTCACGCAAAAAGCCTAGCCAAACAGAACCCACGTTTGCAGAAGGTAATAAAAAAAACATTTTTCCAAAAATCCACAAATTTTGAGAAAGAATACAAATTCATGCAAAAATAAAGAAGTTTCAAGTATTCACGTAGAGCTGAAGGAAGCAAGGAAAATATCACACATGCAAAAAAATAATTATCACGCATTCACACAAAGCCAAATAAAATAAAAATTACAAGTTCAAAGTACGGGTAAATTTCATCGTGGAAAGCAATTACGTATTCAAGAGCTCACATATTGGCTCGAGAGCAACTAATCATAGTTCACATGCGATCCCAACATTGAAGAAAAAAATTCAAATCGATCTACAGCGAAGTCATTATAATCGGAGAATTTTTAAAAAATTATTATTTTTCACCGATTCAGAACTTGAGCTTAGTCTCGATATTTTGCTTGTTTATATTTAAAAATTTTTGTAATTCGGGATCAATTATTATTATTATTTTTAAAATAATAATAATAAAAATTAAACGAGCCATATTTTTCTCTTGTGTTGACGGTGGTTCGAGACTAAGACCCGACACCGTTTACATCATTTTGTTGCTCGAGCATTTTTCTCTATAAATTCATAATGGCTGAAAAATCAATAAATCTATAGGAAAATCGAGGAAGCTAGTGGAGAAATCAAATAAGTCCGCACTCAAATAATTCCAAGGAATCATTCCTCCCACTTCCATCAAGTCTGCATACGACAATATCACCGACACTAATCTTGGCCATGTTAACGTGCAACAATTTTGTGATCGGGTGAAAGCTGAAGGCAAGACCATATTCTCGGATAGGCTCTACCATAGCTGGTCTACCCAAAAATGAACATTTTTTCTTCTCTCTGCAATGCCCGGAGCTGGTCATCGCCTGCGCAGAGCATTATGATCCGAGAGATGAGGAATTTATAAAGATAATCGCGAGCCTTTCCTCTTAATCACACCAGAGCATATTGAAGAATTGCTCAACATACCTGACTTCCCTGAGAATGCTGACATCACTCGAAAGTCAACACAAGATTTTGGGATGAAGAACCCCTCAGGTGGAGCAAGATGGTTAATAACAACTGGTTAGTGACCAAGAGGCCTCGAGTTGATCGACTTCCTAAGGAACTATACCGCATTGAGTTCATGGAGGAAATCAAAGTGACATGATCACTCTCCTGAGCCGAGTCTTGGTCTACCCTCTGCCAGGATTTTCCACCCATGGATGTATCAGTTTATCTGTATCATCCTCGCAAGAGAGAGTTTGTGGATTGGGCCACCATCATCAGTGATACTCTTCACAAACAATTGATCGAAGTGAAGATGACTAGATGTTTCTACATGACATCATACCTGACTTATGCAGTGGCTAGAAGGAAGCTATTTTGGGGCTAGAAATGAAAGGAGTCATGGGTCCATCAAATAATGTCTTCCATCATTATCCGCAGTTAAGTTTCAAAAATAGCTCTCATCATTTTAGGAGAGTTAACGATGCATTCACTTTCCGCGTGATTCGAAACTTGAATAGGAATACGGAGGAAAGATTCTCTAAAGATGCCATGGATGTCATTTCCCAGTGGGGAACATGGTTTATTCAATTTCTCGTCCTTTTCCTACATTCGCGTGAGCGGCTTGCAGGTACTCCATGGAAGCTTCCTAAGTATGTCAGTGACAAGTGGGCATTGATGGAGCTTGCGCGACAACTATTCCAAGTTCATTGTCTCTCTCAGTGACAAGCATCATTCAGCATTCATTTCCCAATCCAAATTGGGGAATACCAATGTCCAAATCTCTTCAATGCACAACTCATGGAGAAAGAGTTTGCTCTCATCACTATTCATCCATATGTGAAGAGATTCTAGTTTGATATCAACGGATATATGCAGAAGATTCTTGGAGCAAAGTATCAACACAATCCTACCATGGAAGATTTTGGGCTTCTTGTTCAGATGAACATGAAGTGAGAAGGCGAGAGTTTTCCCACCTAACCCTTGCTCAGATCAAGGCCTTTCGCATCAGAAACCCTCTAGATTCATTGGTGGATGATGATGAAGATGTTATTGATCCCTCATATGATGCCATTGCCTGCCTTTACTCCGTTTCCCCGAATTGATTGGACCAAAAGAGATGAATTTTCTCTTGATAACAAGAATCAACCGATCCTCGAAAGAAGCATATCCTGGTATGAAAGAGAACTTGCAAAGTTACCATCAATCCAAGTTCATACCTTAGGATTACAAAAATTGCCAACTCGAGGAGGTCTCCAGCCGACCAAAGCTTCTTCTCAATCAACCTCTCGTGCCATCTACCCATACACATCAAGCAAGAAAGGAGTGGTTGCAAAATCCACTTCACCAAAGAAGGTGTCACGAGGTGAAATATCTAAGGGTCCTAGCCCTAGTGAAGGAAGAGAGCGTGTATCGGGAATTTCCACTTCAAGTAGAGATTCTTCTACTCACATTGCTGATAGTTCGAAGAAGCTCATAACAAACACTCCTCAACCGTGTCTTGCACAAGAGTCCACTCAAGTGCAAGTAGTCCAGATATCGAACGCTTCTAAACCTACAGTTCACGAAGAGATTTCTCAAAGTCTCCCTGATGTTCAAGAGGTAGATATCGAGGTTATTTCTCCAGAGATTGAGGTCGTGGAAAGGATTCTTGTAGAATCTAATGATGTTGAGAACAATGGAATGTTGCTTCGGACTCCAGGCTTCTGTATGGAATTGGTGAAGGATACTCCTTTTTGGGTTGATTGTGAGATCAAGAAAAGGAAGAGGGTTATCAAAGCAATTGACATTGACTTCGATGCCCTTTTCAAGCTTTCGAATGATGTCATTCCCAAGAAGCCTAAAGTGCTCTCCGATAATGGTGGATGATGACGGAAACAGATTTATGGATCTTGCCATCCCACAAGTTGACAAGGAACGTGATGCCATGACATCTGCTGATTATGAAGTTTCCAGACTTGGACTTGGGAAGTCCACATTGGAAAGTGACATGGCAATGGCTCGAGATTCAATGGATATTGTGCTAAAGAGGCTTGAGAAATATAAATCTCGTAAACTCAACTCAAGGCCGAAAAGAATCAATTGGTGGATTATGTTCAACATCTGATAAATCCCATATCATCCACTTTCCCAATACCCGATGCAGTGGCTGCCCCTGATGAAGAAACTCTCAATTTGTCAAAAGAAATAAACACATTGGGCCATGTCACTAAATCTTGGCTTTCAAGAGATTCTCGTTTTTTGGTGGAGAGACGATCAAAGCAGCCGTTAAGCTCCATGAAGATATTAGTGCATATCTTGATCCAATCCTTTCTTTTAAGGAAACTTTTGTTTCTAACATATCAAATTTGGATGAGGTATTGCCTAGTCTACAGGAGATGACAAGTATGGAATCTTCAACTTTAGCCATTGAAGGAATTCTTGAATTCGAATGTCGAGGGACACTTTCTTTGGTGTCTACATCTCAAATCAAGAAAGACACTTCTCGAGGATTCTATGATCCATTATGAGAGCGTATGCAATGAAGCCTTCACTTCACTTGCCTCGATTTAGGAGTTCATATTGAGATCCTGTGATCTCAGAAACGAGCAAAATTAGAGGCATTCATCAGAACATGTGAGGAGCAATTTTCACAATTGTTCAAAGACATGTATACTCCCGCCATCAATTTCTCTTCAACTTCAATGGAATGTTGCATCAAATTAAAGAACTTGTTTGAGAATGTTCAATCAAAGATGGTCAATCTGAATGATATAGGTAGGATCTTGGAATTACAGGTGTTTTGTGAGGTTGTGCTTCGACCGAGTGAACCTCCTGAGGAAGAAAAGATGTTCGAAACATTGGGAAGGTTCAGATCCTTTCAATTGGCGAAGGCGGTGGATCCTAATTTCACTGATGGGACGAGGAGATAGCTTTTTTGGTATCTAACGAAGTGGGAGAGTCCATTTCTCATATGTTTGAGATAGGCGGACCCCACTTCAATGGATAAGGCACTGGTTTTTGTCATATGTTAAATGGTATTTTAAGTGGGTTATTGTTAAACTCACTTTTGACAAACTTTGGATAACTTAAGTGATTTCTATTTTTAGTTGTTTTTATAAAGTTGGTTGAAAAAGTCAAAGTCATTTAAGATGCCCTATTTAATGTTCATGTAAACCCTAACTACTTTGTAACCAACTTTTGGGTTATAAAAGGAAGTTGGAGGCTCATTTGTAAGGGTGACTTTGAGAGAGGAGAAGAAAATACTTTTGTATGCAAGCTTTACTTCAAGGAAAGAAACTTTGTGTTCTTTTGAGAAGACGTTTTGGAGTTAATGAAATATGAACTTTGTGTCCCATTCATTGTCTCTTGTAACATTTGGTGTTCTTATGTTCATTAGATGTTAGCGTTTGAATCTTGCATGCAAATATTGTCTTGGATCTTATTGTCAACTATATTAATACGTTGTTCTAGTTCACAATGAACAAGCTCTGATTATCTACTTGCTCATGTGTGTTCCCTTTTACTCATTCTTGTTTAGCTAACTCAAACTCCGTTTTATTTGTGTTAGTTATTCATCATTCTTCTTCATGCAATATTAGGCTATGCTTTTACCTAACTCTTGCATGTTCCTTCCATTCATTCCTTTCCATTCCTTTCCTTCATTCCATTCCATCTCCCTCATTCACTTTTCTTTCCATTGATGTTCCAAAACACCCCCACATACAATTTTGAATGTACAAGATGTAAATACAGTTTTGGTTTTCAATAAAGGCAACCTCACCTTCATTGAGGAGGGACTTCGTTCCCATACTGTTGCATGTCATTTGCATGCGTGCAAATCCTTTTATTCTTTCATTTTGCTTCTAGGATTCTCTCTTCCTAGAACTTTTTATTGTTAACTGTTGTATCCTCGAGTCCCATTGACCTACTTTTGGTCATCTGTGGACATTAATATAATTTCTCTCTTCCTTTCTTGATTCCAGCCCACGCAATTAGGGAGTTGTTTTTCCACAAATAATGGCTGATGCAAAATGAGTACATGATAATTTTGACTTGTGACAACACTATTATACTTGACATTTTCTTTCTTACATTGGGTAGGACACTACAGCATTTTATGCTTTTTTCATGACAATTTTTTAAATTTATTTTTGCACTTGGCCCGGAAAATCCTTAGCAAACCCCTTGAGATATGGTGCATGACTTCTTGATAGTCTCATTGATTAGTTTTTGAGGATTGCTAAACACCAGTACACCATTTTTCTTTCTATATCTCTATGTCAGAAAAGCATTTATCTGCCTTTTCTTAGGCCCATACATCGATAGTTGGTATAAATCATTTTGTAACTAGCTTTTTTCAGATAAGGAGAGAAATTGGCGGCAAGATTCTTTACTAGATTTAACGTCAAATCTTTGGTGAATAACGAAGAACAGTATTTGGTTTCATGTTTATTTATGGTCTTTACTTATGTCCAGTTTTATTTTTCTTTCTTCAATATGCGATTGGCATTGGAGGCTAAGTTTTCGATAATTTTATATTTTCTCCAAGTCGATTAAGGAAGTTGCTGAAGCTCTTTGTAAACTAATCTTTGTTTTCATTATTTCGAAGGTCTTGAAGGATGGCCTTACAACAGTGCATATTCCCTATGCATATGGTTTTGCAATTATCATGCTCACGGTTCTTGTAAAAGGAGCTACTTTCCCTTTAACCCAGAAACAGGTACATGTCATTCCAATTTTGTGCTGGATATTATCTAAAATAGTCAAGTGGTGCTTTGATTCTTGATATCAGATAAATGTCTTCTCCATGGGAAATGATGATCCAAACTCAAAACTTGGCTGTTTCACCTCGACTTCTGGCATAAACTCTCAGCTAAAATATGTCTTTCCAGTAGGTTTTGAGAATGATATATAAGGTTAACACAAATTGGAGCATGCTTGTGATATTATAGTATATTCACCAGTTCAACTGAAACAATTCATGAACCCTGTGAGCTTGAAAACACCTCTGAGAAAGTTTTCTATATACATATACTTTCCTCGTCTTATTGAAGCCTATTTAAAAGATTACAATTGCAGGTTTTAATTTGGAAAATATTGGAAATGTATATCTTTCTTGATAAAGTTTCAGTTTCTAAATAACGCCTATATTAGTTTCATTAAATTTCGTAAACTTCTAGTATTATTGAATGTCTATGGATCCCATAAATTGATCAACTTGATTTCCTATTTCCAACAATGTATTGTATGATCAGTCAGCACTTGTTTTGCATCTCTGCAGAGATTCATTTTAAGTATTTTTGGAAAGATTAATGCAAAGCAGGGGCAATGATCATATCACTTCACAACATTGAGATAAAAACTATTGCTGTTGATTTATCTTAAACAAAGTATGGCAAAAAGCTGGACCAAACTGTTGTTTAAAGTTTATAAAGCAATAACTACATTGAAATTAGTCATTCACATTGTTTCCATAGGTTCTTGAATACTGTCAAGGTGTTTTTTTGGTTCACTGTAACTGTCATTGTAATTCAGAAAAAATATGTTCTAGAAGGTGTTCTTTTCATGTGTTCTTGTAAAGTTTCAACTTTTGACTAATTGTATCATCCACAGTGCTGTATCTTTTATTAGTTTTGGATAAGTTAAGAGCCTGATTGTTTAGTTTGTCAAAGCAAGGAAACAAACATAATTGAGTTTCTTTATGTCAAATGTGTCTTTGCATATTATTCCTTTTAATAAATACATGAATGTTCAAGGTTTTTGAAATATCCCTTGTGGGATATAACTTGTAATTTGACAAATTAATAAAAACAACAAATGAAATTCTGATTTTTCTGGGTTTAGGACAGCGAACTGAAAAATAATGATAACTTGCAAACCACTTGTCCAAATCACACGAAATTTTACAGAGAGCTTGCTAATATGATAACAAAGACTAGAAAATTATTTTTGGATTTTTCTGAATAATAAATAACTGCCAGTAATTTTCAGAATGCCCTAAACTGCTGAAATATTTCAAAAATTCATAACTATCTGAATACAACTGATAAAAATCTGATTTTTGGAAAATAACATCTACAAAATATATGGAAATGATTCCAACCTCAAAACCTGAAAAAGACACCTGGAAACCCTAAGAAAACCTGCTGCAATCTCCTAGGGCTGACGTCAACATAGGGAAGGGCTGGAAAATCCCTCAAATCTGCTCTAGAAGTTGCGCCAATCTCTCCTCAGGGCTGGAAAAATATTCTGATTGGTTGAGAGTGGAAAACCTAGTAAATAATTCCCTTTTGGAACTGAATCCACCTCTGAAAACCCCGAAACTTTGTTTGAAAATTCTGTCTACAAACTGATTTGAATGATGCTCCACAAATAGCAAACTAGGGTGGATCTTTCATCATCGAAGAGAGTTCTACTAGTTAGGTGTGGATCTTTCACCACCGAAGCTAGGTTTCTCGTGGGATCTTATTCCACAAGTTGAAAATATGCAAGCAACAATGACTCCAATTTAATAAAAGAATGAGTGTATGAATGACCCTTCTTTTCCCCAAGCACCACATTTTATAACTTTCCGATGCAACAACAGGCCCAAAACCCTAATCGACCCCTAGGGGGAAAACCGCATGAACATAAAGTAACTTAAGTTATTTTTTCCTCCTAGCGCCAAAAGTGACTTAGGTGACCCCCAACGAAGGAATAGAATAATAAAGTGCCATGAGTCCCCCTCAATGACAAATATAACAATTATTCCCACCAAGGCCCAATATTAATGTCAATGACAAAATATAACATAAAACAAGGTGGTAATTAGACATCCATACCCAATAGCCTCCAGCGTCGTTAGCCCCTTGGGTATGACCAAGGCTAAGACTGAAAAATGGCCGTTAGGCCCTCGGTGAAGGAATGGGGACATTACAGTTTTGTTTTGAGAATTTTGTTAAACTTAATTTCAAGATAGTAGCAAATAAACGGTCGAATTATTATGTTTCTAGTCAACATGGGTACAAGATAGAGAGTACTATTTAGATTTTTGGTTTAGATTTTTTCTTATGTAGTAGATGGTCAAAAGTTTTGCCTAATGAAAATGATCAACTTATTGTATTGATAATATACGATAATACATTTTAATTTATGGTGGGGCAAGAAGGTTTGAAGCTAGGTGAATTAATATCTAGGGTAATTTTCTCTCATAATTTTGCATTTTTCAGTTGAAGTGCATATATACAATGATAGGCTTCAAAACTATGCAAGAGAAGACTTAGTGGAAGAGATGCTAGAAAATTAAGTGGGATATTGACACATTGAGTGGAATTCAATTACCCGGGTTTAATTGCCCTTGCATTTACACATACTTTTGGCTTCATTCCTACTATCCCAGATAGTGTTAGGAAGGTTTTATTTTGATACTAAACATAATTTTGCCTCTTCTTCATGTGTGATGTTATTTTCATTGTGACTCCTTGCCGTCTTCTATTAGCTAACCCACATCCCGTGTGCCCATCTCCCAAGGGTTAACCTTATGGATATAAGGCTAACCTTGTAGGGTTGGGGTTAAGATGGGTTCTTTGTCCTTATTGTCAATAGTTTCTTTAGTGAGATTTTGTGTGGTCCAAATTAACTTTATGACTTCAGTCATTCTTGTCACTCCATCGATGAATTTCTTCCTTTTTTCTTTGATTTAACATAATATCTTTTCTCAATGTTGGAATGAGGCATTCTTCCATCATTTTGAAGATACATTTGGCTACTTTAGCTATATTGTGTCTTTTTTTTGGTAGGTTTGAACAATCTTCGAGGGATTGCTGAAGCTACATTTTTATGCTTTGCATTTTGGTTAATCTCTTTCACATGGTGTGTCCCTGCTTGAATCCTAACCAGAGGGAATGCTGAGGAACACATCCATGAAATTGCATCGATTGATATAGACATGGTGAAGTTGGTTGGAGCTAATGAATAAGTGATTCCCAATCCCATTAGGTGTTCGAAGATCAAGGTCAATGACCCCTTTCAAGGATTGGCATGATAAATTTATCAATGAGCATACTCCACTTCCCACTGCAACATTTCCCTTTTGTAGTGACTGAGTAGGTGAATTGCATGCTATTTGTTGTGCACTTAGTCGTTCATTTGCCATATTACATGTGGGTAGAAGCATAGTAGCATTCCATTTAGATGGATGGCATTGACATGACATGGCCTAAGTGAATGGAATTTAATTACCAGGTTTAAAATGGGAAAAACTTGGGAAATTAAATAGCAATGTAATATTATGCTTGACAAGGGACTTGTTGGTAATGGTAATTCCCACTCATCTAGTCTTTTGGTCTCCACTAGAAAGTGGGGTATACAAATTCAATTTTGACGGTGCCTCATAAGGGCAAACCAGGTCCGGCTGGCTGCGGTGGAGTTTTTCACGATCATCTATGTCAACCTATTCTCATTTTTCACTAGATATTGGACATGAATCAATAATGTGGCAGAAGCTAGAGCACTTCTCAAAGGCATCCAAATTACCCTTCTTAAAGGTTGGAGAAGATTGGTTATTGAAGGTGACTCTCAAATCATAATCAATGCCGCCAATGAGGGCAATGTAGAGGTATGGAAGATCAAGGTAGTGTTGGATGAAGACAGATCAATACACCTCAAATTTGACAGTATAGAGTTTGTGCATATCTGAAGAGATGGTAATTGGGTGGCAGATTGGGCAGCTAATGAAGGGGTTGGCCTTAGCAACTTCATTGATAGGCTGTGCAAATTTTGGAAGTCCCCTTCCCGTGCAATTACAAACATTGCTAGTATGGGTTGCTTCCCACCATGTGCTTGGATAATACCATTGGTTATCATTTAGACCATTAGACTTCATAGGTTGGCTTACTATCCATATCCACCAAAGCTTTTATTATTTTCCATCTGCCACCTATCAGTTACAATAATCACCTCTTTTCATTACCTCATGTGACATTTACTTGATCAAAATCGAGCTGGGGCGCTATTCCCAATGCTGGGATTGCAGCCCTCACATGTGCCCTGAAGCTTAATTGCTTTTTAATGCCATTGCTTTGCATGACATTGAACATTCTTGGTGGTGCGGGAGGATGGTGTGGAGGTGGTTCAGCCCATCCGGTGCTCAGTCCAGGTATTGTTCCCTCTTGATCCCTCTCTCTGTAATATTTTCCTTGTCTCCTCTCCTTGGCATATGAGTATGGCAGACTGGGTGCTATTCAAATTTGGAGTTTGATTTCAATTTTGGCCCTAATAAGTTGTGTTTTAACAGTAGACCTAAAATTGTCCTAACTCTGTCAGTAGATAATCAAATTCAGTTGCAGGCATCATGAAAGTGGTAAAACTTGAGGAGGCCTCACCATCCAAGCCTCGGGCTGGCAAGGGAAGAAACAAAGGGCTCCACAACAGACTAGTGAATTTATGGTAGACAAATTCTCTGACTACACCGACCAAGAAATTAGAAATTCATTCATGCGGATTTGGGTTAGAAGACTGTAGGCAGCAACTACTAGAATTGATGAGGTAGAAGGAACATTTATTGTTAAACCGACGAAGGACCTCATGCCGGACACAAAGCAGTCCCTTGGCTGGAAGTATGTATTTGATGTTGCCCAATCTTTGAGTTGTGCTGATATTCTTTCCAATTCTGCTCAGATCTACACCTTGCATGAAGACCACTGGGATCTTGAGACCTTGCTTCACACCACTGGTATTGAAGACCACGGACATCTGCACCTAATCCTTAATGGTCTTAGAAAGGTCAGTAAGGGACAGGAATTTCTCGTAGTAGGGTTGGGCTCGACTTTGCTTGAGATTATGTTTTCAATCCTACTCCATGTTACTCGGATGAAGAGGATAATGAAATTATGGGGGATGTAGAGGCAGCGAAGGATGGTGTAGGTGTTTCCACGGCTGTGGGTGAAAATGTGCTGCTAGAACATATTATTGTGATAGACTAGGTTTCTCCATTTATTGGGAATGGACATATATATGGATATAATCTTTTGGACTTCGTGGGGCCTGTGTAATTTGCCCTCCGTGAAGATACTCATACTGTAATGTCCCCTTCTCGGGACATTTTTAAAATGGAAGAACTGAAGACCCTCTACCCATTTTCTCTCTTCATGGGTTGGGGGAGGGAGCTTGAAGATGGTCCTAAGGTGTCTGTTGTCTACATTGTACCCCTTGGCATGCCTAACACTACAAGTGGGAGTCTCTAGTTAGTTAAAAATGTGCACATAGGTTAGTTACTCTTTATTATTTAATTAGAAAATAATAAAGTGCACATAGTCTTAACATATTAAATGTTTTAATGTAATGGGAGGGAAACTAATGTAAAAGGGGCCACTTGGCTATCCAACTTGGAATTGCAAATTTAAAAGTGTATTTTCCTCTAAGTGGGTCAATCCCTTTGGGAAGTCTATTTAGGGGATGTGAGGGGTCATTTCACCTTATGTTGAATTGATCATTTTTGTCTCTCCATGCTTGGAGAAATGAGATGTTTTCCTAGCTCTTCATTGTGCTCTCTCTCATTTGATTTGGAATTGAAGTAAATATGATTTTGAGAAGGTTCCATTAGTGTGTGTGTTGCATCTATTGTGTGGCGAATTGCTTGAGAAAATATTCCTTGCCCTAGCGCATTTATTTATGGTGCAAATTTGGTTATTGTTGCATGATTTGGGAGCATATTTGTTTGTTTTCAGATCTGCTGTGTTTTGCAATTAATTTCATAATTTTTGGAGATGATTTGATGCCCTAAATGTGGGCGACCTACTTTTTTAGGGAAAAATTAGGGTTTCGTGTTTGCTATCCGAAAACTAATTTTGGAATATTATTCTTCATATTTTTGTGGCCCAAGATCCAAAGTTTCAGCTCATTTGGACTTCTCTAGCAAAAGATATGAATTTTTGAAGTTATGCTGCAGACAAGGTTTTTAAAAATAATTTCTAGAATTATTTGGCATGTTTTTGGTGATCATAAAACAAGATTTGCAAATTTGATTTGTTTATCTTTTATTTCTGAGCAAGGGAGGTACTTTGTGGTGTGTTTGGAGGCCGGGAAAAGTACTGGAAATATTTTATTAATTTCTTCTAACCCTAGCACCCAGATCTGGAATTTTAAGTGCTATTTTGAAGGGGTTTTAGTGCTAAGAAAAATCTGATCTCTAGTTCATTGGAAAGGGAAAAATCCCAAGTTTATTGTGCACTTTGTTTCATGCAAAAAGATTGAGTATCAAGAGAGTTATGAATTTTAGAAGTTTTCAGCTGTCTGCAAGCTATTTTAAATTAATAGTGCTGCTATAAAAATCAGATCTGGAAAAGGTGTGAATTCCAATTGATTCTCCCATCTCACCCATCACCTTGGCTACTTCCAACCCCATTTTGGGTTGTAATTAGCCGACATTGGGTTATTTGAGGTTGAATCAAAAGGATCTAATCCTTCTTGATTTGATTGGTGTGGAAGTTTGTTAAAATTCCCATTTGTCCAAAAAGGGGACATCACACTATTATGACTTGAATGTGGGTGTTTGGATATTCTCTAGTGTCCCTGCATTTCAACTTGAAACTGGGACTACCGCTCAAATTTTTTTGTTCTTTTTAAAATAATGGGTCTTTTTGTGTTTTTATTGCCAAAAGATGTCTCTATTACGTTAAGATATTCCCAGTGAATCATATGAGCCAATTTCGACAAATACCCAGATGCTGAAACTCATTTTATCCCTCCGCCAAGTTTTGTCTCACGGGAAATTTTTATTTAATTATTTATTAAATAAATAAAGCCCCATTTGAAGTAAATTGTGCTCGGTTGAATCTTGTTGAAGTTTTGCATACCAATATTCACACATCTCAATAGGATTTTCACCAGAATCAATTCGGCAGCATTGTCGCTACTTCAACAACGTTGCTTTTTATTTATTTCTTTTGTATTTGTTTTCGGTTTTCTCCGCATGATCTGCCTATTAAATTCCTCTTGACTCTGGTCTTTGTTCCGTATGGCCTATTTAATTGCCACGGAACATCCGGAAGTCATCCGCATCCTCAACAATGGAAGGAATAAATCTCAGAGTGCAAACTTGTGACCAATAAAGATGAATTTAAGCAAAAAAGCCTCTCCTAGGCAAGTCACACTTTTTGAATGAATAGATCTAAGTTGCAGTAGTAGGAAGGTGGGAATTTCTTGGTTGCATAGCAGATTACTTTTTCCCATCAAGTCAAAATCACTTAAGTTGCAATGGGAATTTCCGAGGAGGTTAGAAAGGAATTTTTTTCCGCAATGATAGTGAAAATTCCCATTATAAAGAAAAATCACTTAAAGCACCGATGAAAATTTCTTCGCACTGTAAAGCGTGCTAACTTTTCCCATCAAAGAGTTTTTATTGACCCATACAAGTTGCACTTTTTCAAAGGATGTTGTTTTCCATACAAGTCGCACTTTTTGGGAGATGACTTAAGTCACTTAAGTATAAGAGGGGATTTTGGAGCTGCAGCAGAGTGGAAATTTCCATCAAGTTGACTTTTTATTTTTAGCATCTACCCTTGCCAAAAAGTGCGACCCATTTTGGCATTAAATAATGCTTTTTATAATATTTATTAATGGCTTCTCTACCTAATTTTGGCGCCATGAATGGACGGAAAGTCAATGCAAAAGGGTGAGCTAAAGATAAGTCATGGATGCATGCTAAAAATAAATTTATTAAAAAGCAACCAACATCATGCATAATTGGGCGCCCAAATTGGATGAATAGACATGGCTATTAATTAATTAAATTGTTAGAAATAGGAAGAGACAATTATTAAAAATAGCATGTTGGAGGTTATATAAGCATGGGATGCCATAAAGGAGAAGCACTTATTTCTTTTTGATGAAGATTGTAGCCCAAACAGGTTTTGGTGCCAAAAGAAAATGTTTTGGCACCAAAAGAAGTTTTAGCGCGCCAAAAGAACAAGGATGTTGTATTAATAAATATTTTCCACTGTCGGGAAGCTTCAAGTTTTGGCGCCTAGGGTTGGAATAGCCTAATTTTTGTCATTCTGAGTGTCTGCATGTTGGTATATGTGCCCAGGTGAATTAAATAATATTTTTGCTTGCTTTGCATGCAAACAATACCTCGAATTTTAGGGCAACAGCTTTATATGAGGATTTTGGTGATAAAAATCAAGTATTCATGCTATGGACTCCATCTTTGTTTGAATAAATTGCAGTGTATTCGTCACAGTCCTCAAATCAATGTTAGGTACATCAATATATCTTACGAATCTAAAGAAGTTGTCAGATCTGCACAAATTGATCCAATTACGAGGGATTCTAACAGAATTAAAAGAAAAATAGCTCAGACAAAGATTGTTCCAAATGCCATGATGAAGCATGATGAAAGAGAAGGATCGATAGAGTCATGCATAACATCTAAATTTACCGATATTAATGATACAGACATAGGCCTTGAACCTATCTCCGAAATAGTTGACAGATCCAGAGCCGGAAGGACATCTCTCATACGGGCAATTAGAAGTAGCGAAATTATTCAAGCTTCAGCGTTTCTAGTCACAACTCAGTTGCCTGATTTTGTTATGGAGTGTGTAAGGTCATATCATCCTCTTTATAGAACAATTGAATATATCTTACAGAATCAAGTTGTCATTTGCACAAATTGATCCAATTACAAGGATTTTAACGAGAATTAAAAGAAAAATAGCTCGGACAAAGATTGTTCTAGCCATGATGAAGCGTGATGAAAGAGAAGGATCAACAAAGTCATGCATAGCTTCTAAATTTAGTGATATCAATGATACAGACATAGGCCTTGAACCTATCTCCGAAATAGTTGACAGATCCAGAGCCGGAAGGACATCTCTCATGCGGGCAATTAGAAGCAGCGAAATTATTCAAGCTTTAGCGTTTTTAGTCACAACTCAGTTGCCTGATTTTGTTATGGAGTGTGCAAGGTCATATCATCCTCTTTCTAGAACAATTCGAGATGCTGCGGGAAAGACAATAATCAAGTTGGATGCACAATTTATTAATTATTGTTTGAAGATTACGACACGACTAGTGGTGATTGCAATTAGCATGTTGGACGCTAGACAATAGATGGGAAAAGCACAAAGCAGATTGCGTGGGCATAATGAATAGCAGATACATGAAGAAGCCTAGAGCTCCATCAAAGTTCCCAAGGACTATTCCACGATCCAATTTGGTGCAGGAAGTTGATGATATTACTAAATTGCTTTGCAGGATAAACGGAGAAGCCAATACTCATAACTTCCGCTCATGGATGTATGCTTTCATAAGAACCATTGAGATCAATAGAGCTGATTCGATTATCAATTGGGCGGAGATCATCAATGACAACATCCGTGAGCAGCTCCGAAGTGTGAGAGACAAACATTCACTTCAAAATGACTTCACACACGGTGTATGCAATGACCTCATAGGGTATATTTTCTAAATTGGATAGACGAGGAGTTTTGTCAAAAGATCCTATTTTTGAATGCTTCCCACAATTGACAGTTCCCGAGTACAACAAAGATTACAGGTGGTCAACAATGGGTTCTTGGATTTGCAAATTGAATAAAGCTCCAAAATAACAAACTAAGTAGGATCTTTCACCACCGAAGGGTGCTCTAGCTAGGTGTGGATCTTTCACCACCGAAGTTAGGGTTCATGTGGGATCTTACTCCACAAGAAAAGAAAGTGCAAACAACAATTGCTCCAATATCAAAATAGGTGAGTGTATGAATGAATGCCTATTCTCCCCAAACACTTATTTTTATAACTTCTCATTGTAATAAAATGCCCAAAAGAACCCTAATCGACCTCCTTTGGGGAAAAACCACATAATAATAAAATAACTTAAGTTACTTTATCGTCACTAAGTGAAAAGTCCACTTAAGTGACCCCAATGAAGAATTAGAACATAAAGTACCATATATTCACCCATCACTTAAGTCATCGACTAAATATAACATAAAGTACCTTAGGGGAGCATCTCACAACCTTATTTCACTTAAGTCACCTCAAAGTACGTGTCCAACTCCAAAACATAACATATAAGTGAAATGAAGGTACAAACCACACCCAATAACCATCAACGTCACTAGCCCCTTGGGCATAACCAAGGCTAAGACGGATGAAAAGCCTCCTAGGCCATCTGCTCGGAAATGGGGACATTACAATCCTCCTTCCGAAAAATGCTTGACCCCAAGCATTATCCTGTCATGTTGCAAAAGTTGAATCCCACAAAGCAAGTTTCTCCACCTCACCCTGCAGTCACTCAATGATCGGTGGGATCCGAAGTAACCAAGACACCTCATGTAGTCATCATGCTCTCCATGTGTAGAGAACAATGTTGCCCCTGAAGTAGTATGATACCCACACCAACTCTCCACTTTGGTACCCACACCTTGAAAACCGATAACTTCGGTCCCGCCAATGTGAAGCTGTCATCATGTGATCACTCATTGCCTCTCTAGTCAACCCATGGGTATGAAAGTCCCCTCTGAACCCTATGGCATCCTCTGGATCAACCTGTGAAACAACCCGTATAAGCACAAAGCGTGCCAACTCTCCCACATGACCCACACTCGTGTGAGAGCAAGGCTCCTCATAATGTGTCTCAATGTGTCCCGTGGGGAAAAATCCCAAGACTCCAGTAAATGGTCAACCGCAATATCAACTCTACATAGTTCACCTCCGTGATGAATGTGAACCTACTGAATAACCAGGTAACTGAGTCAACTCCATCCCTCCACTGACTAACACATGGGTGAAGTGCTCACCGTGCATAGAAGCAATAAAATACATAGGAGTGCTATCCCATGTCGACTTAGGCAATGATGAACCTGTATACTCCGATTTGTCATGACGACAAACCGCACATCCCTGTATAAAGTTGAGGATATCCTCCCTCAACCCATGCCATCTGAACCTCTCCCATATGAACTTGTAGGTCTCATCAAAGCTCAAGTGTCCAATCATGGAAGAACAATGCACATGTCGCAATATCTCCATCCTCAACCATGAATCTGACACAAGGTACAATCTGCCCTGATAGAAGATCATCTCGTCCTCCAATCTGTAGCTGTCATCCTGTGTGTGACCATCCAAAATCTCACAAGTGTGTCGGTTCTTGGAGTACTCAACAAGCAAATGAGATCTCCAATCTACCGAAACCTCAGATAACCAACATAATGATAAACTCGGATGATTTGAACCTATAACCCCAATCTCTGTAACTGTCTCATGTGCAACACTACTGGTCACACCCATATCCATCGAACTCCACATTGGCCCGCAATAGTAAAACACCTCGTTGTGCCGGAAAGTCCTCTTCATCCCCTTGGCTGTAACCACTCTAGGTGCTCCTGTAGATAAGCCTCTCAAGATTACATTCCTACCCTCGGACTTAAACTTCAGCTCCATTGTCTGAAAGTTAGTCCGAAACTCACCAAGAGAGTGAAGCCACTGCACTCCCAACACTATTTTGGTCACTCCCATACCAACAATGTGGAAATCATTGTAATTGTGTAGTTACCCATAGTGATGCTCAACTATGGAACTCTTCATGTGTGTCTCATATACTCTCCATTGGCTATAACAATGTTGAAGCCCTCAAAGTCTTTTGTCTGTAGACCTTGCCTCTCAACCAAGGATGCATCAATGAAGTTGTGGGTAGCCCCACTATCAATGAATACCCCGAATGCCATGTACATCAAAGTACTAGACAATGTAGCTATAATCTCCCTAGGAAAAGTCTCATCCTCCTGCTCCACAATAACACTGTCCAACGCAACTCCATCTCCAACATCCATCTCGTGTGTCTCTTACTCCTCATCTGTGTTATCCTCACTCTCCTCAAAGACGTCAATGAATTGGGCTTTCCTTTCCTTTCCGTGCAATCATGCCCCTGGAGCCCAAGGTGTAGGTATCCATGATTGCACTGGACACTTCTTAGAACCATCGAAGTGTGGAATGGAAATCTGTCCCAATCTCCTCTGTAACTCAGGCACCTGCGTCTGATGGTCTCTCTTGGGCCTGCTACCAATCTTCATCCTGCAATACTCTGGGAATGGCATGTTCTCCGAAAACCCTCACTCAAAGACTGGTACTTCTCCCAACAAGATTCCTCATCAAATACTTCTGCTGGCTGCCCCACCTGTGAAGCTTCCGGATCCTTCAAGAAAGAGGGCTCTTGAAGTCCCAAAGGCTTGGTAAAAGAGCGGGAGATCGCTGCCCGAATTTCCACTTTCACCTCTTTGAGCTTGCTGCCCCATATTACTATTTTCTCCTCTATCCGTCTCGAGTCTCAAATCTGCCCTATGATAATTTTTTTGTGAGTTGGCTCAAATAGAGATTTGTTGTCTCTTGCTGCTTAACCATATTGGTGAATAATTTCTTCATTAAATCCACATTGAGATCTTCATTGTCACCCATTTTTAACCCAAATAGGTTGGAGGAACAACAACTCTGATACCACTGAAATATCACTTGTGGGATATCACTTGAAATTCACAAAATATATAAAAATAACAAACTGAAATTCTTATTTTTCTGATTTTTAGGACAACAATATGAAGAAACAAAGAAATTTTTGAATTTTGCTAACTAATCACTTGAAATTTTTGAATTGAAGCTTCAAATAACTTAGAAAAATATGTTGAACAACAAACAAGAGAGTAATAATTTTTATCTCTCAGATATGATTTTATTTATTTATTTTAGGGTAGAAAAATGAGAGAAAAATACGAGTTGACCATAAATTCCAAAATAACAATGGAAAGGAATTTTAGGGTATCTTCATGATGATAACAATCTCCAACTCCGAAATCTCTAGAATCGGACCACATAAACCCCTCCAAAACTGCTCCTCAAATCTGAACCGAGTAGATAAAACCCTAGAAAATAGCTGTTCCAAATTTGAACTAAAACCCTTGATGAAAAATGGCTGTCCTCTTACTCTGAATTTGAGTTTCTGATTACTCTCCAGATTTGATCCAAAAATTTGAATAAAGCTCCAAAATAGCAAACTAGGGAGGATCTTTCACCACCGAAGAGTGCTCTGCTAGCTAGGTGTGGATCTTTCACCACCGAAGCTAGGGTTCTTGTGGGATCTTACTCCACAAGCAAAGAAAGTGCAAACAACATTGCTCCAATATCAAAATAGGTGAGTGTATGAATGAATGCCTATTCTCCCCCAAGTGCTTCCTTTTATAACTTCTCATTGTAACAAAAGGCCCAAAAGAACCCTAATCGACCCCCTTGGGAGAAAAACCACATAATAATAAAATAACTTAAGTTACTTTATCACCACTAAGCCAAAAGTCCACTTAAGTGACCCCAACGAAGAATTAGAACATAAAGTACCATATATTCACCCATCACTTAAGTCATCAACTAAATATAACATAAAGTACCTTAGGGGAGCATCTCACAACCTTATTTCACTTAAGTCACCTCAAAGTACGTGTCCAACTCCAAAACATAACATATAAGTGAAATGAAGGTACAAACCACACCCAATAACCATCAACGTCACTAGCCCCTTGGGCATAACCAAGGCTAAGACGGATGAAAAGCCTCCTAGGCCATCTGCTCGGAAATGGGGACATTACAAAGTCGATATTGTCACTAGCTCAATGCTGCAGAATTAGATCAACTCTAATTTTGAAGGTAAAGACAGCAACAGGTTTTCACTTGAACTTGGTCAATGCAGATAAAAACAGTATTTATGTTATAGTCCAAACACCCAAAGTAAACGCTATCTCTAAATTCATGCTAGTACAGATCTGCTTAACATTGTTGCTGATGTCAGTCCTCTTTGTTTACCTCTCTGTCTTGGGAAGTGCAATAGGGACTTGATGAGTACACATGATGGCAATGGGTTGTGGGTGGGATGAGCAACTGACAACCACTCGGCCAAGTCAACGTACACAGTCAACAATGGAGACACAAACTTCTTTTTCACAAAATTCACACTAAATAGCGACATTACACTCAAATGAAAACTCATTAAGATTTTCTGTGAAACATGCAGACTGACTACAACACACATAAACTTGGCTAGCGTGGACCTTCTTACATGTAAACTGCTCTACTACTCTTGACCCCTCTGTCGAAACATTAACCAGTTCACTCTTTCTTACTAGCTGCCACCCCAAGACTTACTATATAGACTATCCCATCTAACCAGGATTCCTCTTCTCATTCCCATTTTCTCCCACCTCTCTCTTGGTTATGTCCTATTTATTTCCAAGAAGATGCTACATACAGAAACTGGATATGATGGCACATGGGGACCTGAACCATCATCTGAATGTTACAAGATTAGTTCAGAAATTACAATCAACCATAGCGAACTTGGCTGTGTATCATTTTTCTTTGCTTTGTTCTGCATTGCTTGACATCTCCAGCTGTTATACTATCATTCAGCCTTTAACTTAATCCAAAAATTGTTAGGATCAAGCTTAAGATGTTATTACAAGTCTTGGGAGAGTAAGTCAGCTGACGATCAAATGTACTAAATAGATTTGTGACCAGGGTGAAGCCCTTGGATTATTTATAGTAAAATTTGCTCCCAGTGTGAAGTTTGCAAGTATAATGTTGTAGACATCTTAAGCTGCGAATCTGACTCTAAATGCTGTGAAGCATGTGAATTCTTTCAGGAATGGTGCAAGCCAACCCCTAAAATACTTGTGCATGAATTGGTTGCTTGAATAATCAAGTTTATAGGATTCGAGGTTGAGAGTGTTAGTAAGTATGAAAGAGAATGAAGAGAAATGGAAAGCATAAGGCACACTGACATCTCGTGAGTGTCTGTCATTTATCAAGTATAAAGAAGTTGCATTCAGGTGATGTAGTTATACATTTATAACTAATATAGATCAACTAATAATTACCCAGTTAATGTTTGCATAATATCCCCTTGATGAATAAACCATAAACTACTCCAAGTTTGTCCCAAAATTTTACAAATAAAATGGAATCAAGGAGTTTATTCATTATATCTGCAGGCTTCTCCTTAGATATCAATACGAAATCTATAGGCCTCTGTCATTTTTCTGCTGACCAATGCATGACTGCTGGTTGAGACAAAAACGAGAAAGATCGCTAAAAACAAAACATAGACCGAGTCGTGTGGACATAAGATGTATCAGGCTGCCCACCAATTGTCTGTAGAGTGATTCATGGACCAGTGAAGCATCATCATTGGCTGATAACTTTAGCCCAACCTTCATTGGCTGAAGAATCACCGTCATTTTTGTCTAGAAATCTTCTTGGAAATCTGCACTATTTCTGCAAAAATGTTTGGAAAATTACAAACTTCTCCTGTTGTGATGATCTCCTATCACAATTCCTCTTGACTTGTTCTCTTGGAAGGCACGATTTTAGTTCTTGAAATCCTTCATGTCTATCATATTTCAAATTGTGTTTTCTTTGAATGATGCAAATGAATGCTTTCAATGCCTCTTGTTTACAGTTTGTATCCTACCATGGCTTCCCTGAACTCTGGACTATCTCTTCTTTTCTTTTTTGTAGTTTGTACCCAAGTAGGGCTTCCTCAAACTCTGCAACTTGCTGTTCATGTCCGTCTATGAAGACTTTGATACCAAGTAGGGCTTCCTCAAACTCTGCAACTCTCTGTTACCAATTTTGTAAGTATGAGAGAGAATGAAGAGAAATGGAAGAAATATGGCACACTGACATCTTGTGTCTGTCCGTCATTTATCAAGCTTAAAGAAATACATTCAGGTGACGTAGTTATGTGTGTATAACTAATATACGTTAGCTAATAATTAATTAGTTAATGTTCACATACTATATTTAATGGAAAGTGCAATTTCCTTTGTAATTCGTAGGCTGAGAACTGAAGGCTGTGTCGGCATGATTTTAGCAGTGAAAAGGTGCAAATCTATCTTGTGGAGGTGTGAAACACCCTTCAGGACCATCCAGCTAACATTCTTCACAAGATGCACTGTGAAACACTTGAGAGGATTAAAAGAATGAAAGATAGAAGTGCAGAAACAACTCATAAAGATGTAACACATAAATTTTGCTTGATTATGTTTCTTTCCAGGGATGCTTCTGCATTATCCACCCCTGGAAAATAAATTGTGACCCTGGTACTAACCACTCCCTTCAAGACCATTCAGTTAACATTCTGCACAAGATGCACTTTGAAATGCTTGAAAGGATAAAAACATGAAAGGTTGAACTGCGAAAACAATTCATAAAGATGTAACACCAAAGTTTTGCTTGATTATGTTTCTTTCCAGGGATGTTGCTGCATTAGACACCCCTTGAAAATAGATTGTGACCATGGTGCTCACAATTTTAATCTAGAAAGAGGCAAACATGGCTGACCAATCTGGTTAAGTTTCGCTTCTGAAATCCACGTATCTTCTTCTGGCCCTTTTCCTTTCCAACAAACCAAAAGCTCTTTATACTCATGTTTCCTAGTCTTCTTACCAACTTGCTCATCTAAATATTTTTCAATCTCCTTGCGTTCTTTTTAATGAATCTGATATCTCCAATCTGCGAGTTGCTCCTTATCAATGCCACTTTCATCATCCTCTTGATATGCATGCAAGTCTGAAACATTAAAAATGGGTGAAATGTCCACAGTCCAATTGTTTTGGCAATTCTACCCTGGGGATTGTCTGAAAACTTTTGTAGTATTTTGCAAGGACCAATCTTCTTATTCTTCAACTTTTTATGTGTTCCTCTCAAGATCCTATCCCTCAAGTTCATTAATACCAAATATCCTTCAGCCAATGATTCCTTTCTCCTCTTTTCTTTTGCCTTTTCCTTATACTGCTTATTACTAGGTTTCAACTTCTCCCATACCACTTCATGCAACTTATGCATGTATTATGTGAATACTTATGCATTTACACTCTTCTTCTTACTATTACTCCTGCAAGTATTTCACTCCTTTTGGCGATCTTCCATACACATTTCGGAATGGGGTTTTGCTACTGATCTGTTCACTGAATTATTATAGCAAAATTCTGCTTGAGCCAACTCTGAATTCCATTCTCTTGGCTTGTCTCCTGCTAAACATCTAAGCAGATTTCCCAAGCTTCTATTGACTATTGCTGTCTATCCATCCATGTGTAGATGGTATGCCGAACTGTATCGCAACTTTGTTCCTAATTTCTTCCAAAGGGTTCTCCAAAAGTAACTCAAAAATCTGGTATCCCTGTCTGAGGTAGCACTTCTGTTAAACAATGAAATCTAACTACTTCCTTGAAGAAGAAGCTGGCTAAATTAGTACCGTCACTAGTCTTTTTGCAAGATAAAATGTGTCATTTTGGAAACTCAACTACAGATATTGAATCATTGCCTTTTGATGTCATTGGCAAACCAAGACCAAATTCCATTGTCAAATTTTCCCAAGGTCCATTAGATGCAGTAGTGGCTTGTACAACCCTGTATTCTGACTTGTTCCTTTTGCTAATTGGAAAACTCTACATCTTTCCACATATCTTTTGACATATTTGTACATTCCAGGCCAATAATATCTTTCTTCTACCAATACTTGTGTTTTGTCTCTTCCAAAGTGACCACCCAATCCACCCATATGCAGTTCTTTGTAAGTTCTCCCTCATGCATCAGTTGGGAATGTACAATTGTTGTTGATTGAACAAAAGACCTTCTTGGATAAAGTAATTGACATAAGGGCTTTTATCACCAACCCATGGTTCTTAGCTAGCTTTACAAGCTTTTGTGAAATCCTAGACATTTGCATACAATTCCTCATATGTTCTAATACAACTGTCTCCACTAACATGGTAGTCACCAAAACAGCTATCCTACTCAAAGCAGCTGCTACTTTTAGCCAGATCTATGCTAGAGGGCAAATGAATAACTCTGCAAATATTCTACTCACTTCATATGCCTTTGATTCAACTTTGCCTGGCTGTTTATGAGCTTCAATGTTTGATGATCAATGCACAAAACAAACTCCTTATAAAACAAACTCCTTATGCAACAAATGATGCTTCCATTTCTTCGATACTTGAAGTTTGAGCTATGTCATAAAATTCCTGATCATATACTAAATATCTATGTTTTTCCTCATTTAACTTCTCACTAAAAATGCAATCGCTTTTCCTTATTGACTCAACATTGCTCCAGCTGCTGTTCCACTTGCATCACAATAAATTTGAAACACTTTATTGAAGTTTGACAAGGCCAACATAGGTTTCTTTTTAACTTTCTTCTTCGGATCTCAAAAAGTGCTAAGCTGATAGTGTCCATGTGAACAATCCTTGCTTCATGCATTCAGTCAATGATGCAAAAATTCCTCTTAAATTTCTGATAGAAATCCTATAAAAACTTTCCAAACCATGAAAGCTTGTTACCTCTGTATTGCTCCTGGGAGTAGGTAAGTCTACTATAGCCTTGATATTGTTGGGAGATTATAAAACCATACAAGTTCTTCCTTAATGAATGTGCACTTATTCAAATTAATCAGTAGTTTCTTGTGTATCAACCATCCCCTGCTTTAGATGCATCAAATTCTCTTCCTTGGTCTTACTGAAAATTAGTTTATCACTTAGATAGACTGTACTATGAATTGACCCAAAAATGGATTCAACGCCTTATTCATTAATTTCATAAAAGTCTCAGGATACGGGTGATCCTTAAGCTGGTTATCTGTAGATTGGTGGACCCTCAGAATGTGACAGCATGAGGTCTTGTCAAGGTCCCTCCGCCTCCTAGGTTGACAAGGTGGTCGGATGCAAACTGGATTTCGTGGGGTCCCTGATAAAGGATTGTAAGCCTGAATCTAAGAATGGTATTTTAAAAATTTCAATCAGAAAGTATAGCTAAGCGAGCTAATCTTCGAATGGAAAAATCTTTGGTGGGTATGTTCTTCCGTACAAGACCTAATGTTGAATGGTTTCGGGAATGGGATTGTAGGAAGTGGAATCCGAAAGGATCCTTGGAAATGGGGTCTTATGTGAATGGATTCTTTATCATCAACCTAACCAATAAGGAAGATTGTGCGAGAATCCTTCTTGGAGGGTCATGGTTCATGGGGAAGTCTAATATTTTTGTTCAAAAATGGCACTTAGATTTAGATCCTTATAAGGAAAGATTGAATTGCTACTGCGGGTCAGACTTCTGTGCCTCTCGATGGAGTTTTGGGAGGAAGAAATTTTAGTAGGGATTGCGTGGGCCATTAGGGCTTTTATAGTTTATGATGCGGTCACCGGGGCTAGAACGAGGTTGATTCATGCGTGGTTTCGTGCTAATGTTCCCCTTGGTAGTTTGCTGCCATGGGAAATTTTGCTGTAATCCAAATATGGGGACTGGAACCAAAAAATTGAATATGAGTCGTCTCCACTACTTTGCTCTAAATGTAGTAGAGTTGAGCATGATTCTAGACAATGTAAGGAAGGTCGCAAGGGTAAATAGAGGTGGGAAAAGAAGGAAAACAAGGTGGAGAAAGGTGATTCCTCGAAAGATTTAATCTCCTCTAAGAACGTTTCTCCTAAAGTGATGGGAGAAGGGACTTTGAAACCCAAGATCCTCTGTCGAAGAGATTGAAAATGAGGAGGATTTTCGGAAGAGTTTCCTGTGCTCTCTCCCGGTATAATGGAAGCAATCCACGAAGTTATTAGGAATGTTTCTTGATCAAAATTCTTGGGAATCAAATTTCAGCGAGGGATGGAAGAGAAATGGTGTTCTTCGGTGAAGACTTAAGATTGATGCAGAAGCTTGGAGAAGAGGAGGACAAAGAAGATGAGATGGTCAAGCCTATTGGAGGAGAACCACCGCTGGAGTTGTAACACCTCATAAGTCCATCAAGAATCGGGAGATCCCTCTCAAAGAGAAGGTATGAATGAAGATATCATTCCTTGTTCTTTAAAGTTGGAAATGAGTCATGAGATGCATGGCGACTATAATAAAATGAAAACCAAAGGTAGGTCGATAAAAGCGGATTTGGGGAAACCAAAAGTGCGAAGAGGTAAAATTTCCAATAAAGAGAAGAGAGAAAGATTAGCTTGTCGGGAGATTGAAGCAGGTAAGCAACTTTCGTTAGATTCAAACTTGTCCCCTTAGCTTTCTTTAGTTAAAAAATGAAGGTTATCTCTTGGAATATTAGGGGCTTGAACAACCCCAACAAGAAACAGATTCTGAGTAGTTTTAGGAAAAATCATAAGCCTAATATTCTGTTGATTCAAGAATCTAAGATGAGTAGGAAAAGGTTTAGGGAGGTGAAGAGTAAGATATGGTATAAAAGCCTCAAGGGGGAAGCTAGTTCCATTGGATCTTGGTGGTTGGTTACTCTCTGGGACCCGAAGTTGGAAGGAATTGTGGTGTCTTCCTCTTCTTTTCATGTGGCAATCTGTTTTAAGGAGAAAAATAGGGATCATAAGTGGATAGTCTCCAATATCTATGCCCCCAACTCCTTGGTTGGTAGGAGGGGGCTATGGGAAGAGCTCCTTGCTTTTTGAAGGATCTATAAACAGATGGATTGGTTAATTGCAGGGGATTTCAATACCCCTCTATCACCTCCTGACAAAAAAGGCGGTATGAGCAGCTACAATGAGAGTATGGAGGAGTTTGCTGATTTTCGACACAGGTGGGTTGGTGGATATTGAGCTTAGAGAGCGGGGAAGACATTAACCAAAAATCTATCAAGTTTAATTTGAATTAAGTCTTCCCACGCTCTACGGTTGGACTAAATGTCTTCCTTTTATGGGTCCCTGTTGGCTCTTCCCTGAATTGGTTCATACCATAGTCCCATCTGCCTCGTGCTATGGCAATCAAAGTGAACTTAAAGGCAGACCCTTTAGATTCCTAAAAAATGTGGCTTCATCATCCACGATATCCGTAACTTGACCAAAGTTTGGTGGCAAGTCGACGCGAGGTAGTTGTATGTTTAGACTCACGGAAAGCTTAAGAATGTAAAAACTTATATTAGAAGATGGAATAAAGAGATTTTTGGTAATATTTTCCTCCGTAAGAATCAAATAGCTGAAGAATTAATTTGATTTGAATATTAGGTGGAACAAGAGGGTTTAGATCAAGGGTTGAAGGATAAGGAAAATGAGCTCCTCTCTAAGTTTCATTCCTTAGAAGCTATGGAGGAATCCTACCGGAAACAAAATTCTAGAGTTTCATGGCTTAAAGAGGGAGATAGAAATACCAATTTTTTCCACTTTTCAGCATCTATGCATAGGAATAGTAACAAAATCTTGGAGATTGTTTCTAGGAATGGCTCTAGAACCTGTTAACATATTTTCCATGCCAAGAAGTTCAGTTCTATTTTTAGAAGTGCTAAAAATAACATTCGCTAAAAATAGCATTTGGATAAAAATAGCGTTTGGCTAAAAATAGTTGTTGCTAAAAATAGTGTTTGGCTAAAAATAGAGTTTTGCTAAAAATGGAAGTGCTAAAAAAAAAAGTTCAGCTCTATTTTTAGGAATGCATGAAAGGTTGGAAGAGGACAAAATCAGAAATAAATTAATAAAAAGAGCTGTTCCAAGTCAGAGAAGTCTGCGCCAAAGGAAGTGTGGAAAAGACAAAAAACAGATAAAACAAAAGGATAAAGTGAGGAAGAGACAAATTAATGAATAAAACAAAGGAATTTTTTCCTATGTGCCAAAGAGAAGGAGAAATAAATATAAATAAGGAGCTACATGCTGGTTGTTGGCGCCAAGGATAAGAAGGGCTTTTATTAACTAAAGCAAACTGATGTCTACTTATTTATGCGCCAAAGATAGAAGCATGGAAATTAATTAAATAAGTTGTAGCAGTCAGGTTAAGTGTTGGCGCCACAAAGGAGGATGAAAGGATAAGAAAAAAATAGAATAAGAGCTGCTGTTCCAAGTTTCAGTTATTTTTAGCATGATAGAGAAAGAATGAATTAAAAAACATGCTGCAATGATAGGTCTCGTGGCGCCAAAAGGGGTTGAGGAAATTAAATAAAACAAAAATAAAAATAGCTCAGACAAGCTATTTTTAAAAGGCAGCAGTCTAATAAGACTGATTGGATTGTAAAAATCATATACAGACACACTTGGGCTGATTTGCTCTGGCAATTCTAGCCTTGTACTTGCACCTCTGAATTAAAAAGCTCCATTTTTTCCCTCTCATACTATTGTTTTCTGATTTTTCATTGTGTTTGATAGGAATATTGTGTTGCTCTAGTGTGGAATTTACTCCCTCTACTACTGTCCTTTCTCCTAAACCCTTGAATTAATTTTGCAAAATAGCTTAGAGTTGTGCAGGTGTGTGGATCTTTGATTTCTCTGTGTGCAGAGTTACATGCATGTGTTAAATTATTGGTGTATCACCCTTATTTTCCTATTCCCACGTTCCTTTTTCCTTTTTCTTTTTTATTTTTAGTTTTCGGGTGATTCACAAGGGAACCAAGCCTCTTTGGAGGTTCACTTGCATAGATTACCCACAACCTTGAGGTGTTCCAATTTTGTTAACAAGAGAGAGAGTACACACACCATTCTCTATCAGGGTGCAACTTTTGGGTGACAACGAAACCCAAGACAAAGGAGAGATTGCTAAAGAATTCATTGGTTTTTTTTTGATTTGTGTCAAAATCAGTAATATCCCCTTTTGGGATATTATCCAAATATGCAAATTTATTTATTGAATCGACTCTAGAAGGACTAAACCCTCCTAGTTCGACCTTAAATAATCCAATGTTAGCTTTAATACAACCTAAATAGGGTTGGAGTGAGCTAAGGTGGTGGATTAGATGGGAGAACCAGTTAAGAAATTAATCACTTCAAATCTGAAATTAATTATAGCAGTAATTAATTAATAAATGCACTAGACTGCTATAAATTTCAAAAATTAATAACTCCTTGACCGTCTAATATTTTTTATCAAACCAATGCCAAAAGATTCTTCATATTCTTAGCTTTCCAACAAGCTATAGATCACAATTTTTGAATAAGTAGAAGGCATGCAAATAAACCCACGAAATCTGAAACTATGTAGTTAAAACCCTGACACAGACAACTGAAACTTGGAAAATTCATAACTTGCTCAATACTTCATCTTTTGCTATGAAAAAAATGTAGACCAATCTATAATTCAAGAGCTTTCCAAAGATATTAAAATCTGAATTTTTAGATCACCGAAGACCCTCCAAAACAACCCCCAAAATCCCCAAACCAGTCGCTAGGGTTAGCATAAAACATGTAAATTATTTCCAGCTCTTAGAACCCTTCAAAATATTCAATAACATGCAGATTTTACCCTCAATAAAATGCGCCAATACCCTAGACAAGTCGCCAAAGCTAGAGAGAAAATATCATGCATAAACACCTTCAACACAAGAGAGCAAAATGGAAAGAACAATGGAGTCTTCAATAATCTTCAATAATGGATCCAAATAAGAGAGAGATCAATGCAAGAACTAGGGCATACATCCCATGGGCATACATCCCAATTCTCCAAGCATGGAGTGAAATCAATAATTCATCAACATAACCCTCTAAGGAAATGCGACCTCCCTTTTATAGAACTAAGGGGTGCAATATCCAATAAAGACCGACCTTTCCCTTTTGGAGGGAAAACATAAACTCTCATTAAAATATTTAATACTAAGACTATGTGCACTTTATTTATTTTTTAATTAAATAAATAAAAGTAACTAACCTATGTGCACATTAAACTAACTAAAGAGACTCCCACTTGTAGCGCTAGGCATGCCAAGGGGTTACAATGCAAATGAAAAATAAATATTAATAATGTCTTGAAAAAGGGGACATTACAAAATCTCACCAACCGGATTCTAATGAGGAAAATAGTATAGCTAATCTGTTTCAACCTATCATTTCTCTGGTGAGAATCGTGCTCTCATTCAGTGCCTTGTTGAAGAAATTAAGTGATTGTCTTTGATTTAGATGGTGACAAGTCTCTGGACTAGACGGTTTCCCCGCTTTTTTCAAACTTTGTTGGGATTTTATTCATAAGGATGTTGAAGCTGTTATTGATTTTTTGTTCATGGTAAGCTTTTGAAAGAGGTTAATAATACTTCTATAGCCCTAATTCTTAAAAAAGTTGGAGCGGTGGATCTTTCTGAATTCAGAACTATCAATTTGTGCAATACCATTTACAAGATAATTACTAAAATCCTCTCTTTTCACATTAAAAGTCTCCTTCATAACTTAATTTCTCTTAATCAAGGGGCCTTTGTGGAGGGTAGATAGATTCTAGACACTATTATCACTATCCATGAAACTATTCATTTGGTGGATAAGTCCAAAAGAGAGGCAATGTTGGTAAAAATTGATATGAATAAGGCCTGTGACCGTGTCTCATGGAGATTTCTTCGAATTATATTGGTTCGTTTGGGGTTTGATGGTCACTTCATGAAGTTGATTATGGAATGTATCTCATCCTCGAAGTTCTTTGTTTTAATCAATGGTAATTCGAAGGGTTTTCTCCGTTGGTAGGGGTCTTCGTCAAGGAGACCCTATTTCTCCCTTTCTTTATACTATTGTTCTTGAGACCTTATTTCTCCCTTTCTTTATACTATTGTTGTTGAGACTCTTAGCGAGACTTTGTCTTTATTACGATGAGGATAGGTTGCATTAAAGGTCTTGTCATATTAAATGGGTTGGAAGCTATATCTCTGCAGTAATTTGATGATACTTTTCTCTTGGGAAGAGGCTTTGTTCTTGAATCTCAATCCTTTAAGGAAACTCTTCAGGATTGTGCTGAGGTGATGGGGAAGCTGATAAATTTGAATAAAAGTTACATTTTTTTCTTAAATATCGATATGGAGGTTCAAAGGAGAATTTCCCATAGTTTTGAGTGTCAAGTTAAATTGTTTCCTAACACTCGAGAATGCCTCTTTTTAAGGGGAAGATGGATATTGAATGTTGGAACCCTCTTCTTAATCGTTTCTAGAAGACTAAACTAGCTACTTGGAAAGGGACCCTTCTTTCCCAAGTTGGCAAAGTCCAGCTCCTTGAAAGTTCTCTGCAAAGCTTAGTTGTTTACCTTTTGTTTGTTTTTAAGATGCTTGGGAAGATTAGGAGTATTATAGTTTAGATCCAAAGAAGGTTCCTATGGTCTAGTGTGGAGATTAAAAATAGAATCCCGTTGGTGGCTTGGGATAAAGTTACTAAACCTAAAAGTCATGGTGGGCTTGGGCTAAAGGATATTAAAGGAATGAATCAAGCCCTTTTGGCTAAATCTGGATGGAGACTTATGAACGAGGATGGGTTGTGGGCTAGGATTCTAAAAGCCAAATATTTGAACAATGAGAGAAGTCAGGATTATTTTCTACCTTGCGGATCTTTTGTTGGCTGGTTCTATCTTCTCGGAATTGTTTTTAAAGTGTAAATCTCTTCTTAGATGTGGTGCTAAGTGGGAGTTGGGAGATGGTTCTAAAATTATTTTTTGGGATGATTGGTGGTATAAGGATGGTCCCTTGTCCAGTTATCCCCCATGGTATTTTTTTATCTCCCTTTTATAAGGATTTAATGGGCTCTCTTATCAAGGATTATTGGTGAAGGGAGGAGAATAGGTGGTCTTGGCAAAAACTTCGAAGATTGAGGCGGGTCACGATAGTTAGGAGGTTATTCGACGCTTTTAACAGAGATTTGGATGGCATCCATATACCGTCTTTTCCTAAACCTGATTTTATGGTTTGGGCCTTTTTGGATGATGGAAATTATTTTGTTAAATCGGGTACGCTTTATAGCGTCTAGTTGCCTCATCGAGCATGTTTTTGGAAGGAAGTGTGGGACAAGGATTTGACTCCTAAAGTCAACTTTTTCTTCTGGCTGGCCATTAAAAACAAGGTTCTTACTATTGATAATCTTCAACAATGGGGAATGATTATTCCTAACATGTGCATTTTGTGTGAGGACAATGAATCAATTTCCCATATTTTTAAAGATTGTTCTTTCACTATTTGTATTTTTAATTTGGTCCTAAGCACTTTTAATATGTTTTGGACCTTTCCTGAATCTTTTGCTTACTAATCTACCCAATGGAAGTCTTTCATTTCTTCTTGTTTGTGTAAAGCTTGGAAGATTGCTTTGCATCATGTTTTTCGGGGGGTTTGGTTGGAGCGAAACAATAGGATCTTCAAAGATAAGAAGACTTCGGCTAAAAGGGTGGGGGAAAAGTGGTGTGGGCTATTGGTGCTAATCTCTTGGTTGTCAAGTTTAAAGAAAAATCTAACATTCCCCATCTTGAGAGTCAAATTATTCTCTCTTTGGGTTTGAATAATAATCTGATCATCCAACAATAGACCAAGAAGCTTCTCAAAACTTCTGTTAGATGGGTTAAACTTCCTCTGAATTGGGTCGAGTTAAATTTTGACGGTGCTTCTAAAGGTAACTCGAGTATGGAGGGTGGAGGGGGTATTATCGGGAAGCAGTGATGGTGAGTTGGTGGCTGCCATTTCTGGTCTGTCGGGTGTTGAGACGAGTCATGTCATGCGGAAGCTATCTCTACCTTCCTGGGGCATCTCTTTTTGTAACCCTCAAAGTTCCTAAAATTGTTATTGAAGGGGACTCTTTAAATATTATCCAAGGTATTAAGAAGGAGCTCGAGTGAGTAATAATATCAAGAATATCATGGATGATATTCATAATTTGATAGCCTTGATTTCAAGAAGTTATTTGTGGTCACACTTACCGTGAAGGGAACAAGTGTCGACGCGTTAGCAAATTTATTTGTTATGCTCCCGCTAAAAATCTTTGGAATAGTCGAGGGCCTCCTTACCTGTGCAATTACTAATGTCATTAATGGAGATAGATAAGCCTTTTTCTAGACACGAGTTGTGGATTTTTTATAATCATAAATCTGGGTGCCTTCTCTTTGAGTGTGTGTGGTTTAAGGGATATAGTACTAAGCTTGGGAACCTCGTTTTTAGTATCTCTCCTTGGTTTTTTTCTTTCTCATGGGTACACAGCTCTCAGTCTTAGTTTTGTTTGTTCTTCGATGGGTGGAGATAGGGTTCGTGTCAAACCCGTATCTGCATTGCCTTGCAAAGGATAAAGCTATTTGGTCTATCCTTAAAGGTGGGGGTCTTACTAGTTTTATGCATAAGTTGAAAGGGAGTGATCCTGTTCTCACCGTCGATTTTGCTACCGCATGGGACAATGGTTTTGTTTCTCTCAAAGGGGTTTCAGGTTTAGGTGTCTCGAAGAATTAATAGTGGAGGTCACGGGTATGCCCCTGAGACGAGCTTAAATCTTTAAGGATAGGTCTCAGCGGAAGGAGGAGCTGAAACCTTTTTCGTCCGGACGAGAGGATTACATTTTATGGAAGATGGGATTGTGCAACTTGCCCTCCAGGCGAGATGGCCAATAATCTGTTTCCATGTAATGAAGTATGTTACCTTGGACGGAAAATTCCGTAAGCTTCATATGCACCACTTTTCCTTAATCATTTCAAACATCAAAAGCGTATGGGCATTCCTTTCTACTTATATCACTCTTTGAGTACTTCTCTCAAGGAATTTCAAGTTGAGAAGGCAGTGGTTCCCCTGCACTAGGGCCTCATTCTGCTACTTTTCAAGGCTGGTTCTCCTGTCCTGGGTCCTAGGGTTAATTTGTTTTCTTATGATGATTCTTTTAGTGATGACCGAGATGACTTTACTTCCTCCGTCAGAAAGAAGGAAGAAGTTGAATTATTTAGCTAACCCCCGGTAAAGATGACATTATAGCGGCGGCTTCGATGCTGCATAACATGTCCTCGGGTGGAATCCTGGGGTTTGAGCACAGTCAGGAAGGGGCCGAAGCTAGGTTTCGCGATTAGATGATTAAGAGAATGGAGAGCTTGGAACATTGGTGGAAACTTTGGCCATAGATAAAAGTAACTTGGTTCGTATGGTAAAAATTTAAAAGCAGATGTTGTGCTCCAAGGTGATTGTTTCGATGTGGTTTAGGATAAGTTAGCTAAAGGGGAGTTCAGAGGGAAGAAGTTAAAACCGGTGATCAACGGTTCAGACGAGGAGGCAGATGATCACTCTCAGAATCAGGATAATAGGGAAGGACCTAGTTCTAGAACTAGGTATAGCTCTAAGCTTTCTCATCTGTAGTGGCTTTTTTGTTGGCTCTCTCCCTTGGCGGAGTTTTTGGGTTTGTCTTTTTGTAGTGGGATTTGTTTAGTGCTTTTTTTGGTCGTTGTCTGAGTCAAGTTTGTTTGACTCTTCGCCGTCTTGTTTTTTTTCTCTGTGAGATTTATTGTAATATCTTTCTTGTAATGGCCCTTGGAGCCTTTCCAAAACTTACCAATCAATTTTTTTCATGAAAGTGCTAGGAGCATTGGTTAATCCAAATGGCATATCCAACCACTCATACAATCCTTATTTAGTTTTGAAAACAGTCTTATACTCATCACCTTCTCTTACGTGAATCTGATGATAACCACTCTTCAAATCAATCTTGAAGAAATATCTTGCACACTCGAGCAATCTAGTAAATTATCTATCCATGGGAATGAAAAACTATAATCTATGGTGGTCTTATTGATTGATTTTGAATCTGTACACATTCTCCATTCTCCATCCTTCTTTGATGTAAGCATTGCTGGAACTGCATATGCGCTTATACTCTCTTATAAAACCTCCATCCAAAAAATCTTGAACGAACTTATTCAAATCTTCACATTGGAGGACTCATTAGGTGTAGCTTTATCTGGCTAACTAGCCTCTAGTATCAAATCTGTATGATGAGAAATATTTCTCATAGGCTGAAATTCACTTGGAAACTCACTTGAAAGTATCTCCTATATTCTTCCAACAAATTTTCTACCTCCTTTGACATTTTTTGTTTCTCCTCATGTTGTTATTTCTTTGCAAACACAAAAAAACACAACTTTGTCTTCTTTGCCTCTAAACATCCTTTGGCCTAAAGCAACATCACCTTGCTACTATCTCCTTATTCCTTCATATGCAACAACTCAAATTTATTTCCATATTTGGTAATATGGAAAGTATTCCTTTTCCCATCACGCATTGCATTTTTGTCATATTGCCGAGGTCTACCCAACGGCATGTGACATGCATCCATGGGAATCACATCACACCATTTTTCATAATGGTAATTCTCAATATGGAAATTTACATTGCATTACTCTGAAATAGTCACTTGATGTCCCTCCTATGACCAAGAAACCTTTTATGGAATTGGGTATGGGAACACTTCAAATCCAACTTTAGTAGCATTTTAGTAGAAACTAAATTATCTGTACTGCCGCTATCAATAACTGACTTACCACACTTTCTTCTAGCTTTGCACTTGTTTTTGAAAATGCTCTTTTTTTCCCACTGTCCATCGACCTTTTGTGGGACCAATATGACACTTCTCATCATCAAATTTTCTCCAATTTCAGATTCTGTCAGAGCCATCTCTCCTACTACTTCCTTTTTAGTTTTTGCTACATACATCCTCTTCTCACTTCTATTCTTTGTTTGTGATTCTAGACATTCAATGCCCTATTCCCATGCTGTCCACATTTGAAACATGTACCACGAAATCCTCTTCCACGTTCTCTATTACCATATGCTCTTTCTCTATAGGAATTATATACACCTCTTTGATTCTTGTTGAGAAGAGCTAGCTTCTCCTTCTTCCTTCTTTCCAAATGCTTGGCCTCTTCCAAATGTCTCCCTTCCTCTTCCTGTACATTGTCCTCTTCCATTTTGCTATCTCCTTGACAGTTGCTCTTTAGCTTCAATGCATATTGATATGCTTCTTCTACAGTTCACAGCTTGACCATACAAAACTCATGTTGTATGGAAAGGTGGAGGCCATTTACATATTTGGAAATCTTTTCTTTATCGTTTTCTTTATTATCGGCTAGTAAGGTCAACATATAAAATGCTCCAGTGTAATCGTTTACAGTCATGTCTTTCTGCTTCAAGTTATGCAGCTTCTTGAACAAACTCAACTGATAGTCAAAAGGAAAAATATTCTTTTCTATCTTTGCAACCATCCTATCCTAAGTTTTTATCTTTTCTTTTCCCATTCTAACCCTTTCTAACTAAATATGATCCTTCCAAAAGGGTGCATGGCACTTCAACTTAGGGCATACAAACTTCACTCTCTTAGGATCCTCTATTTGTATATAATCAAAATATTTCTTTGACTCTATAATCCAATCTATCAAATCCTTAGGATTCAGAGTTCCAGGAAACTACGGGTGTCAATCTTTGGTCTCCTGGGGCTTCTTCATCTTCAACCTCTCTTCATTCCATTGTCTCCATAGCTTCCAGTCTAGTTTTCATAGCTCTCATCATCACTACAAGATCTAGAACTGTTGGTGTTTGACTTCCTTTCTTCCAAGAGGTATTCCGCCACGAGCCATTCTTACACTTCTCACCTCAACTCACCTCATTTCACCTGCTATCTCTCACCTCACCTCACCTCATCTCACCTCAACTCAACTTCAAAATGCAAGACTCAACCTGCTTTGATACCAAATGATGGAAATGAGTTGCAAGTCAAATGATCAACTAACAACCACTTAGTTAAGTTAGAGCACACAGTCAATTATGGACACACAACCTGACCACACAAACAATTTCAGTTTCATTAGATTTGTAATAAATGGAGACATTACACTCAAATGACAAACTCGTTCACATGTTCCACAAAACTTACAGATTTACGACAATACACATACACTTGGTCAGCCTGGGCCTTCTAACATATAGACTCTTTACTTCTCTAAGCTCTTGACTCAACAGCTGTCATTTTCACTTACTACCACCCCAAATCTTACTAACTAGACTACCCTGTCTAACCAATATTTCTCTTCCCATTTCCCTTTATCCTCCCTTCTCTCTTGCATACATCCTATTTATTTGCAAGAAGGCGTTACATCTAGAAAGTGGATTTGATGGCTTAAGGGGCCTTGAACTGCCGTTTGAACCTTACAAGATGCACACATTACAAGATAAGTTCAGAAATTACAATCAGCAGTTGCGAAATTGGTTGTATGTCATCCTTCTTTGCATTGTCTAGTATCTCCAGTAGTTGCAAGGGTATAGGGTTGTGCTTGTATATATTTACATACAATTTATACATATACATACACATATACATATATATTGTAATGTCCCTTTTTAGGGGGACATAGGAAATGACCAAAAAACTTAACAATTAGATTAGGGAGCTGCTGTAGATGACTGATATCAGTCCTGCAATCTGCAAATTAGGCCCTTCTTAGGGCAGCGACTTCCTTGGAAAAGTTAAACCCATCAAAGGTGGGTTAACCGTTAAACCTTGCTTACACACTTCAATACTTATGCCAAAATTATTAAGAAACCCTCGGCAAACACAATCAGCTGTTAGAAATCAGGATTGAGCTTGGAATAATTAATTTTGGAACCCTTGAACAACAAACTTCAACAAGCTTGGAAAAATAGTAAATCACCTCCAAAATTCACAAAACTTAAGATCTCGGCTTTTAAAATTTATGGAGAACAAGATAATAAATTCAGATTGATCAAATTATCATCAACACATACCAAATAGTCTTTATTCTCGTGCATGTGGGATGAATCTCAATTATACGCCTCACAATTACACATCTATAACCCTTTGTAAAGGCTTTATCCTCGTGCATCTGGGATGAATCTCAATGCATTAAATAGGAAGGCTTTCATATCCTGGAAGACTGCTAAGGCTTGCGGAGCATGGCTTTCGCCATCTCTCAACTCAATATAGACACCCTTTTACATATAAAGACTTTACTTTGTGTGAATGGGGCAGATGTGGGATTAATCCCCAAATATTTCTCTTTAGACGCTTGGCTGCCATTGGATTGTCTCCAAGTAGTCCTTTTTCCTTGCTTCTTTCTTATACCCTTCCAAAACCACTAGCAACTCGACGTTGCCATTGGAGATTCCCAGCCTATACATCCGTTGAAGCTTCCCTTGACTATCTTTTACCGCCATGATCACTTCCGGTCTTCACCACATAGTCTCTTCCATTGCCAATTTGCAAGGCACCATCCTATCACCACCTAGCTATTGCCATCTCTCACTAGCTGTTGTCGCCATTTTTAACTTACGGTCTGCGGAGTTGAAATTTATCCACCCTTGTTCCTCTACGTTTCTTTGCAACTTCCATCACCCTTCGTCTCCTGCTATCGCCATGTTTGTGGGCCTAAATGCATGTTGAAGTTCTAGCAATAACAAAAGAGGCAGAAGGGGTACAAAACGTGTATAGGCTGGGCAAAGGTGCAGCAGCGCAATATCTCATTGCCCCAAAAGCTGTCTCCTTGCCACCATTCAAAATTCATCCTGGTTATGTATAAACACTCAAAGATTTGCTTTGAAAGTGCTTGACTGTGGGTCCTTGCACGTGATGCAATAGCTGGGACAGAGACGCCAGTTCAACATTTCAAATCCATCCTGCAAACTCCATTTAGATCATTGCGAATCAATTATACATTCCTCCCATTCATACACACACAATTAGAAAAAAGGCTTGGATGGCAGTTGAACATTTGGGACTGCGAATCATACTTACTGCTCTTGCTTTCTATCTTGACTGAAATGCTCACTCAGAGTACACATTCCTACAAGAGAGATGCCTCAACAATAGACACACTTGCATGATCAGAACAAGCTACTAACTTAGCCAAAGCCCTTGGCATCACAAGTCTTTTAAAATGCACGAAGCTTGTAATTTGGTTTATCCCACAATTACAATGTAATGCAACCATGGGCATACTGATGTATAAATGCCGGTGGATAAAAGTGAATAGGCCTAGGAGAAGCTCTGCACGGGGCTCATCAGATCTACTATTTTGCTTGCCGCTTAGTCAAACTGTTCCTCATCCATGCTTCAGTTTTATGCACAACTATGTCTCACAATCTCTATACTTTTACCATATTTCCGCCCAAACAATGTATCATCTCTCTCATACCATAAGCATCCCGTTTCTATAGCATAAAGACGTTTCAATGTATTTTAATACTAAAGTGCGAGCATAATATGGTAAGACATGTAGATGGCTCATGGTGGCCATGGACATTACTAGTTTATGCAAAGGAGACTTTGAATCCGTGCCCAATATCTTATCAAATTGTTTATCCTTCTTAAAGTGTTTATTAGAGACACCACATATGTGTTATTCGAATTTGAGACTGTCCAAGGGCATCAGAGTGGGCACACCCTGAATCAAGTCCCAATCCAAGTGCAAGACTCACAAGTGCCGTCTTTGCCTCCAACTTTTCATCATCAGTCCCCTAGAATATTCTAGGACATTCAGGGTCCAGCAAAACCTACTCTGGTTTCCTCTGCTGCATGACTCAAGTAAGCCACCTGGGCCTGAACCTCCATTCTTATTTTCAGCAGATGAACTTCCTAACTAATAATCCTCATGGAGGGTGCATGCTCCATCGGCACGCCTTCCTAACCCTTGGAATGCTTCCTCTTCTTTTGAGCTCCCTCCCATTCCCAATAGGCTTCCTTTTAATCAACTTGAGAGTTCCACAAATACTAGACGGCCTACTGATGAAAGGAAGGATAATTCTGCCTTAATTAAGGGCCTCAACACCACCATTGCCAACATTCAGAATGTTTGGTAAGAAAATTGATGAAAAAGGGGTTGATATTTCTTTCATAGAGAAATGTATGTCTCTCATGGTGAATTGTATTCAGCACCAAAAATATTGTATTGCAGTTTTGCAAGAGTATGCAACACAAAAAAGACCGCCCCTTCTACTTAAGCTGCAACTTCAAGCAGCTTCAAAGCAGAACTGAGGCCATCAAAACTCTCTTACCTCAGAAAGGAACATGAAGAGGTTTGCAGAGGTCGTGCAACACAATGCCCAACAGTCCAACAACAAAAGACATGCTGCACAACTTGAAAGCTATGTGGTAGCATCCGTGAGTTTGAAGGGAATCACTTGTTCTATAAGCCTGTTCCAATGGTTGATACCCCTTGTTGGAATTGATCCATAGGGATCTAAAGAAACACCACTTCATCAGAGAAACCAAAACCTGCGAAGAAAAATAATTCAGAAAGAGGAGCAGACTGTTAAGTTACAGAACTGCCACTCTGTGCAAAGTAGCAGTTGCGTAATTGCCCCGGCGCACACTACGGCGGTTACATAACCGCCATAGTGGTTGCGTAAGTGCCGGTGTGCATACACCGGCTGTCCTATCACTAATGAAACAAAAATAAATAAAACCATGAACAGTGGCGGATTTCAAACATTCTGACCGCGTCTCTTCCTTGGATGTCTTTTCCCTTTCTCCAGTGCATGGGAGGACACAGGAGCAAGCTATTTAAGCAAGAGAACAAGTGGAATTCATCATCGATTCATGGGAGAAGTGAGCAAGAAGACTTTGGTGCTGGAATTGAAATGTAGAAGTAAGGTGAAAGTGTAGAACAAACAAGTATAGAGGGTGGAAGTAACATTGTTGTCTTCCTTCAGCTTCTTCCAATCTGTAATTGATTAAATTGGCCAATATATAAGTGGGAAGAAAGAGCAATTGTCCTTCTCGACTGGTTTTCCCTCAAATTGGGAGTTTCCAGGATAAAAATCTTGTGTTTGCATTAAGTTGTCCATTCTGATTTTGCTGCAAGTAGTTCTAAGCACTAAGATTTATTCACTAGCTTTCAGTTTTTCTATCATTTTCAATAATTGGAAGTAGAAACAATATTTTGTGATCTTGTGGATTTCCAAAGTAGAAGTTTACAGATCAGGAATCCACAAGAAGAAGATCATATTGCTATGGAGGAGCAACGAGTTCGGAGCATACTCCAACGTCATTCCATGACCCCAAAGGAGGGGCAAATATCTCATCTCATTGTGGATTGCAAAAATCATCTTCTTTAAGGGCAATTTGTTACATATTGATAATAGGGTGAATGTTGTCTCACCCGATAGAGGAACACAAATTTAGTCTATCCCCTTCAGTGAGTTTTTCATCAATTGTACTCTCTTTCCAGCTATACAAGTTCTTGCTGTTCTTAGTTTCCTTTGCTCTTGTTTTTATCATTTTGGAGCTGTTAAAATGTGATGTATTTACTTATACAAATAAGCACTCACCATTGTTCCTCGGTGTTGTCCGATCCAGGGCACGAGGCTTCTTGTAAATATGATATTTATTAATACCAATCTTCTCGCTTTTATTTTAAGAAAAAGCTAAGAATGGCATCCTTGCCTATTTAAGCCTGCATATGAATGTGGCATCCACATTTGAACTCTAAAATAAAGTGATAGAGGTAATGAATCCATGAATAAAGTAAGACACGCCTTTAATTCCTTTGGAGTATGTGGATATCTGTTTTGTGGATCGAGAACAATGGATACCTTTCGTGGAAAGGCAAATGGGTTTTATTATTTCCATGCATCTTCTTGAAGAGGACGGTATCCTTGTTGTGAATGACATTGTGACACATGAGGAGGGTGGCATCGCCCAACCATGGATCATGGTGGAGATGCGGTCATTGTAATGGAATTTCATTGTATGGCAATCTTAGAAGGGATGGACCATGATTTAGAGCACTTGGAGGCAGATTTTCCTTAATCCCGTCTTTCTCATTATGAGTAACAACCTTTCACTTTGATTTCGTAGAAGGAATGGACCATGATTTCGAGCACTTGGAGGCAGATTTTCCTTAATCTCAGCTTTCTCATTATGAGTAATAGCCTTTCACTTTGATTTCGTAGAAGGAATGGACTATGATTTGGAGCACTTGGAGACAAGTTTTCCAGAGTGTGGTTTTCGTTCTTGTGTGATTTGTATAATGTTGACAAGGTCCAAAGGCGAAGAAGTTTTACCGTGCGGTCCAGACATATCTACGAAGAAGTGGAAACAAAGAGTTAGAGATAAAATGGAAGAAGAGAACTTGGTCAGTAGAATTGAGATTCTGGAAAAGACTATGGATAGGTTGTATAGAAACCAACAAGAACTCTCGAGATCGTAAATATGACATCAGTTAAGCAAGATTCCATGGACTCCGTGGTTCGAGCTTTGACCGAAAAGTTTTAAAGTTGAGATAAAAAGCTTTGAAGGACAAGTAGATGTAGAATTGTTTGATAAATGGTTAAAACAATTGGAGGTCTATTTTAGTGTACATGATGTCATTAAGGCACAAAGGATCATATTTGCACGTCTCAAATGCTCTGGTTTGGTGGGAAACCCATCTAGCCACTTGTGAGAAGAAGAAACGTCCTATTGTAAGATCTTGGGAGGGTTTTAAAGAATTGCTTAGAGCTAATTTTTATCCTATTGGCCATAAGACTGACCAAATGATTAAATGGCAGTATTTTAGACAAAGTAGTGGTCAAAGTGTGCAGGATTACACTACGGAGTTTCGGAGACAAGCCATGTTGCTTAATATGGACTTGGAGGATGAGGATATTCTAACCAAGTATTTGGGAGGACTTCACACTCACCTTCAAAGGAAGGTCATCTCCATGAAGCCCAAGGATCTCAATGAAGCATGTGTGCAAGCATATTATATTGATGATGAGAAGAAGCAAGGAGAAACGGAGTCAAGGACAAAATAGTCAACAAATCAGCCAAAGAAAGAGCAGGGACAAACAAGTAACAAAGGTAAATGGAAAGGGAAAGGTAAACAGACCGCTACTACTTTGAATACTTGTAAAGATCCTAAGAATTTTTGTAAGAATTGTGATATCAATGGTCATACTGACGCTACATGTTGGAAGTTACATCCGGAATTACACCCAAAGAACCAAACCAAGGATTCAAAGAAATCCATGACAACTATAAAGACAAATGGGGAGGTAGAGATAGAGGATGATTCTGATGTAGATGAGAGGCTAGGATGCACGGCCACCAACATGGACAGCCAAGAACAAGAGGAAGAGATGAGTAAGCTATTTCAAATCAAAATCCAAATCAAGAGAACTAAGGTAAATGCTTTGGTTGATACTAGTTCTCAATCTAATTTGATTTCTGATGCGGTTAGAAGAAGCTTGGTCTTGAAACTTATGAGCATCCACATCCTTATCCTTTGGGATGGGTGAAGAAGGGTGTAGAAATTTAGGTAACAAGAAGATGTAAGTTCAAGTTTGGGATAAATTCTCAAGTATATAGATGTATTGGAGGCTGATGTAATTCCACTTGATGCTTTTGATGTTGTTTTCGGGAGTCCTTACTTGTATATCAAGGATGCTATATTCATGAGAAGGGAGAACCGATACAAATGGGTCAAGGATGGAGTCAGTTACAACATCCAGGCACACCAACATAAGTCAAAACTTGCTATGGTAAGTGCTAACCAAGCAAAGAGACTAATTCAGAAAATCATAATCAGTTTTGTTTACTTTTATTGAAAGATAAGCAAGATGGGGTAGAAATTTCAGATATTTCTAACAAAGGGATGAAGGATTTGGATAGCATAATTCAGTCTTTTCAGAAGTATTCCAGACTCCCAGTGGGTTACCACCAAGCGAAAGAGGTAGAGCATGAGATTCAACTATTGCCAGAGTCCCCTCTACCAAATATTGGGTTGTATAGGCAATCCTTGTTGGAGAGTACAGAGGTAAAGAAACAACTCCAGGAGCTATTAGACCAAGGGGTAATACGCCAAGCACCTCGCCATGCGGTTCGCCTATTGTGATGGTGCCAAAGAAGGATGGTTCTTGGAGAATGTGCATCGACTACCGTGCTTTGAACAAGATTACCATAAAGAACAAATATCCACTCCCACACATAGATGATCTCTTGGACTAGCTTCAACATGCAAAGTTCTTCACAAAGTTGGATCTCAAGTCGAGTTATCACCAAGTCAGGATGAAGGAGGAGGATATATGGAAGATTGCCTTCAAAAAAAAACATGGTTTGTATGAGTGGTTAGTACTTCCATTTGGTTTATGTAATGCACCCGCTACATTTATGAGATTGATGAATGATGTATTGTGGGAATTCATAGATTCATGTGTCATTGTTTATCTAGATGATATTATGATTTTTAGTGCCACATGGGAGGAACATCTAACACATTTGCAGCAAGTCTTGCAAGTTCTCAAGAGAAACAACTGCTTATGCAACATGAAGAAGTGTGAATTTTCCAAACAATCACTTGTCTATCTTGGGCATGTGGTTAGAGGAGGAGAGCTACGAGTGGATCCAAAGAAGGTGGAAGCCATCACCAATTGGCCAACACCAATGGGAGCCACAGAGACTAGGAGTTTTGTGGGAGCAATACAATACATGAGGAAGTTCATTCGGGCTTCTCCGCTATTGCAACACCTCTACACACAGCGGCCGCAAAGAGTAAGGGTTTTGACTGGGGTAAGGAACAAGATCAAGGATTTTGAGTTATTAAAATACAAAATTAGTCATGCTCCAATACTTGCTCTTCCTAATTTGCAGCAACCCTTTGAAGTAGAGACAAATGCCAATGATTATGCTATGGGAGCAGTGTTGCTACAGGAGGTAAGCCAATATGTTATCATTCTGAAACTTTCACTTCAAATTAGAGGGATATTCAATATATGATAAAGAGATGTATGCACTAGTTTAGCAATTAAGAAATGGAAACATTATTTATTGGGTAAAGAAACTATTGTGCACACTGACCACAAACCTCTCCAAAGTATTTGCAAGCACAATCTAAATTACAGTAGGCAAGGCACTACAAGTGGATGGGATTCCTTCAAGTAGTTCCATTTGGTGATCAAGTATAAGAAAGGTAGCACAAATTTGGTGGTAGACATGTTGTCTAGGCCGCCCACATAGGAGAAAATCTCTAGTTTGGCCACTATCTCTCATTTTGAGCCCTTCACGAAGGAAGCTTACAGAGAGGCATATGCTCAAGACAAATATTTTGGGGTAACATATCAGCAGTTGCAGTCCAAAGGGGCTGAAAAGATGGGTATTGAAGATTGTTATCTCAAAGATGGGCTGCTCTACCGATGGGGGAAGCTTTGTGTGCCAAAAGAAGAAAGACTTCTATTGATGAGGGAAGCACATACCTCGAAAGTAGCAGGACATTTTGGTGTTGGCAAGACCATGGCCCACTTGCAAAGGTACGTGTATTGGCCCAATATGCAAGAAGAAGTATCTAAATTTATAAGAGGATGTAAACTTTGTTGTACAAGCAAGCCTAAAATCAGAAGGAAGGTTTATATATGCCTTTACTAGTCCCTACTCGTCCTTGGGAAGATATTTCTATGGATTTTGTAGAGGACTACCTATGTCTAAACATGGCCATGATTATCTATATGTTGTTGTAGATAGATTCAAGTAAAATGTGTGTTCTTATGGCATGTAAAAAGACAATAAAAGCAAGTGAGGCAGCTGAACTTTTCTTTGCTAATGTATGGGTGCATTTTGGTTTGCCAAAGTCTATTGTTTCTGACAAGAGATTCCAGGTTCTTGGGGAAGTTTTGGACTACTTTGTGGGACAAGATGGACACCAGTTACTGAGAGAGCACAACCTTCCATCCCACAAATGATGGCAAAGCGGAAGGTGGTGAACATGACTTTGGTACAGCTGATTAGAGGATATAATAGAAAATATCCATGGACTTGGGATGAGTCCTTAGCCTACATTCAACATTCCTACAACAAGGGAACGGTACACACATCCACTATGCAATCACCATTTGAAGCATGCTTAGGATATCTACCTACTAATCCACTGGATATTGTGTTGGGCAATAGGAAGAAGGGAGATACATGATTCAAGAGGTGACTAGAGCAACGAAGTTCATTGAGAGGATCCGGCAAATCCATCTCAAGGTGAAAGAACAATTGGAGAAATCTCAAGCCAAGTATAAGGCTAGACACGATCAACATCAGTAGAGAGCACAAACTTCATGTTGGAGATAAGGTTTGGCTTTACTTGAGCAAGGAGAGACTACAAGGCCAAGCAAGGAAACTCAAGCCACTACGGTATGGACCCTTCACATACTGGAGCAAGTTGGAGAAAATGCCTTTCAGGCTTGATTTGCCACACTTCATGTGGATGTACTCAGTAGTAAATTGTGAGAACTTGCACCTATATGAGCCATCCATGCTTGACGAAGAAGAAGAATGTCAATTACTACCTTCCATAGAGGATTACGTCTTGGACTCATGAGGCGAATTGGAGGAGGATGTAGTGTTGCAACAAAAGGTTAGAGAGACAAGGAGAGGTCCACAAGAGTCTTGGCAAGTTGGACTCAAGGGGAAGACACCAAGGCAGGCCCGGTGGTACTCAAAGGAGAAAGTGAGGGAATTGTTTCCTCATCTACTCCCCCACTAAGCTTTTGTGGGACCAAAAGCCTCCTGAGCAGGGAGGTGTGATCCATAGGGATCTAAAAAAACACCACTTCATCAAAGCAAACTCCAGAACTTGAGAAGAAAAATCAATCAGAAAGAGGAGCAGATTGTTAAGTTATAGAACCACCACTCTATGTAGAGTAGTGGTTATGTAACCACCCCTCTACCCAAAACGCAACGGTTACATAACCGCTGCGGTGGTGCGTAATCTCCGATCTGCATACACTGGCGGTCCTGTCACTAATGAAACAAAAAAATAAAGCCACAAATGGTCGCGGATTTCAAACGTTTGACCGTGTCTCTTCCTTGGATGTCTCTTCCCATTCTCTAGTGCACGGAGGACATGGGGAGCAAGCTATTTAAGCAAGAGAACAAGTGGAATTCATCATCGATTCATGGGAGAAGTGAGCAAGAAGACTTTGGTGCTGGAATTGAATTGTAGAAGCAAGGTGAAAGTGCAGAACAAACAAGTATAGAGGGTGGAAGTAACATTGTTGTCTTCCTTCAGCTTCTTGTAATCTGTAATTGATTAAATTGGCCAATATATAAGTGGGAAGAAAGAGCAATTGCCCTTCCCGACTGGTTTTCCCTCAAATTGGGGGTTTCTAGGATAAAAATCTTGTGTTTGCATTAAGTTGTTCATTCTAATTTTACTGCAAGTAGTTCTAAGCACTAAGATTCATTCACTAGCTTTCAATTTCTCTGTCATTTTCAATAATTGGAAGTAGAAACAATATTTTGTGATCTTGTGGATTTCCGAAGTAGAAGTTTACAGATCAGTAATCCACAAGAAGAAGATCATATTGCTATGGAGGAGCAACAGGATTTGGAGCATACTCCAACGTCATTCCACGGCCCCAAAGGAGGGGCAAATATCTCATCTCATTGTGGATTGCAAAGAATCATCTTCTTTAAGGGCAATTTGTTACATATTGATAGTAGGGTGAATTTTGTCTCACTTGATAGAGGAACAAAAATTTAATCTATCCCCTTCAGGCAGTTTTTCATCAATTGTACTCTCTTTCCAGTTCCGAGTTCTTGCTGTTCTTAGTTTCCTTTGCTCTTGTTTTTACCATTTTGGAGCTGTTAAAATGTGATGTATTTACTTATACAAATAAGTACTCGCCATTGTTCCTCAATGCTGTCCAGTCCAGGGCCTGAGACTTCTTGTAAATGTTATAAATATTAATACCAATCTTCTGCTTTTATTTTAAGAAAAAGCTAAGAATGGCATCCTTGCCTATTTAAGCCTGCATATGAATGTGGCATCCACATTTGAACTCTAAAATAAAGTGATAGAGGTAATGAATCCATGAATAAAGTAAGACACGCCTTTAATTCCTTTGGAGTATGTGGATATCTGGTTTGTGGACTGAGAACAATGGATACCTTTCGTGGAAAGGCAAATGGGTTTTATTATTTCCATGCATCTTCTTGAAGAGGACGGTATCCTTGTTGTGAATGACATTGGACACATGAGGAGGGTGGCATCGCCCCAACCATGGATCATGGTGGAGATGCAGTCATTGTAATGAAACTTCATTGTATGGCAATCTTGCAGAAGGGATGGACCATGATTTAGAGCACTTGGAGGCAGATTTTCCTTAATCCCGTCTTTCTCATTATGAGTAACAGCCTTTCACTTTGATTTCTGTAGAAGGAATGGACCATGATTTCGAGCACTTGGAGGCAGATTTTCCTTAATCTCAGCTTTCTCATTATGAGTAACAGCCTTTCACTTTGATTTCTGTAGAAGGAATGGACTATGATTTGGGGCACTTGGAGACAAGTTTTCTGTAATCCTATTTATCCCATTATGAATAATAGACTATTTACCTTGCTTCCTATCCTCTACAATTGTTGTCCTGTGTCATTTTAACTACGTTTTCTCCTGATATTATCTCTTAACTTCATATCAAAGTTTATTTTGTTCCATTTTATCTATTTCAAATTTGTCTATGATCATAACTGTGTCAATGTTTAATTTTAATAGTAATGACATGAGAGATCTGAAGATCTTGTATTGCAGCCCTAGTTTCTCGTATGAATTACACAGTAACATTGAAAAAATTGTTTGTGAGAAAATGTGAAACACAATCATTGATGAAAAATGAGCACAAGAAACAAAGAAAAATAATGCAGACTTTAGAAGTTGACCATCATTGACTGCAATTTTAAGGTTGATCATTTCTTGTAGAAGTCTAATTGCTAAAGTTTAAGGCTGATATGAACTTGAAGGTGATTTATATGCTTGTGTTCCAGTTTCGCTCCTGGTTTTTTTAAGTTACTCTGATGCATTTATTTTTGTGTGCATATTTATCTGTGTGATGAAGAACAGTGATTGTTATGTCTTCCGAGCTAACAAGTGTCATTCCAAATTCAACTGGACAGGTGGAATCAACATTGGCAATGCAGAACCTTCAACCTAAAATAAAAGCCATTCAGGAGCGATACAGAGGTGATCAGGTTTGTTGTAAATCGAGTTGAGGTTAAGTGTATCTTTGCGTAGCTTGTTTGGTATTGCTAGTGGAATAATATGGTGGCAGCTGAATTTATTTAGAACCTGGCGCCAGTGCTCTCTTGTATCTATTTATATGGAATGTAAAAATGCCGTAATGTTTACTAGTTTTCATCTCTAAAGAACATATCTAAGAATGATGCAAGAGCATTCTAAAAGAATTGTGTTTTGAAGCTCTTATTAGAATCTGCTACTTTAAGAGAGAAAAATAGGAATTGAGGATAAAGAAAAACACTTCTGTTTATGAGTACATTTATTTGTAGGAAACTAAACTTAGAAAATTATGTAAATGCTATTTAAGAGGATAATCTGTAATTGTCTAAGCAGTCAGAAGTGGTGTTAACTTGGAAACGAAATCTTTCTCTTGAGATCTTTAATTTTTTGTATTTATTTTATGGTTGTTTACTTTATTGTTTACAATCATGGTGGTTGTCGTGGCAATACCTGTATCAATTGGTATTGGAGCAAGTTTTGATTGTGTTAGGCAACAACAAAGATTCAAGTGTTGCTGGAATTTTAATGGCAAAAGAAATCCATGAGAAAAAAAAGTGAAGAGGAGATGGTTTGGGATAGAGCAGGAGTTGCATGGTTCTATTGGAGGAAGAGGTGGTTGGTTCAAAGCCCATGAAGGCTTGAGAAACAATGGTTTTGAGTAAACTTGGTGGTGGTGGTCGGATAGTGGTGTCTCAAAGGCCATAAGAACATGGAAGATGAGAAAGATATTTTTTTGGAAGAGGTGGATGGATTGTGTTAAAGCGATAAGTAACGTAAAAATAAGATGAGTAGAGATATTTTGAGGAAGAAGGTTTATGGACCAACATGTTGTTGGAAGAGGAGGAAGAAAGAAAAGAATGAAATTCAGTTGTACTTAACAAGGTGGAAGGGGACACCATGGTCATGCAAATTGATCAAAAGAGTGGTTCAATCACTCACCCTACCTTTGTGATCAGGAGATCACAAATTTTTCTACCTCGGGTGTCTGATGCAAGAGCATCCAAGGAGTGAAACAATCTTGCATCAATAAAAATATTATGTGTGTTTGTATGGACTAGTTGGACTTTTGTTGTTTTGACATGGTGAAGTTGATCCATGGGAAGCGTCAACATTCCAACACTTCAAGAGTAGTAAGTACATCAGAGAACATCAGTTTTAGACATCTAATTGGTTTCCAAGAGAATTGGTTGAGTTTCTCAACATCCGGAAAACCTAGCTTGTATTGTGTCCATTGGAGGGTTAAAATGGATAGATTTTGGGGCAGAGGAAAAATGGTTATCAAGAACTTCCCTAAACCTGAAACTAATTGCATATTTGGATTCCTATTGAAAAGTTATGCAATTTCACAAAAAAATCATTTCATTTTTGAGGTTGTATACAAAAGGTATGGCCTCCAAAATTTTGCAGACTATGCACATTATCTAAACCACCAGTCTGAACATAGTGGCAGTTGTGCAATTTCAAGTGGCGGTTGCACAACTGCTCTTGCATTTTTGCAAGCTTGAGTGGTGGTTTTGCAATCGTCGTGGCAGTTTCGGGCTCGCTAAACTGCTTAAAGTAGCGGTTTCGAGCGTGTGAATTGTGAAAGTTAGTGGCCCAAAATGATTTGATTTCTTCTTTTGATTGTTTCTAAGGCTCTTGGGAGATGGAAAGAGATTCCTTAAGGTCAAAAATGTTAGTTAGATTCGAACTCTTGGAGGGAGAGTTATATTTTTGCAAGCAAAGGCGTTGAGGAGGAGACGAGGGACAAAACAAAGAATCCATTTAAAGAGAGCTAGGGTTGGGATTCGATTCCAGTCCAGAGGGACTAAAAGAGGGATTTTGTTCTTCAGATGATGTTGTAGTAAGCTTGTTAAGGCAAGTGAGTGTGAAAGTTGTTGTGTATGAATCTCTATAACTCGTTATTGAAATCAATAAAGACAAAGTGTGTTTTATTTTATTGTTGTGTTCTCGAGTTTGTGTGTGTCCATTTAAGAGTTAACCCGAGTCTTATCTGTGGGATTAAGTTTGCCATTAATTTGGGTCCACCTTGTTCCCACATACATCGATAAAGATGTCGGTAAATAATATGGGAGATAATGTAATTTAAGAAATGGTGTTTTGAAGAATTAGGTGGATTTGGTTTGAAATCACTGCATAATTTGCAGACTATTATTTAAACAATCTCCCAACTTGTTGAAGTTTAAGTCCTTCAACTAAAATATGGCAGATCTGCTGTTCTTTCGCATAGAGGGTCATCTACTCTCTTTCGTATTTGAGGATATCTGAATCGACGTACATTATCAAATTATTCTTTTATTCTAGAGGACTGTTAACTATGGATTTCCGGAGAGTTTCTAGGAGATGTTCTTCATGATTTCCCACTTCCCAGCCAGGCGCACTTGGCCCAAGCCAATTTTCTATGGACATTATCAGATCTTATATTGGGCCTTTGACGATGATTGATAGGATGTGGGTTTTTCGTCTCCTCTGTAATTCAGATGCAGATTAGGGTTAGCTTTTGCCTTCAGCCACGGTCTTCATCAGTTTTATCTTATTTAGCAATGGGTCTATTTGTATCACATGGCATTGTCTTTTCTGATATGTTAGTGTTTACTTGTTTTAGGTACAACCCGCCCCACACCTTCTGTCTACCTGCCCTCCCTACGTAGTAAGAATATTTTTGTTGTGCTTATAGCTTTTGCTTGTAGTATCTTGTTTCTTCAATCTCATTTCTGGCTTTGTCTTGCTATTGCTGGTGAATGCACCTTTGATTCCTCTCGACCTATTTCTTTCTTTCTTCAAGGTATGAAGAAAAGTGAAAGAGGAAGTTGAAGTTAACGGTGAAGGAAAGCTCAAATTGAACAATTTGAACCTAAAAGTGAAGAAGTAAGAAAAGATAGTGAGCTCAAAAGGTAGGAAAGGAAGCATAGAGTGATGTAGAGGAAAATACTAGAAGAAATTTATCTCAAAACTAAAATTGTAGACATGGTGGAAGGTGTTAAATGGTTGAGGAGATATGGACCAAAAAGAGGCGTGAATGAGTGCATCAACATGCTGCAAATTGAATGCAAGGACACTGCTTTGTTGGAAACGTGTTGAATATTTTGCATGATTTACCTGCCTTATAAATTATACACCCAAGTACAAACCATGGTATGTTATGGACCATTTCTAAGTCCATGGTTTCTACCCATTGTATTGTAATATTACTTGGACGGTTTCCTATTGACATTCGTATAAAGACTTGCACATGCATTAGGGTAAAGCAAGAACTTTGAAGTTTTGATTATTTTACTCCCTATGGCATAAAATGAATGGTTAACGTGGAATAAATGTGGACTAAAAAATTAGGTCATTTAGGTACAATAATTTGAATTGTTAAAGCAAGTAGATGTTGCAATTACTCGATATAGAAATGACAAAACAATAAAGAGATGAAGTACTTAGCTGATTCTGGATGTTTGTCACTTATTGAAGGTGCATAAGGGCTGGAAATTATTTGGAAATGTTTCATCTGGTGCTTATATTGAGAACAAGGGTTGATAGGTGGCCTTGACACCACCGGCAGACTTAGACTCCTATGGTAAACCGACACTGTCAGACTCTAACGACATTGTATAGGAGATGTTTGGGGTCTGCAACTTTTGGTGGACCTTCGTATCTGCCTGTAACCTACTTCCGGGTACCTGGGAGCTCTTTGATCCTGTGCAATAATGTCTATTTCTCCTCTTCTTTATCTAAGCCCTAATTCGTGCTTGAATGACAACAAGGAATCCTTAAAAAGGGGTTAATATTTTGGGTTCTATAACCTCACCATACACTTGATGATACGACAAGTGTAGCCTACCTATCAATACTCCAAAGAGGGATCAAACTGCATGTAGTTCTCCCTCCTATGTGAGAGTGTGTAAAATTATGCGCACAAACAATTCATTTTCATTCAGACTTTGACATTTAGCATCATCCAAATTTGACCTTTTTGAATTCAGATTTGGCTCTAGGGACTGTTCAAAGGCTGCTTCTTGAAGCTTTCAGATATGCTATTGCTCTTTGATAATGATCCTTAACGTAGTGAGAGTGCTTGAAGAAAGTGTGAGGTGTCTAGGAGGTGGAGGTGATAATGGCCTCACAAATGGTTTTTATATATAGGTGACTGTTTGTTAATTTCCGCTATGATCGACCCTTGAAACATGTCTAGATTGACCTAATGGAAATTTGCTCATCTACAAACTAGTTGTTGAAGGCTGTTGACATTGCTGATGAAAGATGACCTTTGTGGTAACCGGTGCACTCTTGTCTTGGTTTCCTAGTAGGTTCATGGGAATGCAACATGTGGATCTGAGATATGGAGAATGTCTATCTAGGATTTTGAAGGTGTTCCTGTATAGACAAAGTTGATCTTGAATAAATGTGACTGGTGAAGGTCAATATGATTATCCTCACTCTTCTTAACAATATAGATTAGGATATAGATAGAAGACCATTCTAGGGCCTGTCGACATTCCTCCTATATTTTGAAGCTTCTAATTCTAGAAGCTTCTCTAACTTTCTACATAATCCTAGATTTTCTAATTCTAGAATTAATCCCACCTCCTCTATTTCTAGAAGCTTCTAATTCTAGAAGCCTCTCTAACTTTCTACTCTTCTCCATTGAATTTTTAATTCAATGAATATGTCTCCATAACACTAGAATTTTCTAATTCTAGAATTATCTATCTTCTCATTCAATACTAACCATTGATCTTCCATCTACTTGGCAAGATCCTAGCCCTCCAATTCCTCTTCCAAAAACTATAAATTGGCATGCCACCCTCCATGGAAGCCAATCCATAGATCTCAAGAATCCATAACCAAACTTTGCCATTTTTATCATCTAATCAATCCATCCACTCTATCAATCCATCTTCAATCCACTCCATCAATCCATCTTCAATCCACTCCAATCAATTCATCCTTCATCAAGCATCAATCAATCCAAACAAATCAAAAGGGAGGTGCTGCCCAAGTGACTCCACACAAATCTGAAGCAAATCCAAGAGCAATCAATCAAACAATCAAGAGCAAATCCAACACATCAAAGGAGGAGTTGTGCAACTTGTAGGTAAGTGCAGGTATAATCTCTCTCCCCCTTTCAATCCATTGCTCTATCAGAGGTATTGTTGAAGAGATTAGATTAGAGGAACAACTTGTATGTGTTTTTCTCATATTTGCACTACTAATATTTTTAACATATACAAAAAAGGCCAACACACAATCCAAAATAGAAACGGAGAGGGTATATGAGTCGTAGATTTAGAAGACGATAATCCACATGCTATTAGAGGCATAGGGTTCCAAAGCCTATGATTAAAATAGGGGATGTGATCTTACTAATATCTTAGGTTGTAAGAATAAAGATAGTAGACAAGATATCTAAAATAGGGTTGTAAAAGTCAAGTGGTGGATGTAAGGCAAGGGACAATATAAGAACAATGCACTAGACAAAGAATATCCTACTCTATCCTAGTTTAGAACATGATACATCAACATAATCAATCATACCAAACATAAAGGAAAAGGAAAGGTTAGGAATACTTACCTGAAGACATCGTTGACGCATTAACCACCCCCAAGGTTAATAGTACGTAAAAAGATTTGTTGTGGGCGGATCACAAGAGGGATAGGTGGAAGATCCAAGTAGACCAAATTTGTTGGTGCAATTTCTATTCTTGTAGCTACTAGTTACCCAATAGTCCAAAGTAGACTCTGAGTATAAGCTCCGCTAAACCTTACTTTTAAGACCTTTTGGGCATCTTGACAAGGGCAAGAAGAGCAATGATGTGATGATTTGTGCCGAGAGAAATGACAAGAATGACACCTATTTATAGGGGACATAACCAAAAGTCACAAACCCTCCAAACCGACAACGCCAACCGTGGTTGATGTAGTCGGCTAAGAGAAAGTCATTTTAGATGACATTGACCCTTCTTGCAACTGTCTGACTAAAGGGTTCTAAAGGGGAATGATCATGGAAGTGGAGCAGGCACTTGGGAGCAAATGTGAAGGTGATATGAAGTTGTAAGGTGTGAGGGTAATAGAAATGATGATATCAAGTGGTCGCAAAGAGGTAGTAATAGGATAACGAGCCATGCTAAGGCACATGGGTAAAGACAACAACTCTCACCCAGTTCCACTAACCAACCCACTCATTTTGTAGTGCCTCTTTTGGGCTGAATCTGAACACCAAAGGAACTTGCACGGAACCAAATAGTAAATTGAAACAAAACCATAGTTACCTAAGACTCTGGGATGGTGGGACGAGGTTTCTAGGATGATAATTTTTTTTCAAATTTTGGGGACGACGGGGGAATGATTGATAGAAAATATACCTAATTTATTAATTTTACAAATATAACATGAATAATTCAATAAAGTAAGACTTAAAACTGAAAGTTTGAAGATTGAAACCATTAATGATTAATCCAATTATTCATCACATAAGCCAAGGCCCAAAATGCTATATATTCAATGTTCATATTTCAAATTTCAATGTTTCATATTGAGTCATTGACATAATATGATAATAGTAATACATGTAAGATTATCATAGAATTTAGAAATTACTATTAGAACAAAGAATCCGAGATACATTGATACTTCATACTAGATAGAGATACAATGAATCAATGATACATCAACGATATCAATATGACAATGAAAATTAAAAACAACTACAAGTCTTCAATAATCAACATGAGAAGAGTACAACTACATATGTTATTAAATATTATGTGATAAATGGCAAATTGTAATCACTCTTAGTGTCCTATGAAGAAACACTCGCGATCCGCTCCTCTTCACTAGAAGTATCTATATCAACATCATCTACATCTGCAAAGGAGATATCAACCAATCCTCGCTGCTCTTGATCTTCGTCAATCTGCCTTCAATCCTCATAATCCACATCCCATCATAATGCCGGGTCTCTTGTGCGTAGGTGGCTTCATGCGATCCATGAGACACAAGACACTATGTAAAACAAGAAGTTTCTTCACTCTCTTAGGGGCAAGTCTGTTCCTCGTAAGAGAGTGGATCCACCCATATGTTGACCAATTCCTCTTAGAAGCAGAGTAACTAAAAACTTGATAATGAAGGTGAATAAAAAGTGTACGTAGCAATCAGAGGTCCATACAATCGCCTCCAACTAATTGGACTCTCTTGTGCCAATGTGTTCCGTCTTTTTGTAGCCTTCTAGGTAAGCAAACTTGAGCCAATCAGTTTTGACTCGTGAAAACTCGAGCCAATCAGTTCTGACTTGTGAACCAACCGCTGCATTATACATTTTTTAGGGCTTTCAAGAAATACTTCCTCACCTCCTCATCATCTACAGGACAACCCCTGCACAGCCTCTCAATATACCACTGGATTTAGTGGATATGCAGCCATGTGTAAAGGGATGTTCAACTTCTCCCATCTCTCGTTCAATGATGGGCTAAATATGGTGATGGTAGAACTCCAAGGGGGTCCCTCGCCTCGAATAACAACCTTTATCCGACCAAGCATACTATCAATACATTCTTATATCTCACCAAGGTTAGGGCTCTTAGAATCCTCGTATTTCATCACACCAAAACCATAAATACTATAGATGTGATATATATCACATCTATCCAAAATGCTTCTTTCACCACCACTGCTTTCACCTTTTCCCCTTGCTCTATCTTGGACCCATCCCAACTATACTACTCTAATGTCATGCCCATACATTGTAAAGACTCTTGCAACTCAACCATCCTATCCAAAGAAAATAAAGTATGATGCAAAATATGTGTCCACCGGCTTGGGGAATTCCGTACTCGTAAAGCTACGAAAGAGTGCCAATGATGTATGGTGGTTGTAGATGAAAATTTACATACCGATGAACATCTTCACATCTCTAGCATCAACCACTACATTTTGACCCAATCAATTTTTCCAATGTCTTTTAGTGCATTGTTTATGGCATGCACGCAACATGGGGTCCAAAATATATGCCGGTAATAAGCCTCAACGAGCTTACTCGCTGCCCCGCACACATAAGGTGCATCTCGTGATAACTTGCACAATGTTGGCGAGGCCAACCTCCTCAATGGCATCTCACAAAATGGTGAATTGGAACTCGCATCCCTCTTCTTTCCCGAGCAATCAACCGCCCTAAAAAAGTAAGGACCCTCTCGCATGAAACATTGATATTTATGAGTGGTTGGTGTTTGATATCCATCCACCCATTCATGATGATGCTGCAATCGTGAGAGACCCATGTGCATCTCATTTCCTCCATCAATAAGTTAACCTTGGAATAGTTCTTGTCCAAGATTGCGGTTCTCAACTTCATGTCTCCTAGGGGCACATAACTTACACCTGCTTTGGCTACCTTAGCCATAGCCTCCTGTAATAAGGAGAACGAGCAACATGAAATGGGATGCTAGTGGCAAAAAAGAATTTTCCAATGGCATCATCAGCCTCTTCCCTAGCCTTTGTATCATACATGTCCACAATTGGATTAGAGGCCACAACCTTCCTCTTCCCCTACTACCAAAAGCATCCACTTCGGTCACCTCATAAGATGTTGTGCTTGCAGTATTTGAGAAACCAATATTAGTTATCGAGAGTGAGAACTAAGAGTTCCATTAACAAGATGGACACGAACTTCTGGAAATTTTCTATCATATCTCCATTATACAACCTCACCATTTCTGCCTCTCTTCAAGTGATAGTTGTCCACATATGCCTACACCTTTCCCCGAGATGTGCAATAAGTGCACATTCAACCTAGTAATGTCTGCTTGACCAAGATAATGAGCATATGTTGCATCTCCATATTTATGTCCCCCGAAATGTTTGATCTAGGACCCTCAATAATTTGACCAAATTGTTTCAAAGGTTTTTTATTTTCAAAATGTCCTCTAGCATACTTGTTCAACATTGCAGAGGGGCATCTAAACTTGTCACCACTCCCATGTGAACTTTTAGGTGTTTCGTTATTTTTTCTTCTTCGCACACCCATCTCATCACCCATTTTAACCTCACATTCAACTTCATAATCACTGTCCGAACTCATTTTGGGGCTACAATAATTTAAAAACAACAATATAACTATACATTATAAAGTTTTTAACACGCTTTGCATTTAGACTTTTAAAAAAACTAACATCACCCTTGTTTAAGTTTTTAATTTTAACCATGCTTGCATTAAAAAAACCAGCAATGAACAAATGGCAAATGCCCTTGTTTAACTTATTTTCTTATTTGGAAATTAAAAAAGAACATCAATGAATACACTTAGAAATTAAAAAAACAAGCAATGCAATGCCCTCCCTTGTTTATCTCATTCCCTCCCTTGCTAATCCAAATAGAAAATAACAAAAAAGCAATGAATACACTTAAAAAAAAAAAAAAACAAGCAATGCCTTCCCTTGTTTATCTCACTTTGAACTTTGCATTTGGAAATTTAAAAAAATATGCAAAGGGTCATTGTACATATCTCTTGCTCCTTTCTCTCTCTCTCTTTCTCTTTGTTCTTGCTCTTTGCTTTGTGTGATTACAATGAGTGTGAGATGTGCTTTTTATAAGTTTTTTAGAGGCTTTTAGGGTTAGGGTAAAGCAATGACCATTTAAAATAAATAAAACAATAAAATTTTGGCTTAAACTTTAAGTTTTTTTAAAATGTTTAAAAGAGGCAACACATAGGGGATATCATGACATCCTCAGACGTCCCCTATGACTTCCCGCAATCCTTAAAGCACTGGGATGTCTCGGTACTTCCCCGACCTTAGGGGATGTCCCCTTTTTTTTTTCCAGACGTGGGGAAACGTCCCGTCCCTAAGTCCCCCGAGACGCCCGGGGAGGGGGTGCATGTCCCTACGTAACACCGAACAAAACTGAAATTAAATTCTCAAACCCTAGCAACAGGTTGTAAATATATTTTTATGATAGCAATCAACCACAAAACTTATAGAAACCCTTCAAAATATTATTCTTCAAAGCGGGAATTAATTGCAAGGAAAAAGTACTGGAGAATATATCTTTTTACCAATTTAATATCAACTGGAAATTAATTATCAACAAATACCCTTTACAAATATGGCTGGAAATGAAGAATTCCAAGCCCAAATTCAAGTACAAATGAAGATTCCAGCTGCTAAAAATAGAAGGAACACAATGATGATTGAATTTGAAGTTTCTTTGTGCCCTAGAACACCCCAAACTCCACCTTAGGGCAGGTCGCCACCCTTGGGAAGGGCTGGAAATGTCTTCAAAATTGAAATCAACACAATGCAATCTTCGTATGAGATCACCCTTTGCAAATTTGAGGGGTTTCATCCTCAAACCAACTCACTATTGAGAGGTTTCGTTCTCAATAGGTCTTCCAAGAGGGTTTTCGTCCTCAATGGATGAGAGAGAAAGCAAAGCGTGCTCCAACTCTAAGAGAATAAATTCCAAAGCATGCATAAACATCTTCCAAGCCAAGCGACCCCTTTACATAACTAGAGGTGGCAAAAACCAACTAGAATCCTCCTAAAGAGGACCGACCTCCTTGCAGCACATAATAGTTCCTTTTTCTTTTATATTTCCATTGGCTTTTCACCCTTTTCCCAACCGATTGACTATATGTAGAAAATTATTTAAAAATAACGCAAAGGTCACAAAACAACCGATGGCTAACAAGAATATACCTCGAAGGATTGCAAAATATAGCTAAGGACTACTTTTCCATTTATTTTCTGCTCAACCTCTAAATGAAGAAACACAAAAGGAGGTTCTTGCAATTTTTCCAAGGATTATTTCCGAACACGACAATAGGGGGCTCACTACTCAAGTCATTGAATGTGAATTGCAAAAGGTTGTGTTTAGTATTAAAAAGGGCAAGACACCTGGCCCAGATGGGTTCCCGATAGAATTATATCAAGTTTTTTGGGATATTCTTAAAGTTGAGCTTCTCCAAGTTGTGGAAGAGGTGAGAACTGCCAAAACCATGTTAAAATAAATCAATAAAACATTTATAGCCTTGATTCTTAAAGCTTCAAAAGTGGGAGATATCTCATGATTCAGACCTATAACTTTGTGTAATGTTTTGTACAAAATTGTAAAGAAAACTATGGCAGATCGGATGAAACCTCTCTTGCATAAGATAATTTCTCCTAAGCAAGGGGATTTGCCCAGAGAAGGCAAATCCATGATGAGATAGTTTTAGCCTAAGAAGCTTTACATTCTATGGATATGCAAAAATCCCCTTCAATGTTCATCAGGCTCGACTTTTCGAAATCCTATGATAGAGTTGACTAGAGTTTTTTTATATAAGGTCTTGGCTTTGTTTGGCTTCTCTAGAGAATGGATTGATTGGGTTCAGGCCTGTTTGTCTTCAGCTACTTATTCAGTTTTAGTTAACGGTAGCCCATCTTGACTCTTTTCAACTACCGTGAGGTGTTTGCTAAGGTGATCCACTTTCCCGTTTCTTATTTATTATTCTGGTTGAATGCCTTGGAAGATTGGTAACTAAAGCTTTTAATGATAAGAAGATAGGCAATATCAAAATGGCTAAAAGAGCTAGACCTGTTACACTTTTGCAATTTGTTGATGACTCTACGCTCCTAGCAAGGCTACCTTTTGGAAGCTTCTAGTCTCGCAGAAGATTCTTTAGCTTTTTACTAGGGCTATAAGATAACTAATTAATCAAGAGAAATCTCATATCTTCTTTTTCATTTCTCTCAAAGGCAAGAAGCACAAATTCTGGATATTTTTAAATTCAGAATGGGCTCTCTCCCGGTTCATTATTTGGGGATTCCATTGGCAGCAAAACAATTAAAAGATTGGAATTGGTTAATCGATAAGGCTAAGGTGATATCGTAGAAATGGACGAATAAATGGCTCTCTTCAGAGGAAGAACAACTTTCACTAAGGTAGTTCTTCAAGTTGTGTCGATGTATGTTTCTTCTATTTTGAATATTCCTATTGGGATTTTAAAACAAATGGAGTCTCTTTGTCAGAAATTTATTTGGAGTGGAACCCGGAGAAAAGGAAATGGTTGTTAGCTAAGTGGGAGATTTTGTGTCATCTAAAAAAGGTGGTTTAGGATTTCGTTCTTGTATAAACCATAATGGAGCATTAGCAACCAAACTTTATTGGAGATTATCGAATGGTCCAAATGATATGTGGGTTGTTAATATTAGAGCTAAATATGCAGAAATTAATCCTCTTGAGTGGATAATTACATTGCCCCTTTCTTCTAGAGGATCCTCAATTCTTGCAGCTTCCGAGAATATGTAAGGTATCCAATGGGATATATTATAACCCAAAAGGGAACACCTGAAATTTCTGATTTATAATAGCAATCTGGATGAAGAAAATCTAGGATAATAATGCAATTTATCCACAAAATACAGATCTGAAATACCCTAGATATGGTGAGCTGCTATAGAGACCAAAAACCCTTAAATCTGATCTTAAATTACTCAAATCTCATGCCAAAATATTTATGATAATTTAGAAATGCAAGAACACCAAAATATATAATTTTTAGGACCCAAAACAAGAGTTGGAATTTTATTATAAATCTGTAGAAATACAACTTACAAAAGTGGCTGGAAAGAAGTGATCCCAAGCCCAAATCCACTGAAACAAAGCTGAATATGGCCTCCAAAATTATGGCAAAGCTGTTGGTGATGAGATCTAGAACAACCGTGCCCTAGAATGTGTCAAACTCCACCCACAAGGGTGTAGATAGCCCTAGATATGGCTGAAAATGAAGGTAGAAATCTGCCCAAACACTCTTGTCTTCAAACCCTAGCTGGAATGCCTCAAATCTGCAATATTGGGTCTTCAATCATTGCTGAAAATCTGAAATACTCCTTGAAGCTCAATAGAAACTCTTGAAATGGAGGATCTTCACACAAAGGATGAAGAGTTTTTGTTCTTCAACCTTGGCAAGAGAGGGTTTTTGTCCTCTAATGCAAATACACCAAAGGGTTTTCGTCCTTCAATGTAGAAATGGAAGAGCAATCAACCAAACCAGAAAATAGATATCAAATTAGCAAAAGATGATGCCAAATGAACCCCTCTTCACCTCCTTTTATACTTTTTTGTCTCTATTTTTCAAGTGGGGCATTCCATGTGGGATTAATAAAGTAACTTTATTTTCTTATTTTAATATTACTTTACTTTTCCACCAACCTTTAATAATTAATTAAAGTACCAGTAATAAGAATTACTTTAGTACTAAAATTAGATTATTAATTCCTCCTTTATTCTCCCTTTAGCTGACTGAATACAATGGAAAATAGGCTAAAAAGGGGTCTTCTACCTGCCAGTATTTAAAAATACATTTTATTCTTATAATAATATTAATAAGTTGCCCCTAGATAATGAATTGACTGGGCCCAACTTAGAAATATTATTAATGTCCATTAATTTGGAAAATGGGACATTACATAATAGGAGAAGAAATTATAAATAGACTTCTTTAGGATAATTGACAACGATCAAACAACTAACTTTTGGAAAAACTCTTGGGATGGGTATCTGCCAATCATTACTCAATTTCCTGACTTGAAGCCGACAATGGAAGGTCTTCATGAAAAGGGATGGGTTAAGGTTGCTAAGTATTGCAAATCTACAATGAACCAATGGGATTCCTACTCATGAATGGCCAATTCAACTAGTGGAGGCTCACAAAAAGAATGTTGATCACATTTTACAGTCAAGAACTCTTTCAAGATTTGAATTGTCAGACTCAATAGCATGGGGCAATAACTCCACACGTATCTATTCTGTTTCAGCTGGATATAAATCTCTATGCAAAGTAACTCCTCATCCTTTAAGAGACATTTTTAACCACCTATGGCAGGAAGTTCTATGGCCAAAAGTAAGCTTCTTTGTATGGCTGTTATTGAGATGAAGAGTCCTTACAGGGGATAGGCTTATGAAAAGAGGGTTTAATGGTCCTTTTAGGTGTGTAATGTGCTTGGCGAATGCTGAAACTATTACTCATCTTTTTCTAGAGTGCCCTTTGTACTCCAACTGTGGCAACATTTGGCCACGTTATTTGAGATTCCTTGGTGTGGAATTCAGGCTCTTGAACAACCGTCCAAAGAATGGTGAAAACAGATTAACCATGGCCAAAGTTTTTTGCAAGCATTATGAAGTGGACCCTTTTGTTATGGAACACATGGAAGGAAAGAAATAGACGAATTTTCCAGCAGGAATGTAGAGACATCCCATTTGTTTGGGAAAAGATAAAGATGAATGTTGCTGAATCCATTAAGCATAAATTACACTTCCTCAAAATCTTTCAACACAATGGGTTAATTTTATTAAAAAGTTACCTTTAAATCTCTCAAGTACCACCCTGGTTGCCTCTAAACCAAGAAGGCAACATCAAGTAAATGGAAAGTGGTCTGCTCCTCTGAATGGGTTCGCAAGTTGAATACAGATGGTGCTTCCAAAGGAAATCCGCAATACTAGCATGGGAGGAATAGGCAGATTTTCTGATGGTTCAGTGGCCTTTTTCTTTCTAGAAAAATTGGGTCATGCAACGAATAATTTCGCTGAAATCAAGGCAGTTTACAGAGGTTTACAAGAAGCAGTGAAAATTGGTTGGCAAAGGATTCAGGTGGAGTCTGATTCTCTACTGATCATTAGCCTTTTATCCAATTCTGTTGTGACTAAGGGCAAAAATTGGCAAATATTAAGAGAGCTGGAAAAATTCATAGGTTGATGGAAAAGTTCCAAGAGATCAATTTTAACTATGCTCCTAGAGAGCAAAATAATGTCGCGGATGTGTTAGCAAATTGGGCCTTGGATAATCTTATTTGTTATGGTCCTCCACTGAAATTGTGGTCGTCCAAGCTTCAAGAAGATCTTAGACAGATATTAGATATAGATTTGATTCAATGATAGTTGTTAGTATGGCTTCTTATGTTTCTAATGCCCAGGCTTGGACTACTAATAGATTTTATGCCTGACACATTAGAATTTGTACACTTTGATTTCTCTGTAATATAAGTCTTTTTTTTTCAATTCAAAATCATGACATTAATTTCCCTTGTTCATTCCCTTTTAGCCCACGGGAAGTGGAATGGGCTCAAGATCTTCAAGGAGAACTAGCGTTGAGAAGGGGACATTACATGTTCCCAATACGCCACTTAAGGCATGCACTCAGGTAGATTAATGCATCAATGGCCTGCAAAGAGAAATCATTAGCAAGTATGAAAAGTAAGGTGTATACAACTAGTAGATAGAGGTGCTTAAGATAGTGGAATGGTAGGCTGATAGGGAAAGTGTGCTCAAGTTAAATATATGTGGATTGTCCAAATGTGTTAAGAGTATGTCAAAGTTGGTGGGTGTACCTAATTCTTCTGGGGATTCACCTAGGCACACCTCGAGATTTGTCAAATCATCAAGGTTTCCTCGGGTCTTGCTTTGGTTTATTCACTCCTTCTGGGGCAGCAACAAGTTTCACTTGGGATAACTCAACTGAGGCTGCTTGACCTAAACTTGGGTCTGCCAGGACCAGAAAGGAGCTACCTGGTCTATATGAAGTAACTTATTCACACAATTTTAAACTTGAGTCATTGTGGTAGTAAGTGACCCACCTTATTTCTAGACCACAACTTGATGGACATAATGAGAGCTATTATATTAGTCACCTTGTGTTCTAACATTACTAGGTGAAAATTATTAATACTAAAATATGAAAACATGCAGAAAAATACACAAAGATTTTGCTGTCTAAAAACACCATACGCGGGCTAAAATAATTTCTGACACTATATAAAGGGCACATAACGAAATTTCACCAACATATATAATGATATCCAAGTATATACAAGCTGTGTAACAGACTACTAATTACTGAATTTCTGCCTTGTGTCATTGAACATTGTACCTCAGTATCCACAATTTGTATCTTCTATAGTGGAAAATGAGGTTAAACCTTGGCTAGTAGTTCTGTTGATCTATTACCTTTCCATTGAGCTTGAACAAAATTGGTTTGAGAGAAGGTTGATCTTTTCCTCGAGCGACAATAAATGAAATTTCCAATGCATGACTTCGGCAAATGAAACATCAATGATACAAATTGGTGAAAATTTGGGGTTTTCCTTGAGCAATAAAAGTAGAAATACCCACCCCAAAAGCCAATTTTATACCACAGAAGGTTCCTTCTATCTGAGCAAAGTTTTTGTCATAAAGCTGAAATTGTCCACAAGTATCGAAAGAGTTTACCTTCCACCAGACAAGATACTTCCACCAGAATGCATACTTCCAACCCCATTAATTCCAGGATTTCCTTGTGAAGCACCATAAAAATTGAGTTTAATAAAAGCTATGATGTTAGTACCTAATGAACTGGTAACAAAGGCCGGGTTAATGACAAGGAAAGCGGCGCATGAACTCTTGCTGAGATTCGCCAGCTTTTCTGTAGAAACTATTTTCTTTTGGTAATTATTAGTAGTAGCCACATCTGAAAGAGACTCAAATTTGTAGTGTTCAAGATAAATCACCCACTATGTCTTGGGGAACAAATTTTATCTCTTTAGGTAAAGTCCATAGGATGAGATGTAGAAGAAAGTCGATTCTATGTCCTCTGGAGGTGGTTTTTCATTTTATTTTTGTTGTGAGGGGTGAGGAAGGGTTGGGTAGGGATGGTGGGGGTTGCAGGAAGTTGGATGAAAACTTAAAGACTCATTTGTTAGTTGTGTTGAGTTTATCTTGGCACCTCTTTATGTTTTGTTCAGTTAGAAGTGCATGTATTTGTTAATGATCCCAAGTAAAATTATTTCCTAGAATCCTAGTTCATCTCGTTAAGATAAATCTGTGGTAAAATCAATCTCTTCATTTATTTTAACGTGATTCATTTTCTATTTGCCCCTTTACAAACATCATTTTGAATTGAAGGTTATGATGACAGTGAAAGAGGAATTTATTTAATAAAGTTTATTTGAAATGAACTAAAAGATGCATTCTCTTATTTGCTTGTTTCTTTTAGAGGACTAAATTTGCCTGATAGATGATTTTTAGTCCTGGTTGTGATATGTCCACTGTTATTATCATACAGGAAAGGATACAACTTGAGACTGCTCGCTTGTACAAGCAAGCTGGTGTAAATCCATTTGCAGGTGATGAATCACCTATTGATATCCTTGCCGAAAATTCATTTTTAAGTAACAACAATTACATGATTCATATTTATTAATAAACATTTTATCGTGTACTACATTTCAGTTATTTTGACAGACAATTAAAACTTATGTCTTTATAACAAATCAGCCCAAAGAGGAAATTATTAACATGTATAATATATTTTTGTAAGCCTGCAGTTCTTTCATTTTTTCTCAGAGATAAAATTCATATAGCTTTATTTAATTCTAATAAAAGTTATCTTTTACTCAATTTTCTTGATGTGGATGCAGGTGCATAGTTGTTTAGATCTTAATGCAGTTGATTTCTTTATTTCTTTCTTGCCTACACATGCTTACTAGAATAACTGTTTGTTTCTCTTATCTTATGCTTCTTACTGTTAGAAGCTGAATGAAACTATCCCAGCTAGTATCTATTATCTTAGAACATATTGTGCTTCAAGACCTGTTCTATGGAGAAATAGTCAGACAATAATTAATGTATTGGTTTCTGGAGACACCGCCCATGAGATAAGATTTCTCGGGAAAAAAAATTAAAAACATAATTGTTGACTTTTTTGTCCATGTTTGTCCTTGCTTGTAGTTTAAGCCAAAGAAATTTATCTAGAAAGGTTACCTAGATCCTCCAATAGGAAAAAACATATGTTTCTCTATGTACATTCTAATAATCGAAAGAACATTACAAAGCTGAATAGATAGCCATATTGAAACCCTACAATCTAGGAAGCAAGCCTAACCATAGTAAGAATACTCGGCAAGTACTTGCCAACCGTTTGCCCAAACGAGTCATCACCACCAAAACTCGCAAAATGATTCACCGAGTTGTAGCAAGTACTCACCACAACTCGGCGAGTCCGTGACTTTAACTCTTTGACGCAGCTGCCTGCATGCGGATACATGGTTTGACACTCAAAAAACACGGATTTTTCCCTTTATAAGGCCCTACAACACTTCATTTCATTCACACAACCATTTGAGCTTGCATTGCTTGTGTTGAACGGATTTTGGAGCGAATTCGAAGAGAGAATTTGGAGAATTGCATTTGGAGGTAAGTTTTTAAAAAAAAAAATTCTTTCAAGTTTTTCCAAATTTTGTGTATATTATTTATGTTTTATAGATTCATATTGTAATTCTAAATACATGTAATGTAAAATCGAATGCTTGTAATTTTTGTATAATCAATTGCAGCCAAAGGTATGCATTTATTTTTTACTTATATTCGTTCTAAACTATTTAAATTTTATGTATGCGTATTGTAATCGATTCATATTGTAATTCTAAATACATGTAATGTAAAATCGAATCTTTGGTAATTATTTTTATAGTAATTTTTTATATATATACATTTTTACGCAAATTCGTTCTAAACTATTTAAATTTTATGTATGCGTATTGTAATCGATTCATTGAATATGTTTTGTAATTTTAAATGCGTTCAATGTGATTGCAAATCATTTTAAATTTTTAATACTCATTTGCAACCATAGGTATATCATTTTTATTAAATTATGGTGAAATATGGTTATTCAAGCACGCTTTTTTAAAAATTTAATTAAGCTTACGTTTTTTTAATTTTTTAAATGTGCATTGTGTTGCAGATTAGAGGTTAACAATGGCATCAGGCTCGGCATCGATTCGGCATCTGGGTCAACATCACTAGCAGGAACCATTCCTGCGAATGCCCGTACCCAAGCTTGGAAGTATGGTGTACGTGGAACAGCTGCAGGAATAGTTACTTGCAATTTCTGTGGTAGAACAATGTTTGGAGGTGTCAATCGTCTGAAGTCGCCAATCGTCCGAGGTATCACCTTACATATATTTTTTGTCGGGACGTTGTGGTTTGCCCCAATGTTACAGAAGAGGCAAAGCGAGAGATGAAAGTAGAGTTGACAAAGCTAGAGGAGAAGAAACTAGAGAGGGAAAGGGTGCAAACAACCATAGCACAAGCTATTAGATGTGGGGCTGCAATGACGTGAAGGATTCAAAGGATGATGTGGCAACAATTGTGGGCTCCACTCGTGGCCCATGATATGAATTTGGAAGAGCCGGAAGAGGCACATCTTCATCAAATTCAAGCAAAGGCATACAAAGATTTTTGTGTGCCAAGGAACACATCTCGGAGCACAACCTTCATTCAAAGTACAACTTTGAACAAAGATATGCACGAGGAAGTGAATAAAACATGTGCAAATTTTCGTACTACAACAACCCATACCGAGAGTACTTGGTGACAACGTTAAATTTCTTTGGGAAAGCGTGACAAGACAGCGGCTTTCTCTCGAAAGATTTGAGTGGGAAATTGCTACAGGTGTAGTCGCAGATGCCACTACAATTCTAGAAGAGCAAAAGAAACAATGAGACAATACGGATGCACCATTCTTTGGATGGGTGGACGAATGGAAGGAACCACAACCTCATTAATTTTTTAGCGGCTTCAAATGGTGAGATGGTGTTTTTGAAGTCTATTGATGCCTTTAAGATAGTAAAAAATGCGGAAAATTTGAGTGTTATGTTAGAGACGGTTGTATTAGAGGTTGGTCGGTCATTGGGAGACTATTGCGGGAAAGACATCCATCACTCTTTTGGACTCCTTGTGCAACTCATTGCCTTGACCTTCTTTTGGAGGACATAGGCAAAATTGATTGGGTGAGGCCGGTTGTAGAAGATGCAAGAAACATAACAAAGTACATATACAATCACCCTTGGGTTTTGAGCTTGATGAGAGAACACACAAAGGGGAAAGAGCTTGTTCGAGCCGGTGTCACAAGGTTTGCAACTAACTTCTTGATGTTGCAAAGTATTTCTAGTTTGTTGACATCTTTGAAGCAAATGTTTGTGAGTCAAGCATGGCTAGACTCACAATATTGAAAGAAAGCGGATGGAGAGAGGGTTGCAAAGATAGTTTTTGATGATATCTTTGCAAAGAGACCTATAGAGATCATCAAGGTAATTTCAAACTTTAATTTATATTTCATTCCTTTATTTTAATTTGTTAAATTATTAATATATTGTTTTTAACTTTTTACTTTATTTGTAAGTTTGTAACCTTACATTTTAATTTGTGTGTAGGTGTCAGAGCCGTTGGTGAGGGTTTTGCGTTTGGTTGATGGGGAGCAAAACCCTATGGGGTATATTTATGAGGCCATGGATAGGGCCAAAGAGTTTATCCAAAACCATTACAAGGGGGATATCGTCAGATATGGTCCCTTTTGGGAGATTATTGAATGAGGTGGAACAATCAACTCCACCAACCTATTCATGTAGTGGGGTACTACCTCAACCCCAAGTATTTCTTTTCGATGGCTTCACAGATGTGAACGGAGAGGTTATGGAGGGCCTTTCAACATGTATTGAGAGGATGATACCAGATGTTGAGACGAGGGACCTCGTCATTTTAGAGCTGCAAAGTTACAAACGTGCTATGGGGAGGCTCTTTTCTTCGATGTTAGCTATCCGAGGGAGAACCACATAGACACCAGGTAATAAAAATTAGAATGTTTACCAAGTTACTTATTAGTTACAAATTTGATTTTATTAATTACTTATAAATTTTTGATTATCTTGTTTGTAGGTTCTTGGTGGGAGGATTGGGAGGAAATACCCCGCATCTTCAAAAGCTAGCCCTCAAAATTCTATCTCAACCTTGTAGCACTTCTGGATGTGAACGCAACTAGAGTTTGTTTGAGGCCATTCACACGAAGAAGTGCAACAGTTGAGTCAAAAATGGCTCAACGACTTGGTTTTTGTGCAATACAATCTTCGGCTTCACACAAGAAAAGTGGAGGCCACATCAAAGGAGCTTATTGATTTGGATGAGATAGATCCATACAACGAGTGGATTGGGCGAGAAGAGGAAATCCCTGCGTTCACAGAGGACGAGATTGCTTCTTTTGAGAGGGAAGCTATGGAGGGAGAAGCACTAGCAACTGTAGGAGATATTGGATTGGATGACATCTTTGGAGGTGATCTCAACATGCGTGAGAGGAGCCATCACCATCTACTTCGAGGTTCGAGCAGTAGTCGCACCTTTCAGAGTGTAACAACCCCATTTTGTCACTTCAATTCTAGGGGGAAAAAATTGTATTTCCCAATTTAAACATATGCCTCTAATGACTTAAATGTACAACTAACATTTAAATCCAGCATAATATAATTACAATTCTTCAGATAACAAATCAATAAAGCATGTGCAAGTTTATGGGTCAACTAGATCCTACTCGATCCCCATAGAAAACTCTTTCGAGTCAATATACAAAGTATACCAGTAGTGCCCTTCTCGACATTGATTTACAAGTGTTGTTCTAAGTGTCTACCGAGATTTCAATCAATCGAATCCCATCCGACATCACACACTTATGCTAGAACTAGGTGCATCCGATAGTGTACTACCATACACTACTTCGGCTAAAGTTTCAGAGTCATGTATGCCATGCTTAGTTTCATGACGACACATTTGTCATTAGAAACATGTCCCATCACCATATCATTTAATCCAGTTATTAGAGTTGTATTACTTGTCTTTCTGCGGTTAATTTAATTTAAGCCACGCATCCATGCAAAACTTGTGTATCTAGCGAGGAAAGCACGATGTACCACTAGACTAATTTGGATGGGCAAGTTCCAAAACGCTTCACGACACAACTTAATTCCATGTTGATCATGGCATGCGTAATAAGTTTGTCAAAATTTTCCACCTTACTAAATTCGTTTTGACAGATTAATTTTCATCACGTAGTGATATCCATCGCATTAATTAATCGATCCTAAGGTCCATATCTAGTTTCGATTAATAAAACGTAATCAATCTTATCAGCCATTCATGTATTTTATTTATACATCATCTATTTAGTTTGGACAAAAATATGTTTATTAAAACAGTCCTAAATCTCCCATTTACATCATTGATGTTAAGTTGTTTAAGTATAGCTTTTCTTGATATAACACTAGATTATATTAGGCGTAGTTATAAGCATATAAGACTTTATAATATTTAGTCATACCTAATATCCATAAAGGTTGATTCCATATAGATAACTGGAAAATAATAATAATTCAATTTAGTTATCTAGTGAGTATATCAACATCTATTTTCTAGTAGATTTTAATCATTGAAAACATCGAATCTTTTTATACTTAAGTTCAACATAGTAACTAGTATCTTTAAATCGCTTAATATTTAAACTTACCCGACAAATAGGAACTATTACTTCATTTATAACTGCATATATAAATGCTACAAATCCATTCGGAGTAATAAACTATGTTGCGTGGATACGGGACGCAGTACCGGTTGCACGGGTTCGATACGTGGATACGTCAATTTAAAAAAACCCTTGGGTACGATACGTCTTGGATACGTCCGTGCATATATATATATATATATATATATATATATTTATGTACATATACTCATTTTACTCATTTTTTAGTCCATAAAAAACTGAAATAGTAATACAAAACTTGAATCAATGTTCAAAACATTCAATAGTAATACACTTAAGACTTTGCATTTTCATTGATCATGTGGCTGCCATACATATGATATAGTTATATGAATATCATGTCAACATGAATACGAACAAAACTTGAAATTTGAAAAATATACTAGGATCAATGTTCAAATTTTCAAAACATACAATATACTTAAGATTTTACATTTCATTGATCATGTGGCTGCCATACATATGATATAGGAATATCAAGTCAACTTTTTGAGGTGATTAGGGTGTAATATTTTATTCATTTTAATATTAGGGTTCGGTTTTATGCATTGACTAAGTCAAAAATAAAAAAAAGGTTTTAATGCTTTAAATGACGTTTTTGACATAGGGTACGTGGGGATACCTCCAGGTATGTCTAGACGCACCGTGGCGTACACTCGAATGTATCCCCATGTATCCAAGGTGAACCCGAACCCGTACCCTCATGTATCCGTCCGGATCGTATACGACGTGTGGTTCGGGGGTCCAGGGTGAACCTCGCCAACATAGGTAATAAACATAACCTTTATTGAAATAATAGTATACAAAATGATTTACCGAATTATATTTCTTCATCACCAAAAGTTATACAAAACTATAGAGGGTAAATGCCTCATTATAAAATTCATTAAGAAGAGCTTAATCTCTCTTTGATTGACAACCAATCAATGGGTACAATTTTTCATCATAATCATAAATGAATCATGTAACCATTTTAGAATCATCCGCCTGTAATCATCTTGGGACAACTTGTTTCAAACCTGCATGATTAAAACATGGTTAGTTTTATGCAAACCGGCATGGAAGTCCTTCCCACCTAATGTCTTATGTCTTTTTGTATTTGAATAAAAGAAGAGCTGCAGACAATATTAGTATATAATAAATACCCACAAGATCAAATAACATTTACCAGGATAAATACACTTTGCATCCTTTTTAAAAGATCCGTTCATTGCTCTCATAAGATTACAAAAGACAAATATATTCACCAGCTGCAATTCAACTCACACTTTCATAGTATCTACTAACGATCACCAACCCTAGAAATGGATAATATATTAGCTTAGTACAACTCAAACAATCATAATATCTAATAACAATTTTTATTTCACAATATATTAAATAGATATAAGTATTTGGACGATATTGAATCATTCTCCATTTCAACTAAAGATGGTTGCCAATTTCTTATCATTACAAGATACTAAGCAATATTCATACATTATAACCAATTGTTTATCCATGGTTGTATGAATAGTGGCTAATCTAAATAACGTAACAATATTACTTAATTATAAGTTCCTTTAGCTTCGCAAATTTTGACTCGATATAAATATCATAATTTGCATACTAATAGTTCCTTGATCAGTAATAGATCATCATTATCATAGATTACAAATGCCAAAGGGTCACCAAGCAGATCTATATGTAATTATGACCACAAAGATTTTTGACGATGTAAGGATAACAAAAAAATAACCTAAGCATAAGTCTCAGATTCGACTATATGGTGAACTCTATTACGTTGAACATTACGAAGGCCTCCGATAATGTAGTTACTTTCAACAAGACCGGTCTCGACTATACCGTCGACTTCATACAGTATATTCATCTTAATACAACCTCCGAGTCAAGGGCTTCACCTTGCGACTAATTGACTAATGACTATAAAATAAAGCCCTTTGGTACCATAGTTGATTTTAATAGAGAATTCCCAGACCCTCGGACATTAGCCGCAACTTATGAAACATAAGTTACTCTAACACAATCCATTATCATTAAAAATGATTCGAACCAAAAAAAGACCATCACGCGACATAAAGAAAATAGTGATTTCCAATCATTGAGTTATGGCTGAGATTCACATAGATCACCACTTTCAGGCCGTGATTTGCTCACCTAGCTAAGGGGCAAGAGTCCATGACTCTATTCTCACAAAACCTCCAAAATTAGTTGTGGCACAAAGAGAATCAGCTCCTAAAGCAAGATGAAATCATAAAGAGCCCAAACGACCTTTATCATCCTTTGAAATAGATCATAACTCTTCACATACTCGAAACCAGGGATTTCGATGATCAACTTAAATATAAATTTACCCAAGTATACCCAAGTTCTGGGTTGGCGTCATAACAAGTCACAAAGAGTTCTCATCACAGAATACATTTGCAGAGAGTACAAATAGATATAATAAAACCATAGGATGATTTTACACATCATCATGAGACCCTCCGAGTATTTTTGAGTTCTACTACATACCCAAAATTAACTAAATACCAAAAATCAACAACACCCACATGATTTTCTCCACAACCATGGAAAACCCAAACAATTGAGATATCATGAATAACTAGAACAAAACTTTATCTACGCAAATAATAGATAAAACAAGTTCAAGGAGGGATAGGTCATATCACACCATGAACTATAATAGAGAAAACCACGATCACAGAGTTCGTTTAAATACAAGCTTTTGAATATTCTAATGTTACCATTTTGTAACAAGAAAACACATCCGATAGACTAAATAACTAAGTTCATACCATTTCAGAATTGACAATATCTTACATACCCGAAGCGTTTAATTCATAGATATTATTTTATGCAAATACAAAATGATATAAGCTATAAAGGAGAAGAGGGACGATACATCCCTCGTAAATAGTTTTCCGCTATTTTTGAGATATCTTCTTTTCATTTACTTCATCAGATTTCCCAGCTAGTTGTATTGTATCCCCCCACGAACTTTGAGCACCCAACCTTCTAAAAAGATTGATTCACAAGATCTCCCTCTCATTACCAAAACTAGACAATCACATAAGTAATACCTAAGTTACCATTTGCTTTTCCACCATTTCTATGCCAAAATTATAGCTCAACAATTATACATGCAGAGCTCGAAAAGGGAAGTTCCAATCCACAATAGATAAAAATAAAAGATAACTCATGAATGCATGATGTTTAGCTTCTTCGGGGAGCTTCCAACTCCCGAGAAGCCATCCATTCCTAATTAATGCCATTAATGCTACATTGCCACATTGTGGTTGTTCTTAATTGCATGCGTTACACCTCATATTTGGTGGTAGGAGATAATTCGAGCAGTCGAAGAATCGTTTAAACGCAACCTTTTAAATTGCATGGTCGACAAGTCGACCATTCCATCCATTAAACATTTTCAATCCTTTGCATGGTCTTTCGACCAAAACAAATAATTTGGCTAAACTCCCTCCATGATATATTTATAAAATCAGACCTTCAATCATAAACATAGTAGGTCGATATTACTTTATATACTTTTCTAAGCCTTTCAATATGGTTAAACGACCTTGCTTATCATAAAGCCAATGCACCAAGTGTAATGTCCCCCTTTTTTATAAAAAATTAAAAAGAAGATAAAATCGATTTGCACATGTAATTTTAAAATAAAATTTATAAATTGTGCAAATTGAAATAAAAGGGGAAGTTCGACTTCACCTTGAGATAATAAATACTTTTTTAAAAGGTAAATCAAGTGACTAGGCAAGTCGCATTTTCTTGGAAGCATTTAATAATTAATATTTGAGACAAAGTGATTATTCCTAAGCATGGGTCGACCCATATGAGCATCTTTTTAAAATCCCTATGCATTTAATATTTGTTGTTGGTGACTTTCAGGCACATTTTTAAATAAGATTTCCTCCTAGATGATGGCGCCAAAGATGGAGAAGAACTTTGGAGGATGTTTAAAGCAAACGCTATAAAAGAAGATGTGGTTACTCCTTTTTTGGCATGTTGACGGTTTATAAAACTTATCTTCATGCTTGAAGGGATGTATGCCCACTTATGATCAAAACAAAAGGTGTTTATTAACACCACCATTTGTGAAGTGTGTGTGCCCATATAAGCTTGAAGTAATAAGTTTTTGCACTCATTTCTCTCTCTATATATAAGGCGCCATTTTTGGGAGAAGATATAAGCTTGCTTTGAGGGTTTGGAGTGTGATTTATGTTGAATATCTTTTATTATATGTTGGTTTTTACTTAATGAAGTCGACTTGTTTGGGCATGTGCTAAGAGTGTTTGGAAGGGATTTTGAAGTCATTATAAATCTGCTGTTTTAGATTTATTAATTGCAGATCTGGAACTGCATTTATTGACTCTTAAAGTGAAGGAAAAAGTGCTGGAATTATGTTGCAGATTTTACCCTAACCCTAGCGACTGGGTTTAGGATTTTGGGGGTTGTTTCGAGGGGTTTCTAGTGCATGAAAAGATCTGATTTTTATTATGATAGAAGCTCATAATTTTCCCTTTCTACTGCACTTGATTTCAATTCAAAAGAGTTAGTATTTTGGAAGTTATAGATTTTCAAAGTTTCGGTTAATTTTCAGCAATATTATTTATTATTTTACTTCTGCAAAGTATATTGGATAAAGGAGTATAAATACCGATTGGATTGCCCATCTAAACCCTCACCTTGGCTCACTCCAACCCTATGTGGGGGTTGTATTGAAGTTGACACTAGGGTTCGTTGAGGTAAACCTAGGAGGGTTTGTCTTCTAAGTTGTTTGTTTTGTAAGTAATTAATAATAAATCATTAATATCCCACATGGGATATTACACCAAGGTGCGAACCATAGCAATTATGCCAACCCAACCTATATCCAAGTCATGGTTTTAAACCATAATTTAGTCCCCTATAGAACTTAGGATGTTATTTAATAAAGTACATAAACTTATACAAGTTTACCATATCCTCCAACCTCTTTTCCATATCTAGATGGGTTGGTATTCGACCAAACCTTATCATAAAATAATTTACATTAATCTTACAACATGGTTACTACTCGGGATGATCCTTCCCACAAGGAGTATTGTCATAAGTCATTACCATTCAATAATACTTCATGAGGTCTGCATGCAAGCCCTAACAAAGCATTCCTATAACATAGGGTTGGAAACTAGTATGCAAACCATATCATAGTGGTGATCAACAACGATAACTATCCACTTGCAAGGAAACCAAAAATGACATAATATAAAATAAATGCACTATGATCTCATGATCGATCCATCACGAATCTTATTTATGATTACGCTCATTGGCATAACATTACCATTGTTATAAAGTTATCAACAATCAGTGAGCAAGGTAAATAACTCATAACACACCATTAGCTAGGTGCACATTCATATCCAATATAGTATTAGCAATATAACAATACACTAAAATATTACTTCCAGCTGGACAAGTAACCCATAACATTCTTCATGGCATGGTACACAATAATATCTATAACCATTTCTGCAACCATGAAATACACTAGTGCAACAGTTATCACTTTCAGCTAAGTGGTATAATATAACTAGGTGCACAACAATTTGTATCTAAAGGTACAATCACTAGTTAGCTCAACAATGCATTGCATCAAGATAAGTATATACAAGTGTCGAGTTAAGCAAGAATTTGTCACAAATGCTATGTACACCATGTCCGCTGAACGACAAACACTGCTGCAGGGCTGCACATGCAACAAGAAGTGAGTGTGCATATCCTTATGCACATGCACGTGTGGCTGCATATACAGCTTCACAACAGAGTTCATTCTTCGGCTCAAGTGACCCACACTTCATTTATGACCTATTCCGTTCAACAAAGCAGACTAAAATTGCGGGGTGTGACAAGGAGCGAGGAGACGTAGCCGAGTGTGGGGCCTAGTAGAGGCACTAGACCCTCTCCCCAATATTTCTCTAGAACGGGGAAGAGGAAAATGTAACTTATTGTATATTGTAACTTGCATAGATATGAAATTTATGAAGATATTTTTCAATGTCAATAATCATAAATTCATATTACTTATCAACTGGCTGTTGTATTCGCATGATGATGTGAGTTTGTATTGTATTTGTATTCAAGTCTAATAGAAAACACTTCTCCAACATTTTATGGACTCATTTGATACATTTCGTAGCTATGTGTTGCTTAAAATTTATGTTTTTAAAAGAAATTTATGTATTTTTAAGTTCTTTGAGTATTGCCGAGTTTTTGCCAAGTCAATTTTTTTTTTGGTCTGCCGAGTATTTGCCGAGTACGAGTATTCAAACTATGAGCCTAACAACTATATGCTATCAATGGCACAAACGTCTACATAAATATAATAGCAACGGACAAGCCAATATTAGGCTTTATTCAGTAGAGCTAACTTAAATTAATTACCTTATTACTAATTCTAATAGCCATCCTTTAGTGACTAAACCGGATACAGTTCGAATGATTTAGTTGTTACAATGATATGATTTTGATAAGACATGAAGCTAACCAAAGTGTAATCCTATTGCCAATGCAACAAATATCACTACGTGTAATTAGCAAGTGTTGCATGAAGACTTGTCTCCTACCAAAAACGTGTCTTGGAGGCTGGTATTCATCTTGGAGACCAGTACTTGTTGGCACTCATCTCGGAGACTTGCTTTTCAATGTTTTCAAAATAATATATATTTTGTACTCTTGACCTTAAGATATGATGAGATATCAAAGATAAATATCAATATATTTACTTTTATCCTTTGTCAACATCTAATATTTTAATTTTGAAAAGGTAGTACTGTTTTTCTTAGGCTGTATATTATTGTTTTTTCTAAAATTTACATATATATTGTTTTACCATCTCCAAGTACCCGTCTCCTATTTTTCTGAAAATGGTGTGCTCGTCCCCATCTCCTCGGTACTAGTACTCGTGCCCGTATCCTGGTAACTATGGCAATTAGCTGTTGCAACCACTGCATAAAAGAAGAATTTTTGTTGAGTACTGGGTTCATTGAATTCTTTTGTTGTATCTCGAAGCTTTGTCTTGTCTTGAATGTTTCATGTTTCACCTGCTTTTTGTTAGATAAATTCCAACACAAACTAAAATATATCCAAGACTAAACATGGTATATCCTTTAAGGGATATTCTTGTGTTGATTTCATGAATGTTTGATGCCTAATGCTTTCCATCCTTGAAGAATCTTGGGACATATACTACACATAAATGACTAAACTTTTGTGCCCTATTTGCATGCCGCTAGCACCTGCATCAACCCTCATGGAAGCCTTCTATTTAGGTTTAAACGTGGCCTCTATAAATGTGCTAGGCTCAGCTATTTGTGAAACAATAGTAAGAGCAAGATTTACTTGCTTATCACCTTGCACCATTTTCCTTCCTGATCTTGTATATCGACCCTCCATTGAGTGTGGCAATTCACCTTCCTGCACATATTTCACTGTGGTATGATACCACTCCAGTTTCTTTTGCTGGCCCTCTTGATCCTGATGTGAAAATTGAGCCCTGTTCAATTCTAACACTAAAAATTGTTCCAGAAATATTGTCAACAGGTATCCACACAATATTGTCTGTACTATGTAGATTTACTATTATCAGAAAAGAACGGTATTTTCTCATCTACAAGATATGTACTCAGCAATTTTTTTTTGTAAAGACATATAGTAATTTGTATGCCTTAAAGACTTTTTTACCATAGTCAACAAAGCATCTAAATTTACTCCTCTTTTCTTTAGGAATCAATGTAACCGAATCACTTACATCAGGGATTTTGCCTAATTGTGTTTCCTCAGAAATTACATTCTGTAAGGCTTGACAAGGATTTTTTTGTGGAGGATTTAAACTGTTGTATTCACAACTTTTGCCTAGTACTGATAAGGTACATTCTGACTGTTCACCATGCCCCATTTCATCTCCATAATTGTCCTATTCCTAGTTCCCACGACTCCATTTTGTTGAGGAGTGTATACAGTATACTGCCTATATGTACCTTCCTGCCTACAAATGTCTTTAAACTGTTTTGATATGAACTCGCCTCCACTATCTGATTTGAGAGTTTTGACCTATCTACTTGTTTGGTTTTCTACCAAAGCTTTCCATGCAACAAAATTAGAGCAACAATTTAACTTTTGTATTAAAAATAAACCCACATTTTCTTAGAAAATTCATTGACTATTAACAAGAAGTACTGAGCTACAAAATTGCAGATGTCCTCATCGGACCATGCAAATTTGCATATACCAGGTTCAATGCTCCTTTGGCTCGCCATGCCTCATCAATATCAAATGAATGTCATCATGAACATACAATCACTTGTTGCCTCTTGTTCAGATTATTCAGTAAGATTTACATACCGTTATCTCATTTGACCATTTACTAGGTCATACTCTCTTCCGACAATCTTTCTTGAATTTTCTAGGCTCTTTACATTAAAAATACTTCCATATTGACCTCTTTGATGTGTTACCACCTTTGAAAGAATCACCATTCGACAAACTGCTAGTATTATTCTGTTTTCTGTTGCCCTTGAACCATGCACTAAATACACTCTCTATACCAGATGAAGTTGATGCTTCTGTCTGATCTTACCTCCTCTCCTTCTGCAACAGAAGTGTTGACAATTTCTCGAAATGGAGTTCTTGAGTGTTCACAATCAAGTTTAGGGACTCAACAAATGAATGAAAAGAAGGTAAGCTAGGCAATACCAAAGCAACCACATCCTAATCATCTACTGTCTTCTCAATAGCAGCCAATTAATGACTGAGATCCTTCATATTTATGAGGTATTTGGAAACAAAACCTTCTCCTTGCAGCTTAGTGGAAAACAAGTTTTTCAAGTACAAATCCCTCTGGGCCTTTGGTACTTGACATTTAGTATTTAGGTTTTTCCACGATGTAAATGCTACAGTGGCATTTCTAACGTCTGGCATTATTATATCAACAACTAATGTTTTTAGAAGCATTAAAGCCTCTGCCTTTTGTCGCAGTCTTCGCGATTATTTGTGGGTTCTGTTCTTTACTTTGTACGATCTGATCAAGATTCCTATACTCAAAAATAGTAAGTATATTATGACACCAAAGACTAGTTCGTTCCAGTCAATTTATGGGACTCAGGGAATAACGAGTGTTGTATATTAGCCATTTTTACCTTACACCTAGGCCTTCTAGACCATTTAGAAGCACAAAAACAATTAAATCCGGAGATATACAAAATTTCAGACCAAAATTAAAAAAATTCTTCACAACTTTGTCAGATCCCTTGAGATGAACCTCTAGGCAAATTTGTGAACAAAAATACACTTCCATGAAAAAGTTACAGTATTAATTGTCTACCAAGCACATTAAGGAAAATATTTAATTTTTTTCATAAAGTTAAAAATGTTATAAACTTTATGCTAAATATCTAAATAAATTTTGTCCCTATATGAATATAGTTTAAAACAAAGTATATGTAAAAACTTCAATCTTTATGCTACGTCTCTCAGATTTGTCTTACATGTGCTGGCCAAATTTGTCGTAACCTCCTCTAGGTGCCTCTATCTGGCAATCAGCAGCTATAAACTTCTCCAGATCACACCCATTGCCTCCTCTCTTTCTGTGCCTTTGTACAAGTGCTTCCTCCAGCTGTTCATGCTTCTGCATTTGTTTTGATATGCAAAGTGCTACACATAGGGCTGTGTCTTCTCTCTTAGTACATAATTCCTCACGCCCCTCAAACCACAAGGCTGCACTTTGGTACTCCACCCCCTCAGATCTCATGCCATTCTGTACTTTGCATCCTATGCCACACGCAACTTTTCATGCTTCTGCTTAGGACCATGCCTTTTCCTCAGACAAAATTGCTGAACTTAGGAAATAGCTGCACTATTCTTTCTCCCTGGCCTTCATGTCCATAACACAATAACAGGACTTCAACATTTCATTGCAGCAGAATTTATTTTCTTCTCACTTTGACAAGGTATTGGTTTCCTTGCAGATCCTTATAAGGCGCGCCTAACTATGAAACAAATCTTCCTGCCTTACTCCTATGCACTCAAACACTTGAGCAAATTTCTCCACACAGGCTCCTTATTGACAAGCTTTGATCAACTTGGTCTGATACCATATTATTTTATTGACTCAAGCCATGAACATTACAAATAACAATGGCTGAATATATAGCTCTATTGGAATCTACAATCCAGGAAGCAAGCCCTATCAACTATGTGCTATCAATAGCACAAATACCTATGCAAATCTACTAGCAACGAACAAACCAATATTAGGTTTTATTAAATAGAAGTAACTTAATCTAATTACCTCATTACTAATTTATTGTAATAAAATCTTGAGCTTATTCCTATTGTCAAGCATATAACCAGACTTTTTGGGTTCATTTCTATTGTAAAATACACTTGTAACTTACATACCTTGGTTGTTGGTCCTCTTGTTCTTCCCTATACAATGTTTGTTTTCCCTATTTCAATATTATTAAAGATATTAAACATTAACTAATTAAATATTAGTTATTGTACTTCAATTGTACACATATGACTACCTCATGTGAAATGTAACTTCTTTTATGCTTAATAAAAGACATACACACATGAGATGCCATGGGTCCTTGTCAAAATATCTTCTTTAGATGAAAGATCTCTGAGACTAATGATGGCCTGGTTGCTATTATTCTAGATAGTGTACTGCCCTCCTATGAAACATTTGTGGATGCCCTACACTTGGCAGTGGAAAACCATACCTTGACATTTGATCAGGTTAGTTTCTATTTGCTACAAAAGGAATGCAGACAAACACAGACTAGTAAGTCTAGTTCTGGACAAACAGAGAATGTAGGGAAAGTGGAAATGTGTCCCTGCTGGTGAATCATCTTCCAAGCATTAGGTGACATGTTATTCATGTCATAAGGGCAGGCATGCCAAAAAGGATTGCCGGAAGTGACAGTATGATCTTTCCCACCACAAAAGGCTGTAGGGTCAAGCAAATGTGGCAGCAATTGAAGATGAATGGTATGCAAAGGAAGGGTACGCCCTTGTGGCATCATACTTGAACGATTGCGATACTAGTTACAGGTTCATTGATCTTGGCACATCCAGACATTTTATATGTCATAGGGACTGGTATGTAAAATTTAATATAAATTCCAATATTTCTAATTTAGTTTCAGTAAGCTGACAAGGAGACACTTGCAATAGAGGGGATAGGAGATATCTGCATAGTGTTGAAAAAATCATAGTAAGGAATGTTAGGTATGTTCCTCGCATGGGTAAAAATACCTTATCTATCAGTCAATTTATAGAGAATTCCAACATTTTTGTAAATTTTTCTTAGAAGAGTTGTATTGTGTGTGATGTGGATCAAGGCAGGGTAGTTTCCCTTGGCATTGGGAAAGGGTGGCATGTATAGGCTTGTTGACCCTACCACAATCAACTTAAATAGAGGTGTGGAGGGCGACTCCACCATAAAGGATGTGCAAGTGCTTGAAATGCCTCAATCAAATGCATGATTAGATGTGCAAGAGAATGATATTCTTCAATTAGAGGGATTGGCTTAGAGGGCAGGAAACAAGGTTGGTATCCAATGTTGGTGGAATTACCCATTGGATACAAATGGGTGCACCAATGAAATGCAAATCCGATGGTACTTTGGACAAGTACATGGCTCATCTTGTTGTGAAAGCCTCTTCACAACAGGAAGGAATGGACTATGAGGAGACTTTTACTTCTGTTTTGAATATTTTGAAGATGGTCACATTTCAGTTGCTTCTCTCCATAGCAACTCAGTTTGGTTGGAAGGTGTTTCAGATGGATGTAAAGAGTGCCTTCCTGAATGGAGATTTGGATGAAATCTACATGGTACAACCTGAAGGTTTTAAGGTACCTAGTCGCGAGCATCTGGTTTACATATTGATTAAGTCCCTGTATGGAGTCAAACAGGCTCCACGAGCTTGGTATATTCAAATTGATTAGCATCTCCAAGATTCTGAATTCAGAACTATGGAGGTCGGGCTGAAGTTATCAACTAATGATGATTTCATCACCAGTTGATGATCCACTCTACAGATAATTGGTGGGCAGCTTGATATATCTTACGTCCACATGATTGGATCTATGTTATGTTGTTAGTGATCTTTCTTGGCTTTTGTCTCAACTAAAGCTCATACATTGGACAGCAGCAAAACATCAGGGAACTGCAGAATTCATATTGATATCCAAGGTAGAGACTGTAGATTTGATAACTAAACCTGTTGGTCTCATTTTATTTGTAAAATTTCGGGACAAACTTGGAGTAGTTTCCAGTTTAGTCAATAAGGGAGGGTTGTATTAAATATGAACTAATTAAATTTTCGTAAATATACTTTAGTTTTAGATTTCTGGCTGCTGGAGATCAATATTGCTGGAGAAGTATGTTTTTCTTCATAATTTCAGTAGAGCAAGGCAGCAAGCATTGCCAGCTTTTGTTAATGTTCAGTGGATCAATGCAAAAAAAGGGTATTCCATCTGCTAGCTTCATTGTCTTATAGTTTTTCTATACAGATCTTATTTTGGCAGCATTCTATTTTTGTTTTGGCCCGAGCATCGATGTACATCCTTCTGTCGTGTTTTTCAGTTCTTATGAGAACGGATTATAGCTCTTCTCTGGATCATCCACATGTATATAAAGCATCTGTATTGGATGAAACATTTCAGACTTCTAGAGACCATATGCTGTATTTATTGCAGAAGCATGTTAGCAGAAAGGCTGTGCAACCACTTCCTTATTCATAACTCTCAAGTTACTTCTATTTTAACAATGAGAGTACCTGAGATTAAAATTCCCTATGAGCAAGTGGAATACAGGGTTTGGAGGTTTAAAAATGATACTAACTTGCAAATTTATGTTCCCAAAACATTTCAAAGACTGGATGTTTTCTAAAAAGGCTTCCTAGTTGAGCTGTAGTTAGTGGGGTTGTCGTGGAGTTATTTTGTGGTAGTGTCTGCTTCTAAAGATCACAGTGAGACTATTTTTCAAGGGGCAACTGGTTAATGAATCATGCAGGCCTCTTTATGAAACACAGGGCCCATGCTTTTAATCCCATAGGGGAACCCTGCACCGTTATTATGGTATGGATTTGATTTTAAATTTTTATGTCCATCCATGTGAATTTTGTGTAGTATTCCTTAGGTTGATGGAAAAGTTCCAAGAGATCAATTTTAACTATGCTCCTAGAGAGCAAAATAATGTCGCGGATGTGTTAGCAAATTGGGCCTTGGATAATCTTATTTGTTATGGTCCTCCACTGAAAATGGTGGTCGTCAAGCTTCAAGAAGATCTTAGACAGATATTACATATAGATTTGATTCAATGATAGTTGCTAGTATGGCTTCTTACGTTTCTAATGCCCAGGCTTGGACTACTAATAGATTTTATGCCTGACACATTAGAATTTGTACACTTTGATTTCTCTGTAATGTAAGTCTTTTTTTTTTTCAATTCAAAAATCATGACATTAATTTCCCTTGTTCATTCCCTTTTAGCCCACGGGAAGTGGAATGGGCTCAAGATCTTCAAGGAGAACTAGCGTTGAGAAGGGGACATTACATGTTCCCAATACGCCACTTAAGGCATGCACTCAGGTAGATTAATGCATCAATGGCCTGCAAAGAGAAATCATTAGCAAGTGTGAAAAGTAAGGTGTATACAACTAGTAGATAGAGGTGCTTAAGATAGTGGAATGGTAGGCTGATAGGGGAAAGTGTGCTCAAGTTAAATATATGTGGATTGTCCAAATGTGTTAGAGTATGTCAAAGTTGGTGGGTGTACCTAATTCTTTGGGGATTCACTAGGCACACCTCGAGATTTGTCAAATCATCAAGGTTTCCTCGGGTCTTACTTTGGTTTATTCACTCCTTCTGGGGCAGCAACAAGTTTCACTTGGGATAACTCATCCGAGGCCGCTTGACCTAAACGTGGGTCTGCCAGGACCAGAAAGGAGCTACCTGGTCTATATGAAGTAACTTATTCACACAATTTTAAACTTGAGTCATTGTGGTAGTAAGTGACCCACCTTATTTCTAGACCACAACTTGATGGACATAATGAGAGCTATTATATTAGTCACCTTGTGTTCTAACATTACTAGGTGAAAATTATTAATACTAAAATATGAAAACATGCAGAAAAATACACAAAGATTTTGCTGTCTAGAAACACCATACGCGGGCTAAAATAATTTCTGACACTATATAAAGGGCACATAACGAAATTTCACCAACATATATAATGATATCCAAGTATATACAAGCTGTGTAACAGACTACTAATTACTGAATTTCTGCCTTGTGTCATTGAACATTGTACCTCAGTATCCACAATTTGTATCTTCTATAGTGGAAAATGAGGTTAAACCTTGGCTAGTAGTTCTGTTGATCTATTACCTTTCCATTGAGCTTGAACAAAATTTGGTTTGAGAGAGTGTTGATCTTTTCCTTGAGCGACAATAAATGAAATTTCCAATGCATGACTTTCGCAAATGAAACATCAATGATACAAATTGGTGAAAATTTGGGGTTTTCCTTGAGCAATAAAAGTAGCAATGTGTGGAGATTTGCTTATAATGGATCACGTGGACTCCCCTCTTCTTTGCTGCGTTGAAACTTTTTATTAACTGCGTTGGAAATTGCTGTTTGGCTCCTGTGAATAAGTGAAAACCTGTTGCTTTATTCAAACAATTTTGGATTTATCCTCTCCTCTCCCACGTGGCCCTGTTGGCTGCAAAAACAAACAAAAACAAAATTGCATGGACTGTTTTGGCACTCCTGCCTCAAAAATTCTGTGGAATAAATTCTTTTCTATTTTCCTCGTCTTCTTCCCTGGTGGGAGGCATTTAATGGAGTTGGGTTGTATTCTTTGTTTTCTTGAGAGACTTCTCTTGGCAACCTCCTCCTTTCACACGTGTATCCCTGTCTTCTCTCTTGCATAGGCGTTGAATTTCTCCTTCAAAACCAATGCATGGCGTGGGATTTGAAGCTGCTGTTTGCATTGGTTAGCTGTGTGAATTTGGCAAAAAGAAATTCGTGGAATCTCCTCTCTTGGCGTGGATAATGATTCAACTGCTGCAACGTGGATATTCTCTGTATAAACTGCCTTTAGGTATGTGAAAAATATTTCTTGGAAACACTTCTACAGAGGAAATAAGAAGTTAGAAATATTGAAAGCTTCAAAGCTTCTTTCGCATGACTTTTTCCAACGAGTTTGACGGAGAAATGGTTATGAGGATTAAAGAAGCTTCTGTAACCGATTTCTTATTTCCGTTGAATAACCAATTTTCCCTTTCTTTGGCAAGTGAGCATTAATTGCTAGGAAAGATGGGAAAAACTTTGTCGCTTCAATTAGTCAGAATGGCAAAGCAGCCGGTGGCAAGTAATTCCCATTTATTTCCCCATGTGGAAAATTGGGAGATCTTTTACCAGTTTGCCATCCGGTCGGGTTGGCAGACAGCAGAGAAATTCCACAAGCGGGAAAAAAAAGAAGAATTTGCCAGGAAAGGGGAAATCCGAGTGCGGAAAGCCAATTTGGCATCCTTGACAATTGGAAGCGGAATTTTATTTTCCCATGCAATAAAGAAGAACTTGTCGATTGATTTTTTAAATTAATATTTATTTAATTTAAAACCCCAAAAATTAATAAAATTAATTTTATTAAATAAAAGGGTAATAAATTAATTAATTATTAACGCAGTTTGTGACCTAGCGGGAGGAGTTCTCACCCGAAATGAGCGAAACGAAGACCAAAACGATCATGAGAACAAGACGATTGCGGCAAGGGTGATAAATCACGTGAAAGAACACTTTGAATTTTTTAAAAAATTTCACGTTTATTAATTTTGCGAAGGGTTAAAATTAGCCGATAATGAGACTTCACACAAACAGACTTTCACACAAATGGATCCCCGATCCTATTGAAAGTGCATTAATTTCTTTATGGCACATTTTAGTCTCCGTTATCTTGTTCCATGTTTATGATTTGGCCTCTCATGATATGACAAATTTCAGAAAGCCATATCACAAACTTACCTTTCATAGCTCCAGTCATGCAAATTTGGCTTGTATAGGTATTGGTATAGTGAATTCACATTCCCGATTTGTTGTCATTTTTTTGGGATTTTGTCTTAATGTTTTTGGATTCCTTGTGGTTAATCGTCATTCGCAATTTTAGTAACATCAATATGTTTCCTTCAACCAAAAACAGTATCCTTCAAATATCTATTTCCTCCTCTAGGAAATCGAACTTAACATATAAGCATTCTGTATCTCTTACTGTAAGGACCTATAAAATCTTCCTTACATTGAAGCTCCTTTTTCGTTTATCGATAAAGCTCTCTAAACTTTTCCATTTTCCTTTAAACTAGCCAAGACTTTAGTCTTTCTCTTGGAGTTGGTAACCATTTCCAAATTTTAATGGAGATTATTCACCAGCTTCATGAAAAAATGTAGAAAGTATTAGCTATAGGGCTTGAAAACTCATAGCTCCAATATACTAAAAATCATTGCATATTCTAGATATGCTTCATGTGGCCATAATGATAACCATTGCAGGCAATATCTGACATTAGATTAGATTCTTTCATGTAGTCAAAGAGATCATCAGTGTTGCTAACCTTGTGACTGGTAAACAAGTATCCTCATAGTCTTATCCTTTACTCGACCAATCATCTTGCAGCCAAAAGAAGATTTAGAAATCTGGAAGATTTTTTTTCCAATAGATTTGAAACTAGTCCTTGCACCATCCTTTTCATTATAGCTAAGATTGTAGGGAAAGTAGTAGATGGTTTTAATTCCGTAAAAACCACCTGTGACTAACTCCCCTCTAAACTGTCGGACCATTTGGTAGCTTCCAGGTAGCATATGGTTGGTCTATCGGTCCATTTGGCTCCTGTTGGTTGACATTGGCTCACTTACAAATGCACTGGACTTAGTTTGATTTCTTAAAGACAGCTGGACAACTATTTCCTAAATCGAACTACAACATTTTCACATAATAATGACTCATGGACCACCCGACACAAGTAGGAAATATGTCTACATGGTCTACATGGGCCATAAACCCTCTTCCATACTTTGGTACTGCAGAAATCCATCTTCAGTCTAAGAGAGATTGATCTGTGTTCTTATTATTTATGCCTGGCTTATTTCTAGTTTCTAATGCTCAAAACTAGCTGGATTGTATTCCCATTTTATGATTTCTTATTGGGAATCAATTTTACATGTGGAAGTCTCTATAGTTAAATATTCAGTAATCTTAAGAGAGACAATATCCCCAGACTCTTCTGTACTAGGCCTACTGATTAAAATAGGTATGTTTGTGATTCATAAGATTCCATACTATGATGTCTCTGAATTTATTTTCAAATTTTCTCTAACGAAAACTTACTTTCTTGCCATTTGAATATATCAATAGGATGTCTTCCCACACTTGCTACAATGCCTGTTTGGATTGGACTATATCAGGCTCTTTCCAATGTGGCGAACGAGGTAATAATGTTTATTTAATCAGAAAAACCCATAATGGATTTGCTTTCTTTACATGTTTTCTTATAGTCAATTGCCAAATCTCAATTTCAATGTAATCCGACATTCTTATTCGTACAATCTTTCTTATCATTCGTGGACATTGATAGAATTTCTTTCTTTCTTTCTTTTCTTTGATTGAAGGGCCTTTTGACAGAAGGTTTCTTTTGATTCCCTCTTTGGCTGACCAACTACGATTACGGCGGTTTCGACAAAATGGAAATGCCATTTCCTGGCTTTTCCCATTTGTGGTAATGCGATTACTCAATATAGATTAAGGACCTGAAGTTTGGTGTAATGCAGTTTCATTATTCATATATACCAGAAAAGTCCATTATATTATTTCAAAGAGTATAAGAACTCTTTTTGTTTACTGCTTATTTGTTAGACATGCCATCCAGCACGCCTCTGGTTATCGCAGATTATATCTTATGATTTTCATTTTGTAATTGGGAAAAATGCTATCATTGAGTGAGAAATACTACAACCAAATCACACTGGTTATGGATGTAGTAGTTGAATTATTAAATGATGTCTTCAAATTTTGAACCTATAGTAAACTAATAGTTAAAACAAAATACAATTCAATCAAGGTATCCTCCTGTTTGTGCTGATGTTAAAGCTTTCATTCAAAATTATATGAGGGTAATCTTGAAGTTAACTTTTTTGTTGTGGTCACGGTGACTCAAATGTGCCATGACAAATTCTTTGTTATAGTGTACACTGTATATGTAGAAGTATTATATGGTGAGGACTAGAATTAGGGTTTCAGAAATAAACATAGATATAAATTGTTTTTTAGAGTATGAGGAACAACATATAACTCTCTCTCTCTCTCTCTCCTCTCAATGACTTTGGCAATGGCTTGCACTCGAAACATGCAAATCCAAGTAGCACTGAAACATGCAAATCCAAGTAGAGGCTTTCTATACAAATGGGTGGTTTGTAATGTGCTGGCATAGTAGCAAGACACTTACCTGACAATGACATGATGTGGCTGGAATACAAGTGTTTTTCAATTAAACGATAAAAAAACAGCTATAACATGACAATGTAAAAATTGAGATAATGTACATAGCAATAGCTAAAAACCTGCTTTTATTATTTCACGCTGAATATAGTTTGTAGAATTCAAAAAGTAAAAAAATAAAACATGTATTAAATATGAAAATGATAACATCTATCATGAAAATGTTAGTAAACATTAAACAAAGCTGTGGAACAAGGTAGAAAAGACAAAAAATTCAACACCCTAAAGCACCAATCCTAAAATTTAATTAATATTTGCACTTCTCATATTTCAATGCCATGGTCAAGTATTTGCACTTTTAGAGTCTCCTACATCTTGGTCCTCGATGATTGTTGTGCAAATGCCTTGTCGAGTCATCCGATATGGCTAAGTCATCATCTGAAAACATGAGGTCATCCCTATTTGCAGCAACCAATTTGATCGAGGACCAACCTCAACTGAGGTCAATCAACTGATCCTCATCAAGGTCACCTAATATAATAGAGTTCCATTAGAATAAGATAAAATCATATGCTCAAAATTCAGAAGAATCAAACTCGTTAAAACATGTGTGAGGTCTAACTTCTAACCTTACAGCTTTCTTCATATGACCCTCGATGGTTGTAGCACAATCGCACAAGAACCAGATTATTCATCCACTTTTGGCTGAATTGGCTGGATTTGTTGCAGTTTATATGGTCAAACATAGTCCAATAATGCTTACAAGTGGAAACGCTACAGGTGGTTGTTTCAAAATTCAAATGGAAGATCTTCTCGATGATCCAAGCCATTATTTTGCACAAATCTCACCATTAACCTAACATATTTATATTTTAAAAATGTATTATAACTTATTAATGAGATTTTAAATTGTAATTAAATTCAGGATAAAAAAATCAACAACAATTTGATCGTGAAGTCGAGATCTGGATTTTTAATTTTTTTGCAACAATTGCACTTTGATAGGAAAATAATCCTTTTTTACTTTGGTACAATTGCAACTTCTCAATACATCTATCACCGCACCTTGGGATCAGCTGCAATACCTCTCAATGCATGCAAATTACCCTTGTGTCACCCTCAAATCAGCCTTGTATGATTCTTCATCACACAAGGATGGGTTTAAATATCACCCAAAGAACAAGCCATTGAAATGCAAATCTGTTTATCCCATCTCGGCCAATTATATCCCACACACTAGCATGCGTTTTCCCTCATTGTGTCAATATTACTCATTTTTTAGTCCATAAGAAATATAGTAGGATCAATGTTCAAAACATTCAATATACTTAAGATTTTACATTTTCATTGACTAACGATTTAATTAACTTTGCATACCTTTGTGTGTTGGTTTCTTTATCTCAAGGCTTGCTTGTTTGTGTGCATGTTCATGTAGGTAGAAAGAAGAGTGAACACACATGAAGCAACAAATGTCTCACTTTAAGCCATATTATGGTTTCTACTTACAGTTAAAATTGGGGGTTGGCCACTAGTCCTAGTTTCCTAGGTGAGCTCATTAGTTATAAGTACAGTTGAAAAGGAGCCAGCCATGAGATTTAGGTACTAATGAAAACAAATAGAAGTTAATAGTTTTTCTTTTCTGCTTCTTCAATCACTGAACTTGCCAATGAAGAGGTTGAAGAAATCGATGAGCAATGTTATGCTCGCTGCTTGAAGCACTAATTTTTTTCTTGCAGCAAATAACAAACCACTCAAGTTTCAATGTGTGACGATGAACCTGCTGTCTCATCTTAACATAGAAAATACAACAAATTACTGTGCAAGCACGCCCTCCATAAGATAGAATACACTCGACTATTCTTCCAAATAACACACTTTAAAAGATCATGTACTTAGGACTCGGTATGTAAATGTAACTCAAATACAAGTAATGAATTAGCTAGTATGTGCAATTACTGTACAGCAGTGCCTGACCACAGGGTATTTTGGAATGATGGCCCATTTGCAACCCAACTCCGTAGCACTTACTCAGCAGAAAATGAGGGAGAATATTTATTTACAAAATCCCATCACAGGGATATGCCACCATATAAACAGCTTGTAAATAAAGGGAAAAGAATTCACCAAGTAGAGAACAGTTCAAAGTCAACCTTCAGATCATTCTCAAAACAAATTAAACTGATCCGGCATATTTATAGACTTCAACAACAGTGCAGTTGAGTTTCAAACCAAAACATACAAGAGCATCTGAAAATGCAAAAATCAGCTTAACTATACTTTCTACAAAATATGCCAAAACACCATGAACACTTCCAAATTCACTTGTCACAATTTTATACATATATATATTATGCAACCACAAGAGCCAAAATCAATGAAAATAACAGAAGAAATACACTGCTGGAAATTAAGTATGACCCATTTAATTGCGGCCGCAAGAAAATTGTAGATCTAGGGCCTAGAAACCCCTCAAAAACGAAACTTTAGATTCGGCCTTAGAAATTATGATAAATCTGATTATCAATTAAAATTGTACATATTTTCACCAAATGTTCAAAACCCTACTCAAGGTAGGTTGGCTCCACTAGAAATAAATCAACAACAATTTGAAAATGATAATTCTCCTCAAATCGAAGCCTTTATACTTCTAATCCAAGTCAAGATTGAAGGGTTTTGATACCCTTCTACTCAACCTCTTAAAAGGGTTTTCGTCCTCTTAGTGTAACGATCAGTATATGAGGGTTTTCGTCCTCAAATGCTAGAACAAGAAGCTCTAGCTCGCAATGCTCAAGTAAGAAAATGCGCCAAAGTCTAGCTAATCAAATGAGGCCTTAGATTTTCTTTTATATCCTTCGATTGGTGCCTTAAAAAGTACAAAAAGGCAAGGCTGACCTCTTAAAGATGTTCTTTTCCTTCATTAGCTTCCATTAATTAATTAAAACCCAGCCGACCTGACATAAGAAAGAAAACACTAAAAGAACATATTAAAAATTAGTAAAAACATATCAAATGGAAGCTCAATGTTCTCCTCCATCTTCTTCTCTTCTTTGCCATAGAGAAGGAATGGCAAGAAGACCAAATAATAGCTCTCAAGTGGAAAAAGTGGACATTATAGTCCTCCTTCCTAAAATTATCATTCTCTAGCACCAGGCAACTGATCTTAAATGAATCTCAACTACTCATTCTTCTTTTCAGACTTCACACAATTTCATCCATACATTGGCTGTTCCATTG